>OW804097.1:124025854-124436392 GCA_942159475.1 Sthenelais limicola
GGAGGGACACCCGACAGCCTTGTGATCCCCGGCACATATCCGACAAACATGGTCTTTAGGACACTCATTCCTTGTGCATGATTTGTAGTTATAATGGAAACAATTGTTGGCGGGGTAGCCGTCTGGGATAGAGGAATTACTCTTGCCGCGCCGGTTCGATTTAGACTGGTCAGAAGGCTTATTGACAGGGCGATTAGACATGTTAGCAGCGTGGAACTGGTCAGCTGCGAGCATTGGATCATAAGCAAAGGTAATTGACTCACCCAACACCACCTTATTCACTATAGATCTATCGTATTCCACATATGCAGAGTCAATACAACTCCTTTTGGCCATGCTTGGTCACGAATTATAGGTGGTCCAGATAACTCAAAGCACGATCATCATCAGACAATAACAGACCCTTCAAGACCCGAACCATCCCATACACAAGGTTGCGGTAATTCAGCTTCTTAGGATCAAGGTCACGTAGTTGGATTGAGCTATCACGATACTGGACAAAAAATTCTGGTCGTAAAAGAATACCTTTTGATCTCTTTTGACTGTCCGGGTCTATGGTGGTCGCAAGGTCCCGGAGGGCCTTGGTCAGCAGGCCGGTAACCATGGACGCCGGGGCAGAGCCTCCCTGACGGCCCGTAGCCTCGTCATCATTGGTATGGAGAATCGCCCAGGAAGGAATAGATGATTTATTCTGTCCCTGTGCACCCGAGGAACCAACAGCAGAACCACCAGTAGATCCAGAAGCTGTAGAACTAGAACCTGTAGCGGTGCTAGTGGTAGTAGTGGTGCTAGTAGTGGTAGCGGTAGTGGAACCACCAGTAGTATTAGCAGTTACAGTCACGGGCTTGGCCGGCTTGACAGGAGTGGTTTGACCAGTAGTGGGCACCGGCTGGGCAGCACTCCCAGCTTTGGAGGCGTCCAATTTCACAATCAAGGCATCATGTTTCACCGATAAAGAGTCAAATTTAGCCAGAACCTTATCCATGTCCAACCGTTGCTTCTCATTAAGATCCAACAGGCGCTGCATATCAGCTGTAACATTAGCGGCAGCTCCAGCCTCAATAACAGCAGGTTTAGTCAAAGACTCAAGCGTATCTGTGTCCAGGTATAACTGCCATTCCTCAGCAGAGGCACCGGCTGACTTAGCAGCTGCTTCAGCTTCGTCTCTAAACCTACAGGTCTTTTGACCGGGCCTTTGATGTATGTACCCACATGCCACACATTTCTCTAAAGCCATAATGAACTTTAAGAAATAGAACACAGCAACGAAAGTAAGAAAAAAGTGAGTCCAGTTCAGTTCTGTATATGTTGCTGCGTCGGTGGTTGGTGCATGAGTGACCACCCAAGGTGCGGCTGTAGGGGACTGGACACTGCGCACTGCCCTCTGCTGACATTTGCACATATAAATGCATATATCCGGCAGGGAATATATAGATAAGATAAGATAAGAACTACTTTATTCATCAGTTAGGACAGTTACATATGACAAATAGGTATACAGACTTCTAGAGGTGACCTCCAGTTCTCCCTGCCGTTACCCTGGCCGAAAGGGGTGATAATAATACTGTTTTACTTTTATAAAGAGACAAGTAAGAAATAAATGACTAATACAGAATCACAATAAGTTCGAAGGCTATGCCCTTGAGTCTTTCTAAATACAATAATATCATGTTAAGAGAATAACAGGTGTACTCCTGAGTATTTAATCTCTAATTAGTTAAGTAGCAATATAGGTACAACGTGTGGGAGACAGGTGTACTCCTGACTCATTCCCTTTACACGGTCAAACAGTTGACGAAATATGTCGATTCCGTGCGTTACAGTAAAGTATTGTTAAGTCGATTTGACACTGTCAAAGACTTTGACAAGGGTATTTATGTGGATAAATTTCCACTTTATAGTTGTTCAAGGTGTTTTCTAACCTCTTTTTTGGTGTCTAATTTATGAATTATCGTAGGAAGTGCATTCCAGGTGGTTTTAGCTTTGTAAATGAAGCTATTTTTGTAGGTTGTTGTTTTTGGAATATTAATCCTGAAGTTCTTCCTATTCTCAGCGTGACTCCTGGTCGACAGGTTTCTATCATCCAGGTTATTCGCTGTTTGTGAGAGATAGAATGCACTTTCTACAATATGAATTTCAGTCCTTTGTTCATTTGTTTTAATTTTTAAATCTTGATAGGCTTGGTCGACATTTGTTCTCTTACCAACATCTGTAATGTATCGCAGACAGGTGTTTAACTGAGTGTGGATCCTACCTATCAGCTTCTTTGAAGCTGACATGTAGAATATGTCTCCATAGTCAATAATCGGTAAGATCAACATTTTTACAATGGTTGTTTTTAGTTTCTTGTTGATTACATTTCTTGTCTTTCTGAGGAGATTTACCTTCCAACGTACCTTATTTATAACACCTTGCAGGTGCTCGTTGAAGGTCAATCTCTCATCTATTATTAGGCCTAGGTACTTGTATTGTTGTACTTGAGCCAAGGTCTCATCTCCTAGAACCAGGTTTTTTGTAGCTGTTGGTTTTGATTTTTGGCGCCCAATATTAAATTTTATGTATTGGGTCTTGCTAACATTCATAGAAATTTTGTTTACCTTACACCACGAATGGATGAGGTTCAGGTCTCGTTGTAGTTGATCTATTAATTTGCCCTGATCTTTGCTGCTGTGCAAGAGGACTGTATCATCAGCATAGTGCTGAATGATAGAATTTTCGACTATTTCATTTAAATCATTTATATAAATTGAGAAGAGGATAGGTCCTAGAATTGTTCCTTGAGGAACGCCAAAAGATATTGTTTCTTGGGATGAGATAAGACCATTGACCCTTACAGATTGTTTTCTATTTGTTAGGTAATTCCGAAACCACATGTTGGAATGACCTCTGATACCATATTTCTCTAGTTTTAACAATAATTTCTCATGGTGGACGGTATCGAAAGCCTTCTTAAAGTCTAAGAAGACTGCCACACACGATTTTGTATCATTGATGCTCTCATAGACTTCCTGTAGAAGATCTATGTGAGCTTGGGTTACCGACCGACCCTTTCTGAAACCATACTGCTTGTCATAGTAAAGATTATTATTTTCAAAGTGAAGCGAAAGTTGTTTCTGGATTAATTTCTCAAGAATTTTAGCAGGCATTGAGATCCCAGAAATGGGTCGATAGTTATTTGTAGATTTTTTGGAGCCATTCTTAAACAGAGGTGTGACCACTGCTGTCTTGAATAGCTCCGGGACAGATGCTGAAACGATCGATCTATTGACCACATGGGTTATTTGAAAGATGAGTGCTCTGAGACAATTCTTTAGTATTTCTCCTGAAAGGTTAGCAATACCAGAGCTTTTGTGCGGGTCAATACAGTTCAATACCTCCATGACCTCGTTGGGGGATACCTCTCTTAGATTTAGGTTTTCAATACTATTTATTTTGTTGTTATTGTTACCTTGCTTTCTTGATACACTCAGTAAATCGTCAGACTCAGAGAGAGTGGGCTCGGCAATCTTTTTGGCAAGAGAGGGTCCGACATCAGTGAAGAACTTGTTAAACTCGCCGGGAATGTTTTCTTGGGAGATTTGACGTCCATCTTTATCTGAGAGATAAATATGGTTACTCCGTTTAGTTTTCTCAGGACATAGTACCGACTGTATTGACCCCCACAGAGCCCTAGGGTCACTCCCACCTACATTCAGTTTGTCAGACAGTATCTTGTTTTTTCTATTTCTACACATATTGTTTACCTTATTTCTAAGTTGTTTAGCTTCGATTAGTAGATCTCGATCATTATTCGTCTTGGCTAATCTGAATTTCTTATCTCTCTCATTCATTAATGAGGTGATGTCTTTGGTTAACCAATCCAGCTTTTTTCTAATGTTTGAGAAATACTTCATCGGACACATTCTGTCCAAATACAGGTTTATTTGTGCTAATATTATGTCCCAACAGGTACCTGGGTCCTCACATGAGTAGAGACTCTCCCAGTTAAGGTTTACGAGTATCTCATTTAGGATTCTCTGATCAAATCCCTTCATGTTGCGGGCATAACGTTTAGAACTCTGATATTTGGTTTTCTTCTTTTTGATTAATATATAAGTGGGAAAATGATCAGAAGATGAGTTTTCAATGATCCCAGACGATTGCACATTCACAGAGTTGGAGTAGATGTGGTCGATTAAAGTTTTAGATCTTAGAGTAGTCCGTGTAGGGGCTAGAATATATTGTTTTAGATTGAATTTGTCCATCAAATATACATATGATACATGTTCTTCAAATGGGGCATATGAGGTCAGATGTGGGTCAGGGTTGTATTTCCTGTTGTGTTGCTGTAGTTCATTATACATGTTTCTTCGATGGGGGTTTAAACCTTCTTTTACCCCAAATCTATCCAAAAACATTTCTTTGCACCATATGTGGCATGGTGCACCTTAAAGATCTCAGCAATCTGTTCAGCTTTTCGGAGGATATAGGGGATATAACAGATTTGACACTATTCTATTAATATATAGATTATCTTAAGTATGAGCAGCCTGCAATATGAGCGGTATAGTAGGGGGAATAAGGCATCAAAATGGCCACAACCGTGCACTTTTGGTTAAAAGCATCAAACTTCTCACGATTGGTCATTGGCCCCTGGTGATCAAAATCTGATATGGATCACTGAAATTTGAGCCGGATCCTGCTGCTAGGGGGCGTTTGTGTATGACCATCCACACGTTTCCTCTTATAACGGCTAAAATTTTAACCTGAGGTATTTGGTTATATTAAACCACAAATAGAGAATACGATGAGCTTTCATTTGATATAAATAACATTATTCTACAATAAATATTCGTGACGCTATGAATTTTTCAAATTTTCCCATAATTCGAAATTTTCCCAAACCAAATATTTTTTCAACTACAGTATGGGAACTGTTTAGTTTAGATGTTAGTGACCATTAATAGAGTTAAGGACCTCTTCAAGAGCTCTCATTTAAGACCAATACCAAAAAGATCAAATATTTGTCCTTTGACAATTGATTTTAGAAAAAAACATAAAGTGGTGAATTTTGTAGATAATTGCCAGTGATCAATCAAAAAAAAAGGAATCATGGAATTCTTTTAAACTTTGGATTTAGAAAGAACATGTTTGTGGGAACCATAAAAGCCAAAAAAAACATATGTCATAGGATTATTCTTTATTTCAGGGACCACCGAAATCTACTACTGTTCACTATAGGAGTCTATGGGAAAAACGGGTATTTTCTCAACATAGCAGAAGATTAAATTATGCGATTTCCTTTTAGATTTGCTTATAGACAAAGCTGACATTATTTTACACTTCATAAAAAAAACAGGGGGGGGGGGGGGGGTCAGCCAACTTTTTTGATGATGAGTTAAAAAGGGTACATGTGTAATGTTCAAAGCTGAATAATATTTTTTCTGATGTATGTCTAACCCTGTTTTTTTAACCTGATATCAGGGATCAGTCAACTGCGGAGAAAGTTATCAGATGTATGCAAAGCCATTTCACAAATCATAATATATAACAGTGTCAAGAATAAGAAGAACACTAGTATCACATACATGTATCATTCGTCACAATAAGGACAGAGAAACTCCATTACCCATCTATTTGGCACTAAAAGTTGATTCAGCAACAAGTAAAAAGGCTCTTGTTGACTCTCTGCATAATCTGTGTTTATGTATATCATACAAAAATATGATGAGTCTCAGTACTGATATAATGAATACAGTCTGCTTCCTATTATGACACTGGTTTGCTCTGACCACCCCAATTGAATAAGTATGCCTGTACCACTTGAGCAGTTGATAATATTGATTACAATCCCTTTTCAACTACTTCTACTGATTCATTCCATGGAACTGCAATTTCACTAACACAGCATCCTCAGACTGACCTCCCTCCTAAACCTGGATGTGGTATCATTAATACTAATAGTCAACAGAAGCCTGCCATTCCAGTATCA
This sequence comes from Sthenelais limicola, assembly GCA_942159475.1. NCBI lineage: Eukaryota > Metazoa > Annelida > Polychaeta > Phyllodocida > Sigalionidae > Sthenelais > Sthenelais limicola. Next base: position 124,031,826 of record OW804097.1, read on the forward strand.
TACACCAATGTTCCTCCAACTCTGCTACTAAACTGTGGGGAATAGAGATCGGGAATCGGTTATTATTCAGTTTTGGTATGAGCAAGACTAGTAGGTACGAGTAGGTACTAGTAGGAGGTATTCCCATGGTAAGGCTCTTCCCTGGGCCTGGAGTCATCGTTTCCAGCGATTTGAAGTCGAGAAGTGGCATTTTCATATGATCGAGGGTGGTCGGGTTTACTATGGTACTTTTCGATCCGAAAAGGAGCGTGGCTATAATTTTACGTACTATGCTAAGCATATTCTATGCCACAAATGAGGCCTTATCGTCGAGGACTATGCAAGTGCTACAAGTACAAGGCCACCCTCAAATGTACAGCTCTGTGCCTGTGTGAAGGCTCATGTTGGCTTGTGTTGCCAGACTAATAATTGTGCTTATATAGATATAATTATATAGGTAGCCTACTATTTTTCTAATTCATTTGAAAAATAACCTGTACAAGTTAGTGCATTTCATTCCTATTATCATTTCATGGCATTAACAATGTACAAGATTGGAAATAGCAGTACGTTTTAGCAATTTATCAACTCTCCTTTTGTCATATCATTTACGGTAATCTAAAATATTCACTTTTTTGTTTTTATTAAATTAAGTGGTAAAGGACAGACATTTGTTTGATCTGTTTGGGATTGGTCTTAAATGAAAGCTCTTGAAGAGGTCTTTAACTTTTTTAATGGTCACTAACGTCTGAACTGAACAGTTTCCGGTCTGTAGCTAAAGGAATATTAGGTTTGAGAAAATTTTGAATTATGTGAAAATTAAAAAAATTCATAACGTCGCAAATATTTATGGTAGAATTATATAGTTCAAATCAAATAAAAGCTTATAATCTCTTCTATTTATGGTTTAATGTAACTAAGTACCTCAGATTAATATGTTGGCCGTTATAACAAAAAATGCGCTGAAGGTCATACAAAAACGCCCCCTAGCGGCAGGATCCGGCTTGAATTTGAGTGATCCATATCAGATTTTAATCACTAGGGGTCAATGACCAATCGTGAGAAGTTTGATGCTTTTAACCAAAAGTGCATGGTTATTTCCTTATTCCCCCTACTAGTAGTAGTGGCAAGCTTTCTTATGCTGTGGAGTGAGTATTTGGTAGTATCAATGTGTTTTGCCTTTAAAGTGGACTGCCATACAGACTTGACATAGGAGACTGGGGTAGGTTTTGTAGAATGATGGAATACTGCAAAGGCTTGTTGTGTGGAGTGAGTTGGATCCTGCTCCAACATCTGTTGTGTGCTATTTACCACACATAAATCTCTGGTTTCTTTAATGCATCTTAGGGTGAGTTGGCAAAGCATTAATGGTTTACCTGAACTGAGCAATAGTTAACACTTGCTTAATTTGTGGGAGATATTCTTTATTTTTGAGCGGCACTTGTACGGCCCATTTTGTGTGACTGTGATAGTTATTGAGTGGGGCAAGAGAAATTGCACACTTATTGAACATAGTCCTTAGATGTGAGAGATGATTTTAATTTGTTTTGGGTGAGGAAATTTATTGCGCCAGGTACTCGATATCAGCACAATATGGATTTCGGATACGTTTTGTACTAAGGCAGGGATCTGGCTGATAAAAGCTAGGAATATTTCGGTGGTAGTGGTGTGGTTGGCACAGGTCCTCTTTGCTCGCCCTTGTTCCTGTCGCCACCTGGGTTTTTCAATCAGCACTTCCAGCTCTGGCTCTGAAATTGAGTAAGTGTTTGAGTTTAAGATCAGGTGTGACAATATCTACTTTGAATTCCTTACACATTGATTCGGCCAGCCTTTTGAAGTTTTCCCCTGTGTGGGCCCGACTTGGCTAAATCATTATGAGAACCTTTGATATGAGATACCAACATCTGGACTTGTTATATACACTGTCAGAAGCCTTATGAGGTTTTCTCAACACTTGTGTTTGGATCAGTCCCACTGCCTATGCTGTCCCTTGTTCCTCTGGCTTCCTGTCGCTGTGCTAAATGAACTACAGTTATGTGGTTCGGTTTTCCCATGTGCTCGGAGTATGGATAGGGGTAAATGTCTTTCATTTCACCACCACCCTTTCCCTCCCCTGTCCCTCCTGTCTTAAGGGTGGGTTCCACTGCGCCACTACTTCTCCCCTCACTGCTCCTGCCTCTTGTTTTTAGTCACCATTTGTTGGGATAGTGGGGGCAGTTATAGGCCTTTAGACCCGGTTTGGTCAGATTCTGGGGTGGATTTTTGTCACAATAGACCACGGCAATCACTTCCGGCAACTTCCTGGGTTGAAAGAACTGGTAAATAAAAGTCAGTAAGTGGTATATAACAGTTGAATCTGACCAAACCGTGTCTAAAAGCACTAATACCCTCGGTTTTGGATGGTCTAAGGGGTCTGTTTCCTGGTGGACAATTCTCGGGGCGTTTTGGATGGTCTAAGGGGTCTGCTAACGCCCCGAGAATTGTCCACCAGGCAACAGACCCCTTAGACCATCCAAAACCTTGGGTATTATTGCTATAACAGACCAGTCCTACCGCTTCCAACCGACCGCTTACATCAACGAAAATAACAAGAAGTAGTAAACAGTATATTATACTTTTGATGTTTTCAACTTTACATTTGATGTGAAGTTAATTTAGCTAATTTTCATTTCCAAGGGAAACGTTTCTCGAATTCAGTTACTTGTGTCGGATGTCAAGTGATAGTTACTGTGATGTATTTATTATAATGCATGGTGTTGCCAGGTAGCTTAAAAACATTACAGGCATAATCACATGCACCCAATCCTCTCGTCACAGTACCCGCGGGTCCTGTGACTAGACTAATGGGTACCTTGACCAGGGCGAGTGGGTACCATGACCTGGGTACTGTGGCGAGTGGGTACCATGACCAAACACAGTGAGGCCGCTATGTCAACAGCAATACAGTATGACACAGCAGAGATGCTATCTGCTATCTCAGCCATGCCAATAGATTGAATCTTGTTTCCAACACATGTCAATAGATTGAATCTTGTTTCCAACACCTTCACCACAGGAGTTAACACAGATAAGATCATATCTAATGGCATTTAGCCCGATCCTTATCAATGATTGACAATTTTCTGGGCATTCAACTAATTACGAGAATTTATTCTTCGAATTCTCAAAATAAAAACCAATATTTACTGCTCAAAACTGCAAGTTCATGGCTTTCCACTGGTTTATTTTGCTTGAAAATCATTTATAATTTGTTTTTGATGACCGTGACATCCCAACAAATGGCGACTAAAGCCATTAAATCATTCTGTTTTGTAGACTGGCCTCACCAACACAACCTCATGATATGAGATTTAAGACACTATTTCTATTATTCGCGTGTTTTACAAGCTGACGTGGCCCTATGTACCGCCTCTTCTGAGCTCTCCCATTGGTCAATAAAACATAGCCCAGTACCCCATCCCTGAGAGAGAGAGACTCGGAGAGGCAGGAGCTACTCAGCTTGGGTTTTTCTAGGGTAGTAGCAATTGGGCCTTGCTAGAGAACAGAAGGCGGATTCACCATGTCTAGGACAACTCTAGACTCCTCTAGTATGAGCTCGCAGCTACTCACTGTACAACTTTCATTGCGTCTCTGAATAAATGTGAGATGTCTTTATATTCCTAGTATACTCACTTCATTCCATTTCACACCTGGAGAAACAGAAGAAACAAACTAAGAAATGGAATGAAGTGAGTGTGGTGTCAGGCGAATTGCCACCTGGTAAAAAGCCACCGGTAAAGTGCCACCCAGTCAAGTACCACCCAGTCAAGTGCCACCCCTTAACAAGCCACTCGGTAAAGAGCCACCCAGGTGCAAAACCCACCCAGTAAATACCCACCCTAGGTAAAAACCCACCCACTCCACCCACTTTTCACAGGAGGGTATAATTGTCTTGCTTCATTACAATATGTGGGCACTTCTCTTGAAACGTCGACACAATTCCCAGACCAGAATTTCATGATAATGAGAAATTTAGGTAATAATTACCGTTAGCTTCATGTTAAGATTATATAGATACATTTCAACCAATATTTTAATCATTGCTAGTATCGCTATTGTAAAGTATACGAGCAGGCTTGAAATAATCCTTGCTCTCACTACATTTGTATCAAATTCCCAAATTGTACTGTGGGTTTAAATTCCAAATGATAATACCCTATCGCGAGTCAACAAACCCTACAATATTATGAAAGAAACAACTTCTTTGCTATTATTTAAATGTACTGAATGCAACCTAACATTTAGTCCCACTGTCAGAGAGTGGCCAAAGAGAGCATATTGCGCTGGTGCATGCAAAGGCCTGTTGATACACCTGCAAATAAAAAGCTATCTGCAAATATAGCTTTTTATTTACATTAGTTCATCAAACCATATTTCAATATATTTTAGTTCTTGATACAAAATTATTATTTCTTTACTATCTTGAGTCAACGCTTAGCAACCACGCCCCCCCCCCCCCCCACACACACACACTCAGGGGTCAAAAGTGTACGCTTTTTTGTTCCCAGTTTCGCGGAGAAAGGGGTCATTTTTCACTCACAAACGCGGAGCGTGAAATCAGAAATAAGGGTACCAATTTGCAGCAGAACTCCGCGAATACTGAAAAGGGGTATTTTTGCAAGGAAAAATCAGTGATCCCGAAATGAAAGACCTCAGCAAGTACCTCAGCCAGTCGTAAATCTGTGGCCGATGTCACCGCCACCCACTCAATAGGGGAATGTGCATTGCCACCAAACTAAACAAATCGATCCATGTTCAGTGTTAGATATACATTATTATTCCTTGAATGTAAATTGCCATTTGACATGATAACACAATGTAAAATCCTGCTGCTTTTACATCAGTTATTTTACCATTAATCGATCAAGATTTTTTTAGTAACAATAGTTGCACTGTAATAGACATGCACAGTGAGTGGCACATGCACATCCCCTATTCCTGGTAACTGACGTCCCTCACCCGGCCCCCTCCCACTACCATAGAAAACATGACGATTAACGTTCATTGAATATCAGTGGTGTGTGTGTGGGGGGGGGGGGGGGAGGGGGAGGGGGTGCAGGTATACCCTATAGGCCTATCTATTTTCATAGGGGCTATAATATAATGAAAATTGTATTATGTATACAAGACTCCCTGAAATCATAAACAGGTAAAGTTTTCCGCGTTTTGCCACAAAAAGGGGGATACAAAAGCAAGACTCCTTGAAATCGTAAAAAGGGTCTTTTTTAGCATCCGATTTCCCGCGTTTTGCCACAAAAAGGGGGGGGGTAAAATGCCTTGAAAATTCGCGGAAAGGGGGTACTTTTCAAAGGCTGGAACAGAAGAGCGTACACCCTGAGTGTGTGTGTGTGGGGGGGGGGGGGGGGGCAGCGGGGACCACGGTATCTAGATGTGTGTGGGCGATCCACACTAAAAGGAGTAGCAGTAGAAGTACAGTGCTAATTATAAAAACGTGCCAATTATAAAAACTTAATTCATGAACGTCTGTTCACTGCATCAACCATCATATTTCAAGTGAGCGTTCTTTAGCCAGTTAGCAGACTGTTATACATAGATTCCACTGACATCACAGGTCGAGGCGATCATCGCCATCTTACAAGTCTACCCTCGATAGGCTCAGTAAACGTTAGATGTTGATGTGTGCTCCAAGACTTGAATGGATACATATACATATGGATTGACTCTAGACAAATGGCATCCAATCCGCTTTGTTGATGACAATTTAAAGCGAAGCTAGATATAGAAACCTGCAAACGATGCCCCCATAAATCTGGTCATTCACTTCTACTTAACGCTCGCTCATTATTTTTGTCATATTTCTGTTTTTTCCAGCAAAATCTCCCCGCTTTTTACTGTTTTTAGACAACTTTGCTTCCAGAGGTGAATGCAAGTAGGTGAAATCTGTCAACATGAATAATTCAACAAAAACGGTACTCACATTATGATTATATTTTTCACTACCTGAACACCACCAGCTACTGTCACATGGCCCATCTGCCTCCCGCCCACACGCTTGCCTCGCCACCGCCATGAAAAAGCCCAGTGCTCTATCCCTGCAACCCCTTTCTCCTTAATGTCCAATCAGAATATACAACTAATATCATCACATGCCAAAGCTAACAAAATATAGAATCTAATCCTAAAATCAAAATGTCTGCAGTCGTCTTATGGAGGATCCATAAGACTGACTGCAGACTAGAGAAAGTTTAATAGCCAAGAATCTCACGGTTCTGAGTGACAGGGCAGGAGGAAGGAGGATGCATAGTCATCCCATCACGAATTTATAAGATTATTTTTTAAACACTTAAAGCAACTACAAGTCACAACAGGAAACAAAATTACCCAAAGAAAATTAAATTCTTGCAGCTACACTTTCTAGATGGCGCCACCATTGGAGCACTGGAGTGCAGCAAGATCACCTGGTTGCCTTATTTGCTAGTTCTTTTTATTAAAATAATGCTTTATTGAAAATCAGGCAAAAGGCCTTCATGCAATGGACGTAACCATGATCACCTTGTGGACAAATGGTGTGTGTGTACACCAAGGCACACTCTAAAATATAAGACAATAACATTGATGTGTATGAGGGGATATTTCTGATGTGCTTAAATCATGTTAGTCTCTGTTATGGTGGTTATAGCCGATTCAATACATTCACTAGTGCCAGGGGGATACTGTCAGGACGGGGGTGGGGTGTCTTTTGTCCCATGGGGAAGTGGCAGGGGTTGTCCTGGAAGAACATTTACCTAATAATATTATTTGTTCCATTTGTTTGACAAAAAGCAGATGAAGACATTGTGTTAGAAAATTATGCCATAGGATCATAAAAATATTAAACCTGCACACCGGGCTGCACTCTCAGTAAACTTTGGTCATTTGACCAACATTTTAGAGAATTTTTGCTCATTTGTGTTCTTAAAGAGGTGAGCTGGGGTGATGGAGAGAGAGGGTATATATTTTCTTATAATTGATTGTCTACGGCCGCAATTCACTTCCTGTGCCGGAAGTGATACATATATGTGCGGGTGGCATATAGTTGAAAGTAATGCCACTACTACTACTAGCGCCAACTATTCATAAGTGTAACCCTAGTATGCTCTTTCCTGGTAAAGGGCAACCAAACTACCTGGCCTATATGTGGTACAATTGCTGACAACAGTACTGCAAAGTCACCTGGCATGCAGTGGCTAAATTAAGTCCCAGTTGCGGATATTTTAGTGCAGTCAATGAGTGGTTGCTACTCCCTTGTATATACCTCCGTGTTCATAATTAGCTGAGAATTCAGCTTTAAACACACTATCCGGGGGGCATAAGGATTGAGGGGTTTATTTTTTTAAGAAATAAGGAATAAATGTTGCAAGAATATATAAGGTTATATATTATATATTCCCAGAAAATGAACCAGGTGTTCACTATATATTTAGCAATGGTAATACATGCTTTTTGTGTTTTGATTATATGTGATGTGTTACAGGAAAATGAGTCATAAGTCTAAGAAAATGGATTTCGATATATTTGAAACGATGGGATTCAATAGCTAGTAAACATTAGAAGGACTTCTAAGTAGTTTTTTTTCTATATTTCATGTTTAATATTCATGTTATTAAAAAAAGTTTGTGATATTTTTGGGTGGGCAATTACCAGTAGCTAAATATACTCTATATATAGAATGACCTTAGGTATGCAAGGATATACTAGAAACAGTTTTGAAATTGAGTGCATTATATATATATGTGTATGATTCAAAGCGCTCGATACCCCACCAATGAGAACATTTCTACAAAGACAACCTATGAATAAAACACTGCCAAAAATATCAATTTTGCTGCTTCTGACTCATCACATATGATGTGTTTCAGCAAAAATGAGTCACAAGTCGCAAAAAATGGATTTTGAGATATCATCATTTCTGAATAGATGAGACCAAGCCGATTCTAATGGTAGTAAACATCAAGGACATCTAAGTAGTGTTTCTATGTTGTAAGTTTGATATCTATATTTTTGAGAAAAAAAAGTTATTGATATTTTTGGATGGGTAATTACTAACAAAGTACCTTAATATACTCCATAAGATGACCTTAGAAATGCATAGATACATTCAATACATTGCCTTGAAATTTTGTACATGTGTTAATATCACTAGCAGCATAACGAATATTCCGATAAATATGTCTTATACATAAATCACTTTTAAAAATATCCATTTTGCGACTTATGACTCATTTTCCTGAAACACATCATATATATGTCCAAGGCCATGATGATGTCGGTAGGGAGCTTGTCACTACTGGCAGGTAATTTCACTGTCTTTTTAAACTTTTTACCCGATTTCGTTTCCGAATTGAACTTAAGGACGACGACTTTACAGCGTTCGCCAAACGGGGGTGCATGGATAAACTTGCACCTAGATCACCTGCCTCTGGGAGGCATCACACAACAGAGAAAACATTTCTTGTGGTGCTCCTAATATTGCGATTCTTGCCCATGTTCTTTCCAGTGCCTTTGTGGCCATCGTTGCACATCTGTGTTTCAGCTCCGGCTTAATATTAATCGATATTTAATAATGATATTTCGTGATCGTATAGGTTTATTTCTGCGAGAATAAATATATTAAGAATATCGATAGCAGGAGATGGGAGGAAATGAACTAAAGCGACTGGATCATATTGAAGTTAATGGACCAAGGTTTGAAATAGTCTATGTTCCAAACTCAGCTCCGAGATATAACATCAAGAGTGAAATACTTCTTTCATATGTTCCCTTTGTTCCTCCTTGTGTGCTGGGTTGAAGACCTTGCTCCTCAACCCGATTTTAGAACAGGTACATCGAGATAATCAATGATTTCCCACACAATTAAGGCAACATTATGTTTGCAATATAAATCAGGAATAATGGAATAAATATAATAAACACATAAATACAAACTTGAACGTAAATAGTGGATTATGCAACAAGTATCATGGTTAAAGTCCAGATGGAATAATATGAACGGTTAATTAATGATAAATTAATCACATTATATAAACTGCAAATATCGCCATTGGTTGCAATGAATGTTCTATTGGTGTCCGGAGGAACTACCCGGAGAAATCCGGAGACGGAGGTGCCCGGATCCGAAGCTACCTGAAGCTCAATGGAAATGGTCATATCTTCACATACTGGAATCGTTACACTAACATGGCGGCTTGAGTGGAACTGGTGCCACTAGACGCGCGGCCAAGATCAAGTGACCAGCGGTCAACTCCTGGTCTAGATATATTCCCATATATTATTTATATAGGTCAACATATGGGTCAGATTTTCAGAAAATGTACAATTGCCAGATCTACACATTTAGGAAATTTTCCTAAATTAAGCTGAAACATGATGAATAACGTGTATATCTGAGTATATTTGGTATCGCATTGATTTAAAGTATCAGTTCTGTTATGTTAAACTGCATTTTGAAGCTGATTTCTGTCTTCAATGTGAGTTATTTGAGAGGATTGGTGAAGGCAAGTTGTACATTTTCTGAAAATCTGACCCATATATGCATTGGTGTTGAAACAATGGTGGAGTATATCTATAAGTAATGTTATTTCCATTTTCTTTTACAATCGTGAACGTATCATTCATTGCAAACATAATATGTGTTCTAGAAAAATGAGTCATAAGTCGCAAAATTGATATTTTTCAACGTGTTTTTGTTACAAGATCCCTTTATTGAAATATTCTGATGTTTAGAGGCCTTAGCACTTATAGTCATATAAATGCATGTACAAAATTTCAGGACATTGTATTGAATATATCCTTGCATTTTGAAGGCCTTTGTATAGAGTATATTTATTTACTTTACTGGTAATTACCCATCCAGAAACATAAAAAACATAAAAATATCAAACTTAAAATATAGAAATACTTATTAGGTGTCCTAGTGTTTACTATCATTGGAATCACCTTGATCTCCTCTTTACAGATATGGGGATATCTCAAAATACATATTTTGCGACTTATGACTCATTTTCCTAAAACGGATCATAACTATGGAAATAGGGCGGTCCCATCTGTGAGTGACAGGTCTTCCTGGGTGCCCTACCTATTAATGCATAAATTATATCACAATTGGGTCAGATTTTCAGAAAATATACAATTCGCCTTCACCAATCCTCTCCAATAACCCACATATAAGACAGAAATGAGCTTCAAAATGCAGTTTAACATAACAGAACTGATACTTTGAAGTATTGCGATAGCAGATATACCCAGATATACCCGGTATTCATCATTTTGCAGCCTAATTTAGCTGAAGTTCCTAAATGTGTAGACCTGCCTATTGTACATTTTCTGAAAGTCTGACCCAATTAACACATACTTTTTATATAGTCATGAAAGCACCAACTGATTATTAAATTATATTTCTAATATTCAAATTGAAAAATCCCATCCAAAATAAACAACCACACTTTCATTCGATTCCAAAAGATGTCATCTAATTTATTTCAATCATCCTGAAACTGAAAGCGAAATTATCCAAATAATTTATCCAAACGATACATTCGCTGGGGAGTTTCTAAATGCGATGAAAAATAAGCTTTTCTGGGTGCACTCAGTAAATATTCTGTAACATTTAACTGTTGTGAGTGAAACCCAGCCATGCCTACGCACCCACTCAGTACCCTGGACAGCACAATACCAATATAGATATCCTCTACCGCTAAATAAGGCACATCTACAGACTTATCCACAATATCCCTGGTTAATCCCATAGATGTAACAAATGTGGTTCCTAAACAATACGGGGGTAAGCGATTCAGTGGAAATTCATTGTTACTCAGTTGGTTCTTAAAGAAAGGGTTTCTTGGAGTCACCGTATCGTAGTAGCAAAGCCCAACCTGGTAGTTCTGGTATATTGCGTTATAATAATAATAATTATGATTAATTTTATTATTATTATTTCGAGTGTCAATCAGAAGATTAAATAAAGCTGGAACATTTACATATGTGTCATCAGCTCCCCTTAAGATAAATTTTGCTCCAGGGCATTGGTTGATGACCCATTTATAACCAGAGAGAACTTTGTAAGTCAGATTGTAATACGTGTCAACAAAGTCTGCCTGTAGTATATCTCCATACTTCATGCTTTCCTTCCCAAGTAACTTCTGCTCTGTCTCATTCCAACCTGTGCCAAAAAGGAAAACCAGTTTGAATTCGCTATCATCAGATGTGTAGGCGAATTTTCCCCATGTTTCGCGAACCGCTTGTCGTTCCTTGACAGCTGATGGTATGGATGTTACTATAGCGACCATTTTTATACTTCCTTGGCAACCACTAGGTGGAGATATCAGATTGTTGAAATGAGATGAAAAGCAACTTTTGCATTCCAACTGTCTCTTTTCCTTGGGAAAAATCCTTGTGCTTGCTATCTTAAGATTGTGAATCGCTTCGTTTAATCGTAGATCCCTGATTAATTCGGCGTAGTTAGGTATAGCCTTTTCTAATTGAATAATCGCCGATTTGAGGCGGATTGGTAAAACACGGTCCATGTGTCTGATATCTAGCAGAGTCCGATTTTCCAAATCTTTGTGATTTTTCTTGGTGTCTTCTAACCATTGCAAGTAATTAAGGATATCCGCGTGGGTTGTGTGCACCCCTCGTCGGTCATACTTAGGGCCAGGCGTTCTGTGAATCGTTAAATTCGACAAACTTGATAGACTATTCCGTAGTTTCACACCATGCGTCATATACACTACCAATTTTGGAGTGGGAAACGTTGAAAGAGATCGATTTCTCAGTAAGTTCGATGCATTTGAAACAACCCATCGTCTTCTGTGGTGATTACCATAGGTTCTGCTAGTGTTACCTGTTGCTTGGAAATTGGTCGCATCTCTGATTTCAATAGCTGAGAAATGTTCGTAATCTGTCACTTTGTCCATGGATAGAAACGGATGAAGTAAAGAGAAAGCATAGCTAAATAGTCCAATGAGCCCTAGAAATATGCACGCGTATTTATAGAACTGCAACTGTTTCTTAAGCTGCCAAAGCATGATAATCCGTATCTGTGACCTCGGTAACATAGCAGAGAGGTAAATTCTGAATTTCGATTTATTTATCAATCAAAAGAGTTGAATTACCTTAATATTCAGCTGGTTAGATGTCTGTATTTGGTAAATGTCCCTAGTCAATTGGTAGTGAACTGGAATAGTCACATTTTGTATCCGATTTCCTTATATTTGCATTATTTTAATTAGCATTTCAGAGTGTTGCTCTGTGGGCTCCTAAGCAATTAAGAATGCGTCTGAAATAATGACAGAGGAGTGATTTATGTATTCATTTGCATAATTGAATTAGCACATTCCGTCCCTGGAGGGCAGTATATATATGATTAATAGTTATTTTGATAACATAATATTTAGATCGAGTTTGAAAATGAGAAAGCTCTCAGCTAACATCCGTCAAGTACTTTTTGTTCCATTCTTTTCCAACCAAAATTTTGGAGGATTTCGTCCAGTTGTTTTCCTCATTTCTATTTGGAGGAACCGCCCGAAACCTTTGTTACAGAGACTTTACTTATTATCGCTCACCGGGTGCCATTTTTGCTCGGCTGTTTTTGCTTCAATGTATCAACATATATAACAGCAGCAGAATATTGATAAATTCAGTCCTATAAGTCAGTATAATGTGAGTCACTTTGGTAAGATTTGTTTTGTCGTAATAGCTGAGAATGTAGCTTTATTTCAACTCAAGGAAATCCTTGCAGGGTAGTATACTACCATGATGTGTAATTCCACTAAAGCCCTTATAGATGGTCCACCATAGCTCGTGCATGGTGTAGTATACTGCATCTAATGTGTGGTGTTTTCCAAAGTGTTTCCAGTAGAGTATTCATTGTTATCCTTATGTTCTGGGGAGTCGTACAGACATTTGTTTACATTTTAATTTTTTTTTAATTTGCTCTGTCTGGTTCGGCTCATTCTGAGCTTAATGTATCCTGTAGATCTTTGGGTAGTATACTACCATCTATGTTACGCTACAGTCTATGTCCTCTACAGAAGTCATATATTTGGTTCAGAAAATGTACAATTGAACTTCACCAATCCCCTACAAAAAAACCCGACGAAACACAGACGAAAATAAAGTTCAAAATACGTTCAACCTAACCAAACAGAATGCTAGAATCAATGCAATGCCTAATATACTCGAATTTACATACTATTGACCAAATTGCAGCCTAATTTAGCAGAATTTACTAAAGGTGTACAGCTGTCAATTGTACATTTTCTGAAAATCTGACCCATTTTCTCGTTCTGCCCTTATGGAAAAGGCAAGATTTGTAACACCACAGAGTTGAATAACAAATCCAGGATCATCTTCCCATGTATGTCGTCATCACAGTCTAGCCTCAGAGTCAATCAGATACGATAAGATTGATATGTCAATGGCTTTCCCGGCCCTGGGGTAAGCCCACCACGAACGTCCTAATGAGATTCTGTGGTCAGTTTCCCTTCATTTGAAGGGATCTGCATAGGCTCTGAGCTAATCAGAACTCAATAGACTACCGTTTTCGAAGAATTGTGTGTATACTTGGCATCCATTGCTGTTTGAGACAGACCTCACATCTGACGTTGTCAACCGTGTATGAAATGTAATTTCCCCTGCGGAAAAGAGAAAATGATTTTCAGAACTTCAGAGAAGGTAAAAAAGACATTAATATGCGTATTACTGCCACGTCGGTACATCTGTCAGGTGTTAATTAGTTAAGCAATATGAGGTAATGATTATTAATCATGAAGCATAAGTATGAAGTAGTTGTTAGTAATAAATGATAACTTAAGGTGCGATTCCACTGGAACACTCTTTTGGTCCCGAATGTTTCACTCTTTTATTTTTCCCGAGCGCATAACAAGCGAAATTAGAGCGAAACCAGAGCGGTGCAATGGACTCGGTTACTGCGCTTTTTATACGCTCTTAAAATATCTGTCTTGTTTGATTTGAGCGATTTGAACTACATGACGTTCTTTCTGCCTATTTATAGCGGTCAAAGAGGCCAACAAAAGTGGACCAACGGACATGCCATTGATTTCATAAGGAAACAAGCGAACCAGTGGAATCGCTTTGCACTAAACATAAAAGCAGATGAAGAGCGAAATAAATGCATACTATAAATACTCTTAAAATTTTACGTTGGCGCCTCTTTTTGACGTTGCGCTAATATCTGATGTGTTTGACTTCAATTCAATTTAATTCATAGATTCTTTTATTTTGCAGATCTTGAGTTTACAAAGGTACAGAGGTAATTCTATGTCTGATTACAGAAATAAATCTAGTAATCAGTTCTTCCAGAGAACGCCTGAATCTTGATTGCTTTTTACAGAGAAGTTTCAACGAGAAGTTTCAATAATAACAACAGTGAATTAAATTAAGATATAACAGTACAGTACTTGAATTTATGAGATGAGATGAATAATGGATAAACAATAACAGGTCATGAGAGATGAGGTATAAGTGAGAACTTAACATTTCATATAGTGCTATAGGTAGACAAAATTTCTAGTTGAGTCAATAAGGTTTCATAGACAGTATAGTATCAGAGGATCAGAATGAATCCTCACTGTGTGAAGTATAAGTGGACAAAATTTCTAGTTGAGTCAATAAGGTGTCATAGACAGTATATAGTATCAGAGGATTTGAATAAGTCTTCACTGTGTGAAGTATACAAAGGTACATCATAGTACGCATTTTTGGACGTACAAAGTTAATCAGATAAAAATATAGTCATATTTAAAAATATAGTCATATTTAATAGATACAAGCAATCCAGTGGACTTGAGTACAATAACACAACGCTCTTTCTGCCTGTTTAAGTAGTGATCCAGTAGCGGCGCAATGACAACGGACAAACAATCTAGCCATTGATTTTATAAGAAAACAAGCGGACCAGTAGAGCTCTGCACTTCTATTGCGCTAAATATAAAAGTGGATGAAGAGCGAAAGAGATGCACACTATAAATAAGGGAAGCAAGAGAGAGCCATGAGCGTAGATACAAGCAATCCAGTGGAACTGCAGCTTTAGGGAAAGTCTATAAATATATAATTATAGACCATGTCAATATCATGGACGTGCATTTGCCGCTGTACATGTCTGTTAAAGTGCGTGTATATTTTCATGTTATATCCAACATGCAAATTATGAGCAATATGTATCTTCTACCTTTCAAAAGCAAATTATTTCTGTCAGTACAATACCTTGAATGAATAATGATGGATGTCACCACATGTGATACGTTACAGACAAATCAGCCAAAGTCGAAAAAAGAAATGGATTTTGAAATACCACCATAATAATTATATGAAAACATATACACAAATATAAGACCAAGCGGACTTCAATCATGGCTTAGGACGTCTAATAGCGGAACTCCACTATAGGTAAAAAACGGCGCCAACAGGCAAAAACGGCTGCGACGAATTTTTTGCGACGAAATATCTAATCAAGTTAGATATTTTGCAATTGTTGGCAACAAATAAATGTGTTGCCAACAACCTATTTTACCCCCTCATCCACTAGAATTTTTAGTCATGTCGAATTTTCCGAATTTTTAGAAATGTCGGCGACGAATTTTGCCTGTTGGCGCCGTTTTTTACCTATAGTGGAGTTCCGCTATAATGTGGGAACTCCACTATAGAAAAAAACGGCGCCAACAGGCAAAACGTGTCGCCGACATTCCTGAAAATTGTTTGCAACACTTTTTTCCGGCGTCGGCGCACAAAAATCACTAGTGGAAGAGGGGTACAATAGGTTGTCTGCAACAAATTTATTTGTTGCAAACAATTGCAAAATATCTAACTTGATTAGATATTTGTTCCCGCGGTCCATTTGTTGGCGCTGCACCTGGCCAGTGGAGGAGCTGTAAAAAAGTGTTGCAGCTAAATTTTTCGGCGCTGCAACAAAATTCATGACCTTGACCTGTATGACCTAGACCTGCGGCCAATCACAGCCATGGATACAAGCCGATGCCCTACATTTCAGAAACACAACACTAGCACGTGGGTGCATAGGCGGCCAGTTCAATGTAGGAATATAGTTCAATGATGCGGGCGGGTAAAAACGGGCGGGTGGGCGGGTAAAACGGGCGGGCGGGTAAACGGGTGAACGTATCAATGTTCTAGATATGTTAATTCTTAATATTTTTCAGGTTTACAAAGTTCTAAATTGTTAGATTATACTTTAATAATGTAAAAGGAAAGATGTCTCATTTTGTGTACTTTCTTAATTACATTCATATCAGTTAAAATATACTTCCCGAAATATATACTACACATCTTGAGCTGTTCGGTTCAATTGTACCAAAAACCTACCAATCTATTGTTCATGAAGATAGCCTGCCCAAGTAGGGATTCTAATGAGTCAACACTTACGATATCATTTCAGTTTGTCTTCGCTCCTTCCCATATACATCATTCCAATCCATTACTGTATCTATCCCAAACTCCTCTGTGCGAAAGAATATGTGACCCCCAAAATCATTTTACTTGGATACTATCCATATGAAGGAGACCCTAAACATGTTATTTCTTTCAAGGTTCTTTAATGATTTAGAGAGGAATTCTTGTCCTCAGTACCACAAAATTAAATATTTTCCTACGCCACAGTTCAATTAAGTTCATATTGGTGATATATTAATATACATTAGACCTGTGGGTGACCAAGGGTCTGAGTGATTGACGTATTGAGACAAGGCAGGTGTGGTAGTTTACAGGTTGCCCCAGACAGTTAAGATGGATTGCATGGATATACACATGTACATGTATATTGTTGTTGTTGTTGTTGTAATAGTTTTATTTCCGGATTTTATTTACATCACTTCCAGAAAATGGAGAATCAATTTTAACCCATATCCTTCTGCGGATATATTTCTGTGATTATATGTATTATTCTTTAGCACATATCTGAATATATTGTCTTAGATAACTACTCTATCATACTAAAATACCATATCTAAATGTCTATCATTTTAGCCTCTATTACCGCTAGTTCATATTACATAACCATATCATATTTTATTTGAATATCACATTGATATATTTGTTTGGAAGACCTGTCATGGACAGAGGATACAAACCTATTGTATATATTTCATTTTCAGATATTCGGGGCACCTTATGCTAGGGTTTGGTTGGTGACAAGTAGATTATTACCCACTAAAGCTAAATTTTGAATAAAACAATAACTTTTTGTTTCCATAATAAATTAATAGCAGGTCGTGCTTACATTAATACCCAAATATGATTCACTAATCTCTGAGAATTATGGAGATATGAATTATGAATAAGGGATCATAAATTATGAGAAGATGTCGGCAACACTTTCATATAGTGGAGTAGCATTCACAACAATTTCATATACGTCCCCAACACAATTTTCATGACGGCAACACATTCCAGCCAAGTGGAAGAGTGGCCCTGCAACAAATCTCAAGGTATATACAACACTTCCCAGAGAAATCAGCAACAAATTTAATCCTCCTCCACTGGCATTTTTGTTGCCGACATTTAAGGACCAGTTTTTTGTTGGCAACAAAAAATTCGTCGCAGCCGTTTTTTGCCGTTTTTCCCATAGTGGAGTTCCTGCATAATAAGTACTTCTATATTTCTCTATGCATGAAAATTAGCTATATTTTTTATGGCCACTCACTATAATATAGTAAAGTAGTTAAATACACTCTTTAGGATAACCTCAGACATGCATAGATATATTAAATAGCTGTAGAGTACATTAAGACAAAAATAACCAAGGGACGGAGCAGGAAGGCATATCATCACACGGCGGGACTATATTTTAGAATGCAAAATTATTTAATTTTGTACATTCATGTACATTTATTTTGCTTACTGTTTTGCAGTAAATTACTTTGCTAAAGATATTCATTTTAATTCTGCAACTCACTATATATGCGTTAATACTATTATCGTTGGAGAACCATATCCATTCCATATCAGCCTGAGGCCTGATATGGCCGTCGTATCGGCTGCAGGATTGAGTTGCGCTCTCAGTCTCAGTGTTAAGTAGATGTGTTCTAGAAAATTGAGTCATAAATCGCAGAATTGTTATTTTTCAAAGTATTTCAGTCATAAGATATCTTTGTTGGAATGTTTTGATTTGTTTAAGGTTGAGCCCTTATAGTCATCTGAATCCATGTACCAAATTTGAGGACATTGAAATAAATGTATCCCTGCGTTTTGAAGGCTTTCGTATGGGGTGTATTTAGTTACTTTATTGGTTATTACCCACCCAGAAAAATTGCAAAATTTTTTTTCAAAATAAAATTATCAAACTTAAAATATAGGAATATTTATAAGATGTCCTAGTGTTAACTATCATTCCAATCGGCTTGATGTCCTCTTTTTAAATATCATGATATCTCAAAATCCATATTTTGCGACTTATGACTCATTTTCCTAAAACGGATCGCAAGTAATAATTAAGCAATTATTTATTTATTTTAAGGGTCGCCAGGAAAACCTAGTTTTTAGAGGGTGTTCACCCTATTTTAATGCATTACAATATATGTACAATTTTGAATGTGAAATCGTCATATGTATAATATGTGTTGAAATAAAAATGATTATATATACACATGGCTCTCATTAATTCCTTCAAAGTGTCTCTGATTGTTCGTTGTTTCAGCAATTTTATTCTTATTTATTATTATTATAGTCAATTGAGTCTATCATTGTTCGTATTTCTCTTTTCATGAGTTTTAAAGTTCTTTATAATAATGTCATCCTCATGTCTTGCTGAATACACCAAAGGTGTATTGACCACATTCAAAGGTGATATAAGTATAGAGTTACATTCATGCTACGAGCAGCACTAAACACACTCCAAGATAAAAAAAAACGTTCTGAAATTGGGTTCTTGACGGAAAACACTCGAAAAATACCATTTTTTCTACTTCATTTTCAAACAGTTTAAATTTGATTAGAACAATATCAACTAGGTGGCACCACTGGCACAAGAGCAATGGAATGAGTCATGTGACTTCGGATGGCGCCACCGTCGGCATAGATGGAGACGCAACAAGAGGAAAGATGGATTGAAGGGAAGGCAGGGTCATTTGCAAACGTCTAATATGTGATGTGTTACAGAGAAATCAGTCGTAAAAAAGGACTTTGATATAAAAAGATGAGATCAAGCGGACCCCAAACATGTGAAACTTATGTCTATATTTTTGTAATGCTTGAAAAATAGTGATAATTATTACTGTACAGATATGTAGTCATTTGTAAAATAGTGAAATATATTCTCTTAGATTGAACTTTGAAATGCATATATTTATTCAGTGCACAGTCCTGGGATTTGGTACACATATACTGACGACGACGATGGTTAATCAACCCCTGAATTAAAATTTTCAAAGAGATCTTGTTATTAAAACACTTTGAAAAATTTAATTTTGCGACTTGTGACTCATTTTTCTATAACACACCACATGATAATACCTTGGCAGTTGTTTTGTTGATTGAAAAACAGAGGCTGGCTCTATTGGGGAATTTGCATGTCTCACAGCGCATGTATATTAGTACTGCATGCTGGGGCGGATCCAGTTCAATTCTGACATACAAATATTTACCAACATTTTTATTGAAAAATGCAAGAATCGTTTCACTAATATCATAGCTTGTGTAAATGATCTATGAAAAACCAAATGCATGATGGGGAAAGATGAAGTCATGTCTCAAGGAAACATGTATATCACATGGCTATTTATTTTCTTTTTTTTAAACAATTTTATTTGGAAGATTTTCACAACAGTGATAGGTCTCATCTCCAATTGAAAAATGCAATATTTAAATAGTCAATACAAAACATCAATTACATTTAAGCAATTTACAGTATAACTTCTTCTCGCATCAATACTTACTCAATCCCAACCCTCTAATTAAATCAGCAGATTTCTAGTCTCAATCGATACAATATTATATAATGACAAAACAATTTGTTCGCCACAATTAAGCTAAGAACGAAACACTTTCTACTAGTAACACCGATTTTTTGACCGTCTGGCGGCCATTACATTCTCATAATATTTACTACAATTCTAGTGTTTTACTAAATTGAGATCATTATTGAATATTCCATGCTGAACCTAAAATGTTTTCTTCAGCTTTTACACTGACATACAACTCCAATAATTTCATGCAAATCTAGATTCAAGATGGCGGACATGCAAATCCCCTATTGTCATACGCAGAAAGCATGAAAGCGGTTTCATCTTTATCCAAATGTGAGATATCATCATATTTGAGAAGATGAGATCAAGCGGATTCCAATGATGGTAAACATTAGGATACTAATTCTATATGTTATGCATGAACAACGAGCAACTTTTCTTAATGGTCATTCACTATACTATATAGTATACTATATACTATACTATATGCTAGTAAATTAATATAATGCTCAGGATTGCGGCGAGCTATGCGGCCAAAAATTCAATGTTTACCGATATCTCAAAATACTTTTTTAATCAATTATATTGGCCAAAGTTTCACATGTGTGATAATTCTCATCTGCCAGTAAAATATTGGTAATATGTTGTACATCAAGAGGAAGAGAGAAATAAAGTATATTTAATGATAGTTTTAACCTTTAAACATGAAGTGTACTAGTGTGTTACAAATGCGGATTATAGTGGGACAAATTCCCAATTAAAATGTCATGTTATGACTTATAGGACTGAACTCATCGATATTCTGTTGTTTATGTTTATACAACAATATGAAGTAGAGAAGTCGAGCGAAAACTCTAATCCAATCTTGAGTCAGAAATGAAAAGCTGAAAAGTTGAAAAGATGAGATCAAGCGGATTCTAACGATGGTAAGCATTAGGACATAGATAATAAGTATTCCTATATTACACCACTAATACTAAACTCAAAAACCTAAAACATTCTCAAAAGGAGTTTCCGAGAGGTATGACTCATTTTTCTGTGACACACATATATGGGTGAAATTTCCAGAAAATGTATAATTAGCCTTCACCAATCCTTTCAAATAAGCCAAATTTAAGCAAAAAATGAGGTTCGAAATACAGTTCAATATAACTAGACAGATTGTTTGAATCAACCCAATACGAAATATACTCAGATATACCTAGAATTAACCATTTTTCAGCCTAATTTAGCAGCATTTCCTAAATGTGTATAGCTGCCGATTGTACATTTTCTGCCGCTCTGACCCATATATTAATCCAATGCTAATCTCCTATACACCCTCTTCTCATTAAAGTGTAGTGTATTCGCATGTGATATGGGTCAGATTTTTAGAAAATGTACAATTCGCCTTCACCAAACTCATCCAATAACCTAAATTCCAGACAAAAATAAAGTTCAAAACACAGTTCTACCTAACCAAACAGATTGCTAGAATCAATGCAATGCCGAATATACTCGAATTTACCTAGTATTGACAAAATTGCATCTTAATTGAGCAGAATTCACTAAATGTGTACAGCTGCCAATTGTACATTGTCTGAAAAAATATGACCCATGTAGTATGTTTGGCCTTGTGCTCCCTGACTCTAATCGCTTCTGTCTAATAAAACTTAAATCCGTATTTCGCTTACCTCTGTTATCCGTCTGGACACAATCGTCTGATATGTGATGGACTTATGTATTAAGGTTACAATCAGCTCCAGCCTCTGCTTCTAAATGACGATACACGTTTGGTTTAATGTCTCTGACCCAGATGCATATTAAATGCTTATAATGATGAATATATACAAGTTGAAGTAAGGAGGTGTATATATTAGTGTAGTGGACGCATACTCCATCTCTAGCAATTAATAGGGGATTTGCATGTCTTACTGCGCATGTCTATTGCAGTGCATGCTGAGATTCAATTCAAATCTGACATACACATATTTGCCAACATTTTGTCGAAAATTGCAAGAATGTTTTCACCAATATCAGAGCTTGCATAGATGATCTATGAAAGCCAAATGCATGATATTAAAGATGGAGGCTTGTGTTATGGATACATGTATATATAACACATGGATATTGACATTAGAGCATTGATAAATATTCCATGCTGAACACGGCATGTTTTATATAGATTTTACACTGTACCATTAGTCCCATAATTCCATGCGAATCAAGATTCAAAATGGCGGCTATGCAATCCCTTATTATGACACCGTGTAAGACGCAACATATTTGGACGATGAATAATAAGTTGTTTTTGTAAAATTTCGAAATAATATTATGATGACAAGAGTTACAGAAAAATGACTCATTAGTCGAAAACATGAGGTTTTTAAAAAGATATAATTATTTGAGATATTTGAATAGATGAGATTAAGTGTTTTTCTTATGCTATTATCATTACTTGATATGCTGAGGAGATTGTCTGAATAATAAAATGCTATCAATAAAAAACATAGACATAAACATGTTTGAGAAAGAAGTTTGCAATATTTCTGGATGGACAATTACTAGTAAAGTAGCTAAATTATACTGGATCCATAGGATGACCTAGGATATGTTTAATACACTGTCTTAAAATTTGGTATCTGGATTCATACAACTTCAAGTGCTAAATACCCCCAAAATGGGAATATTCTTACAAAGAGATTCTGTGTATAAACCACTTTGAAATATATCTATTCTGTGATTCAATGCCCATCAGATAGAGGGCCGTCTGGAAGAAACTGATCTATTATAGACCTCCATTTACCAATACATTTTTTAAAGGGTCACTAAACCCCAAAATATTGAGAGAAAATTGTGAGAAGATAAACATATCTGATGTGTTTCAGGAAAATGAGTCATAA
The DNA here is from genome assembly GCA_942159475.1 of Sthenelais limicola. Lineage (NCBI taxonomy): Eukaryota > Metazoa > Annelida > Polychaeta > Phyllodocida > Sigalionidae > Sthenelais > Sthenelais limicola. The sequence continues at coordinate 124,054,657 of OW804097.1, forward strand.
GTCGCAAAATTGATATTTTTCAAAGTGTTTTTTTCACAAGATCTCATTAGTGGAATGTTCTGATTTTTGGAGGGGTTGTCACTTATAGCTATATCAATCGATGCATCAAATTTCAGGACAATCTATATAATATATCCTTTCGTTTTAAAGGTCCTCAAATGGACTACATTTAGTTACTTTACTGTTTATTGACCCCCAGAAATATTGGAAACTTTTTTTTCAAAAACGAAAATATCAAACTTAACATCTACAAATACTTATAAGATTATTAGACTGTTTACTATCATTGGAATCAGTTTGATCTCAACTTTTCAGATATGATGGTATCTCAAAATCTATTTTTTGCGACGTATGACTCATTTTCTTGAAACACATCACATATTTGCTATTATTGAAATGTAACGGCCCCAGTGGTACTTATTGCAACCTAACATTTAATGAGTTTTACCCATTTACATGAGGGGAAAAGTAGTAGGAGAGGTATTGTGTACATTTCAAACACAACTTTTGATGTCATACAGCACACTCAGTGCCCTCTTGTGCTAAACAGACCTCTTCACCAAAACTTTCTCAATATGCGCCTGTGAGTGACTATAAGTTGGACATAAATGCAGGTAAAAGACCTGGGTGTTGTACTTATGGCTCTATAACGTTTGTTGACCTTAAAGTGACCATGAACCCGGTTAGTATTGAGAACAAGTACAGTATCAAACAGTACAGTGATGAAGGTTACCACTAGGTGACTAGTGACTGCCCTGACACCTATTGGGGGCTTACCCAACTGGGGTGTATACCCAAAGGCCAGTACAGGGTCTAGCCCCTTTTCAAGCACCTGCCTCTGCAGAGGCAACATCTAAGTGAGTTGGACCTCTCAATATTTAGTTCCCCTTTTACCTATTTGAATGTATCAGAGTATGCATACTAATTTTAATATATATGTTCCTTTTGTAATAGGTATTTATCATTACTGTATTATCATATTCTGTGCTGCACGGTCTCAATTATCCATTGTCTTTACCATTACACGTAATAATGATTGCGATTAATTTTGAAGACGAGAGGCCACCTAGTGTTAAAGGATAGCAGTAATTCACAATGGTCAGCAGAGGGCTTCCCGAGTTGTAGTCACATGACTATGGGTGCAAGCTAAGGCAGCCATTCAGGACCTAGCAGTTGGAGCAGAAAATTCCCCGCCCTAGACAAGAAGATATTCAAGAAATCTAAAAGACCCTCGAAGGGGCCAGTAGTACCAAGTGAATCTATCAAAAGACAGTTTTTACGCCTCAGAGAAATAATGAAATTTAATCGGCCTCTTTGATTTATCTTTCTTACTAGAGAAAATTTTACTCACGCTAATTCATAAATTAATGGCGAAACATTTTAATGTATCTAAAAATGTATTAGTTAGAACCCTTTACCTGTTAGATAGTGGAGTAACTGATCCTCATTATTATAAATCACTTCTTCCTCATAGTCAGCCCGTTTAGTCTAGTGCAACAGAAAATAGCCTTTAAAATGATGTTTGGACTGTAAACATTGTAACTCTTTAATACCTTCATCTACCCAGGGTCACGCTGGAAGACCTAATGAGATGCGTGTGACGCATTAAGTACACCTTTTGTATGAATAAAAATGAATGATTTGAATTGAATTAAATACATGAGTAGCAACACCGATATAGGGAGACAGCACTTACAGATATTTCCCCTCCCTGTTAGTTGGCTAAGCACTCTATAAATACATCATATTTACCCTCTTTTTACCCTCTTTTACCCCCGGCTTTTACCCCTTTTGTTCATCTGTAGGAGGTCCATGTTTGTCCAGGTAAACCCTGGCAATGTTAACCATACAATCAGACACCACTGGGCATACCTTGCACTGTATGGGTCAGATCTTCAGAAAATGTACAATTCACCTTCACCAATCTTCTCAAATAACCCAAATTTCAGACAAAAATAAAGTTCAAAATACAGTTCAACCTAACCAAACAGATCGCTAGAATCAATGTTATGCCAAATATTCTGGAATTTACCTAGTATTAACCAAATTTCAGCCTAATTTTGCGGAATTTACTAAAAGTGTACAGCTGCCAAATGTACATTTTCTGAAAATCTGATCCATATACATTAAAAATACTAGCAGCATCTCAAGCACACTGACAGGGAATATATATCCCAGCTTGTAATATAACACAGGTTTGTTTGTTTGTTTAATGTTTTACTCAGGATAATATTTCGCCAGGACTCCTGTAGTAGAAGCTATCACATTTTCCCACCTGTAGCTAGAAGTATCATGGATATATTATTGTAAATACAGTTAAATAATAATAATAATTTCTATAAGGAATTACTAGCAAAGAGGGTTCGCACACAATGTTAAATTCGATATCCTTTTATTGGCAAGATGTTATAGTTATAGAAACAAGCTGTGAGAGGAGAATAAGTTATATCTTTTCGTTTTATAAGAGAGCTTAAATTCTTTTCTTTTGTTTAAAAGTGAGCTTAAACGTAAGCTGTGAACATTGATGGATAGTTCAAGGTTTAACTTCCCGTACAAAGGATTGGAAGAAGTGGGAAGGCTTCTTTAAAGAATTGTGAAAGATCACCAATAACTGTTTGAGGACACAAATCGATTTTCTGTTAATTATTCTAATTAAAAATGAATGTTCAAGATCAGAGACTTAAGAAGGCTTACTTTTAAATGCAGGTATAAATACGTGCAAATGTAAATGCTGCAGCATAATGCTCAACGAAGGTTTGGTCTGTTAATTTTAAGGAAATAAATACCTGGTCATTAGTTTAAAATTTTAAAGATGTAATATTAAGTAACAAAGAGTGTTTAATTAACCATGTTGTTGATTGACTTGGATATTACTATTATGTCTACAACCCTTTAATTAATCATATCTAAATTAATCAATTCCTTAAGTATATATCTTATATATCTACTTACAAACCTTTATCAGAGTGCTTGAAGGGGGATGGGGGCTAATCATGTTTTTAAAACATTACAATATTCTTCAATATCCTCCTTTATCGTCTCCTCCACAATTGACTGACTCTCTACTCTTTTCACTGGTTGGATTTTTTTTAATGTGGCAAACCACTGTACATCTCATTTTTAATTTAATCATTGCATTTAACATATCGACCAAGCCGTCCCGAAACGGTTCCTGATGGTGGATAAAAGCCTTTGCCTGTTAGATAGTCCAATAGGGGAGTTGCATAGCCGCCATTTTGAATCTTGATTTGCATGGAATTATGGGACTAATAACGGTACAGTCTAAAATCTTCAGCAAGTCCATAACACAAGTCCCCATCTTTACCATCATACATTTGGTTTCCATAGATCATTTATACAAGCTATGATATTTTGAACATATTCTTGCAATTTTTGATACAAATATTGCTACATATTTGTATGTCATAATTCCTGTAATACATCACCTATTTGAACTGAATACATCCCAGCATGCACTGTAATAGACATGCAAATCCCATATTCGCATATTAATCGTGAGATGCATACACCCGGGTGCATACAGTTCTTTTATTACATCCAGGTCATACTATAGAGCAAACAGAACGTAGACAAACACTCCTGCAGGGAAATCATATGGGTCAGATTTTCAGAAAATGTACAATTCACCTTCCCCAGTCCTCTCAAATAACCCAAATTTCAGACGAAAATAAAGTTCAAAATACGTTCAACCTAACCAAACAGATTGCTAGAATCACTACAATGCCGAATATACTCGAATTTACCAGGTATTGACCAAATTGCAGCCTAATTTAGCAGAACTTACTCAATGTATACAGCTGCCTATTGTACATTTCCTGAAAATCTGACCCATATGGCAAACATGGATTCTGCTGCCACCTACCGGTGTGGTCTGCTACTAAGTAAGTAATATTACCCTCCCACTATGTCTAATTTCTCTATACTAGCCCCATGCAGTGTCGAGTATCTACAGCCTACCTAGCTACTTATGTAAGTAAGTACTCATTACCAACTATTCTTATTATTCTTTTTCCTTTACTGGGATTGTATCTACTTTATTGTTCGTTTCCAGTGAAGTCATTGGATGATCTCTCTTCGGTTCTTTATTAACAGAATGATATCCAAGATACAAATATTTACATAGTGGTGTATTCTGTTTCAACATAAGGCCCATCTCAATTCTACACCAACTTTTTTCTGAGATTTTATACGAAAGGGGAATATGAATGAAAGGTAGGAAAAATGATATAGTAAATAAGAGAGGATGAGTGAACACAGATTATTGATTTTACATAAATTATTCCACATAGTAAAATAAAAAGGTGAAGCACTTGTTAGATAGATGCTCTGTCTTGCATGGAGTAGGCTTAAGGGAAGAAACCTCAAACAGGCTGGGTTCCACTGGTCGGCTACTCCTCCTGCTACTCCTCCCTCTACTTTGACAGTCTATTGTCCTGCTGCAGCTCCCGCTACGTCCCGTTACAAAGTAGCGGCCACTTCAAATCAAACATGTTTGATAGAAGCGTGGGCACTCTACGCTTCGAAAATGCTCCAAAAGAAGTGGAAAGTAATGTGGCTTTGTAGCAGGGCCCAATAGCACCCATCCCTGTTACTCTCCCCCTACTGCTCCCGCTTCTTTAATCAAGAAGTGGGAGCAGAAGCGGGAGAAGTACCAGCCAGTGGAACCCAGCTTTAACAGACAATCGACAAACCTTCGACTAATTCATTAGATCACAAAAAAATAACCTTCTCCAGAACTTCTCATTTCTTGTTGATGCTTGATTAATTGTTAATGGTGAGCGATAATAAGTGAAGTCATCAAAGGAAAGGATTTGGGCAGGTTATCCAAATACAAATGAGGATGTTTTAAAAAGCCTTGTAGCAAAACAACTGGACAGAATCCTCTAAAGTGTTGGTCAAATGACTTTTAGATGGCATGGAAATAAATGGAACAAACAATAGAAAATATTTAGATTATGACCTACGTTAACTGAAAGTGAAGCTTTAACAGATATATGGGTCACATCTTCAGAAAATGAACAATCAGGAAATATATACATTTAGCAAATGCTGCTAAACCACACTGCAAAATGGTCAATACTACATAGGCATATCTGAGTATATTTTGGTATTGACTTGATTCAAACCATCTGTTTGGTTGTGTTGAACTGAGTTTTGAACCTTATTTTTGTCTTAATTTTTGGTTATTTTAGAAGATTGGTGAAGGTGAATTGTACATTTTCAGGCGATTTCACCCATATAATGCACATTTTTACGATTGGATTGCTTTAGGCTCAGATTGCTTCATTGCATTCAATAATTTCAACAATGATGTTCACGAGTTATGAAAATATTGATGACATGTAAAGTGACAATCTAGTCTCACAGCCTCTCAGATCAGATAAGAATGGTATGTCAATGATTGGACGCCTACTGCGCAAATGCCTTTCCTGGCCTTGGAGGGACTATTCCAACGCTGACTGGTGATATGTCCAGGCCATGGATTCCTGGAAACTTTGTATATATAATTTATATGATGAGTTACCAAAAAAAAATGAGGCATTTAAGTCGCAAAAAATGGATTTTAAGATACCTTGTGGTGAAGCGGATTCCAATGATGGTATACATAAGGACATTAATATGATGATATTAAAATCTTAATATGATGATTTTAAATACTTAATATGATATTAAAATCTTAATATGATAATATTAAAATTTGATCATCTAACAGCAGGAGCCCTATTAGGCCACGAATAGATTTGACTCAGACCTATACAATCCTATGGCTAATACTACCTACTCGTGAGGTACAATCAGTGTATTTTCTTTAACTTATCTTCAACTGAGAATGGCATGGTTACACATGATGCTAAAGGAAATACACAAACCATATCAAATCAATCAAATCTTAGAATCTCGCATTCAAATTACATGAGCGCCTTGCCAGAGCACTGTCTATGGTTAAAGAACCATTTTGAAAATGGAAAGAGTAGGGTATTGTTAATAGTGTTTCCCCTCTTGTAATGACCAAATATATATACGAAAGTGTAGTGTTACAATAGAGACACAGGAACCGATAACTTAGATTTCGCCTCGGGATTACACACCAAAAACTGCACCAGCAGGCCCGAAATGGAGGTTATTAATCTGTTTAGCCTCTGCCTGTGGTTGGGATAGCTCCTGGAGTGACTATGTAAATGTGTAAATTGTATATTTAAAAAGAGTATGGTTGTTCTTGTTATTCAATGATGTCAGTATGTAACAATGTATTAGGGACATCTAGCAACCACTACGCTAACGCTAACGTAAACGCTAGTTTCTCACGATAGGGTGGGCCGTATGTAATGGAATTCTATCAGTTTTAGTGGTGGAGAGGTGTTTTCAGAGGGCAAAAAAACACACAATTTCATGAATGTGAGTAGTGTGTTACACCTGTATACAAAGAAAAACACCTCCCGCTCATTTGTACATAAAAATGAAATGATAATTGTCCATTATTTTAGCGTGAAATGGACATACGTTGGGAACGTATTGACCCGCCTCTTAGCGTAATTGACATCCGTATCTCAGGTAGGCACGCTAACAATAGCACACCTACTGATGACGCACCCCTCATAAAAGATATGTTAACGTTAGTGTTAGTGTTAGCGTTGTGGTTGCTAAATCTCCCTATTTTCAACTGCACCCATCACGTATGAGACCACACATTATTCAATAGACAACTGCTATGTATATCCCTAACCCCCACTCGTCACATACTAGGGATTGGTATGAAGAAAGGTGTGCTATTTATTTAAACCTTCTCCCACTACTTATGGCAGCTTGTGCCTTTGTTTACTGTCAAGTCTCCTTCCCTGTAAAGGTTTTTATTGTCCCTCAAAATAGCCCATCCGTGTATTCGAGCTGTTATCCTGAAATATGTACAAATCATAGAAAATATTGGACATTTATTTAATAGGTGCACTATCTAATATATTTACATTCTTAATCATAGGATAGAGAATGTGATGCGACAATAAGTGAATTCATCATAAGAAAGGATTCCAGCCGGTCCTCCAAACACAAATGAGGATGGCTTCAAAGCCCTGTAGCAAGAATGGAAAAGAATGGAACAAGAAATAGAAAATGTTCAGTTCTTGACCGATGTTAGAGTGCAGCTTTAAATCTATTGATAATGATATCTAATGAGACTTAATTAGAGTGAGTGAGTGGTTGCTTTACGCCCTTATCAACACATATAAAGGTTCTATCAAGGGCGGGAGAGCTGAGAGGGAGTGAGTGAGTGAGATTGGTTGCTTTACACCCTTATCAACACATATAAAGGTTCTATCAAGGGCGGGAGAGCTGAGAGGGAGTGAGTGAGTGAGATTGGTTGCTTTACACCCTTATCAACACATTTGATATGGTTATATCAAGGGCGGGAGAGCTGAGAGGGACTGAGTGAGTGAGATTGGTTGCTTTACGCCCTTATCAACACATTTAATATTGTTATATCAAGGGCGGGAGAGCTGAGAGGGAGTGAGTGAGTGAGATTGGTTGCGTTACGCCCTTATCAACACATTTAATATGGTTATATCAAGGGCGGGAGAGCTGAGAGGGAGTGAGTGAGTGAGATTGGTTGCGTTACGCCCTTATCAACACATTTAATATGGTTATATTTATTTAAGACACGCTGAGAATTATTATCATGTAACTGATAAAATGCTGTCAATAAAGAAACACAAAAATATCAAGGGCGGGAGAGCTGAGAGGGACTGAGTGAGTGAGATTGGTTGCTTTATGCCCTTATCAACACATTTAAGATGGTTATATCAAGGGCGGGAGAGCTGTGAGGGAGGCAGTTTATGATCATACCCAGGAAATAGTGATAGAGAAGAAGGGAGAGAGAGACATAGAAAAAGAGACAGAAAGACACTTCATGGTCATACCCAGGACCATGTTTTTAAAAACTAAATAAATAGTTTTTAGACCAACTGTACAGGTTTTGTAGGCTGTTCCCTGCAGCCAGACAGGTAAATAGTATGTGTCTGAGGGTGTGTGATGTCACACAGGAGTGCATGGCGGCGCAATCTGAACCTCAACATTTCCCGGAACACACATGGGTCAGATTTTCAGAAAATGTACAATTGGCAGCTGTACACATTTGGTAAATTCTGCTAAAATAGGCTGCAATTTGGCCAATACTAGGTAAATTCAAGTATATTTGGCATTGTATTGATTCTAGCAATCTGTTTGGTTAGGTTGAACTGTATTTTGAACTTTATTTTCGTCTGAAATTTGGGTTATTTGAGAAGATTGGCGAAGTTGAATTGTACATTTCCTGAAAATCTAACCCACATCCTCCACAATAAAACTATGAGAATTATTTATTTCATTTCTTTTGCATTTTATTTGACCAGGCTATTTCTAGTTCAGCTTCACCAGCACTTTTTTTCACTGCCTGAGTTTTGGCACGTGCATTTCTTTCTGTTAATACCATGAATGTAAATGAAATAATTCTACAACAAATAATGATCACCCATCCAAAACATCCGTGACAGGTAACCTTAGCTATATCGTAGACAAAGTTTATTTTGTACAATTCTTTAAAGTTTTGTATGTTTAGTGGATCAGTACTGAGACACTGGAAAGGTGGTAGAAGTAGAGACTAATACCCCTTTGACACTACACAACCGAAGCGAATCATTGCGAACTGGTTTATATAATTCGCACCATGCAGACTGTACTCAGAAAGCACTTCGAAGCACTTTCACTAAGTCGGTTCTATTCAGACTACAAGCATGGTCGCTGTACACTTTCCTATGTGTTTATAAGGTCAATGACATCAGAAAACACTTCGCTTCGCCTCAGTTCCATTCACACTAGCAGAATTAGCACTGAAAAAGCGAAGTGAAGCGAAGCGGTTTATATAATTCACCTCAAGTAGGTGGATTGTAGAAACCACTTCACTTCACTTTAGATTCGGTTTGGAAGCACTTGAGAGTGCAGTGTGAATAGAACCAACCTCGAGGAAGCGCTTTGAAGCATTTTGAGAGGTGTAGTGTGAAAGGGGTATAAAGCTGTGATTCCACTAGGCTGCTTACATCCGCTCATGGTTTCCTCTGTTATTTTGCCAGTGGCATGAGAAGCGAACATAGAGCAAAGGCCAGAGCTGTCCAGTTGAATTAATTAAAGCGCTTACTTGGGAGCCCTTAGGGCATTGAACTAAAACTGATGTGCTTGATTTGAGGTCAATGACAGGATGTGTTATGACACATTATTACATATGTATGTGATTTCAGGGGCGCTATTCAGGGGTGCTATTTGAAAAGTCAAGGTAAAATGCTATTAAAATCAAGGTCTCTTGTTGATTTGTAATAAATTGTAATAAATACCTAATAGCACTGTGTTCGGTTTGTAATTGATCTTGACATTGGGTCAAATCACACTCCACCCATTTGGGGTGTTGTGCAATTTGACCCAATGGTCTTGATCGATTACAAACCTCCATTGTGCCATTAGGTATAATTACATGACATTGCATAATGTCATTATATTTATTTTAGTTATTAATTATCAACTCTTTAATAGATCTATAAAATCGCTAATTACCAGTACTGTGCAAGTCTACTGATCCAAGCTATGTCCAGGATATGAGGTAACGGGGATACACCCCTCATCTCCTATTGAGAGCCTTTAATAACATTATAAGACTTAACATTGGTGGAGCACCCTACTCATCTCAAGTATTTCTCACATTAAGATTTGATCATACAAATGAGTACATGGATAATGGAGAATGGATAATCCTCTTAGGATTCCATTATTCGACAGGTTAAAGAACTTTTTTATGTAGTGGATCAATAGCACACTGAGAGCAAACCAATGTAATAGGGGATTTGCATAGCAGCCATTTTGGATCTTGAGTCGCATGGAATTATGGGACTAATGGTACCGTATAAAATCTATAGAAAACATGCCATGTTCAGCATGGGATATCTAACAATGCTCTAATGTCAATATCCATGTGTCATACATGTTTGCATAAAGCAAGCCTCCATCTTTCCCATCATGCATTTGGTTTTTATAAATCATTTATACAAGCTATGATATTGGTGAAAGCATTCTTGCATTATTTGATAAAAATGTTACTAAATAATGGTATGTCAGATTTCAACAGAATCCATCCCAGCATGCACTGGTACAGACATGCGCAGTGAGACATGCAACTCCCCTATTGCTATACATCCTGTGATTATAAAAGCTAACCAGTAGAAACGCTCTGTGATTGTAGTGTGTTACAGATATAAACATAAGTTTGGCATTTGACAAGTGAAAGAAAAGCACACTCTGTAGGAGTGAACCAATAGCAAACCATGAACACAGATAATACAATTGGTCCAGTAGAATCCCAACTTTAAGCTGCAATTCCACAGGACCACTCTTTAAGTGTGCTGTGCTTTACTTTTTTGCTATTTTGCTCTTAAAATTTTATGTCTGCGCTACTTTAGGAGTATTCAGGACATTATGCCAAAATGTGACACGTTTCATTTGAGCTAACTGTCACTGTAAGTGAAAAGGGTATTATGTAGAAGCATACCATGAGGACATATACAAGCGCTCCAGTGGAGTCCCAGCTTTATTCTATAACCTTCAGTCATGTGTACATCTTAAAGGGCTACACGAGTGCCAACACACGTAGACAGGCATTTTGTTCTTTTCTACAGGGGCAGGAATTGGCACAAACTAACTCCTTTACTTGGCTTATGCAACAAGCCTCTCCTTCCCTTTATTATATGCCATTCCATATGAGAGGTGCTATAAGTGGAGTGCTATGAAAATATTCATATAGTATGTGTACTATATAAACTACTTTGTCACCAAGTTGGCTACTTTTTTCAGATTTACACATCATACATTTGTGATTACACATCAAGTTTTATGCCCATATGATAAATATAGAATGGAACTCGCCTGCAATAATCAGAAATTCTATCGGACTTGATTCGCCCACATAAGCACTGTGCCTACAGCATCGTGCTTATGCAGACAAACCTCATCCGATAGATTTTCGATTATTGCCGATACAAATATCAAACTTAAAATATCGAAATCCATATTAGATATCCTTAATGTTTACTATCAATGAAATCGACTTGATCTCCTCTTTTCAAATATGATGATATTTCAAAATCCATATTTTGCGACTTGTGACTCATTTTCCTAAAACAGATCACATTTATGGAAATAGGGCGGTCCCATCTGTGAGATACAGGCCTACCCGGGTAGCCTTAACTAAAACTATACAACCTTTCTACGATATAATGATGAACAACATATTTCTATCTTCATTCAACGATTAATACTTAAAATTACCATTATCCCTTGACACTTTCTGTGTCTTACTCTATAGTTCATAGATTATCTTTTATATCTTTTTGGAATTTTTTTTCATGAAGACATTAATTAGTAACTATCAGTCATTACATATATCCACTGAGCATACTCCCACCTCCCACTCATACCTGACGTATAAGGGTGAAATCGCCAGAAAATCTTCAGCAATCCTCTCAAATAACACAAATGTAAGACAGTAATGATGTACAAAACTCAGTTTAACACAAGCAAACAGATTTTCTGAATCAAGGCAATACCAAATATACTCAGATATACCCAGTTTTGACAATCCTTCAGACTAATTTAGCAGAATGTTGATCTGACAATTGTACATTTTCTGAAAATCGGACCCATAAACAAACACCTCATCTCTGTCCCATGGGCACAGGCTGTGATTCAAGCTAACTTAGGCCCATACATGCTTCTGGATAGCACGAGAGAGACATACATGTATACATACAGTCAGTAGGAGATATATCTAAACCATTGGTTTACTCATTTACTCAGGGTAACATCAATTGAGCTGTTGAACTAGGGGAATTGCCTCGCTCATTGAAGAGTTTCAAGCAAGTATGTTCTTAATTGTTATTATATTTTTCAATTTTTAATAGGTTGTGTTTATTTGTTTCAAACTGAAACAAGAGTTAAAGATCTGTACATAATGGGCTCCTCAACTGTAATTGAATGACTGTCAAATTATACCAAATGATAGCTCTTTTTACACTCTACAAGACATTTAATATTGACTTAGTTGTCAGATGCAGTGCTTTTGAGTTAGAAGTGGCTGTTTTGGTGTTTATGCCAATTAAACGCGAATTTCACAAAAATGATAAATATTTGAAAAATCATAGAAAATCACCTAATTATGCTATTGCATCATATGATACAGATTTGAAAAGGTCTTTTTATGTACTTTAATCAATCTAATATACACAAATCTGTATTTCAAATAATGAATATGTCAGGGTGCAAAATGTGAAAAAATGGGTACAAAGCACCCCCTGGTGGCATGTAAAAGTTTGAAAAAAAAATGGCACCCATGATTTCCTAAACCCTTAGACCCTGACGGAAATATTTATGCAATAAAATCAATTTCAGCATTGAATTCCCACGGGAGTTAATTTTGCTACATTGCAAACCCTACTAAATGTTATTCATTTCAAAATTATCAACCAAAAACCCATTAAATTGTAACTTTAAAATAACTTCTTTTTTTTTCGAAAAAGTTCCTGAAAGTTCCTAAAAGTTCCTATACCCTTAAGGCTGACGCACATATGGCCGATTTGGCTCCCTATAGCCCCACAATTTGGGTCTCCTCATGAATCCTAAGATTTTATTTCAAACCATGGTTTATGTTATTTCAAAAACATAAACCAGGATTTGAAATGAAATCCTAAGATTCATCAGGAGACCCAAATCGTGGGGCAATCGGGGGCCAGATCGGCCATGTGTGCGTCAGCCTTTATGTATCCCATATCAAACCTCAGTATCCCTGGCAAAGGCTAATGCAAGCCGAAACGCATATATATAGGATCAGACAAGCTCAAAACATCTAGCTGTCTTTAAAAGTATTCTCTAAAATAAAAACGACTGTAGAAAACGACTTGTGTTCTCCACTTCATTACAAGTTCGTGAAGTAAAAATATTGGGGTCGCAGGCGTCGACCCTGTGACAATGTCAAGCCAAGTTCTGCTATAAAGCAGCTTTACCAAAGCTTAGATTAGAGGCACTATCGGAAATAAATCTCTGTCTATTAAATTTATTATTAATTTAAAGCTGCTGCGCTCTCAGCTACCGTTGGTAAAAAAGTAAATATTTTTTATTGCTTCTATTCCTTTCCAATTCATCGTCGTTTGACCAAAACTTTGTAAGATTGTATTCAGTATTGTTACAGGGTTTCTGAACCATCCCCATAAATTTCTGTTTGGTGTTATTACCTCTTACTATGATGACTTTGACGCTCACCGGCCGTTTTCTCTTGCTTGTTGTTCCCATGTGAAAATCGTTTATAAACATATATATAACAGTTGCTGAATATTGATGAATCCAGTCTTATAAGTCACAATATGAGTCAATTGTGTAAGATGATTTGTTTTGTCGTAATAGCTGGGAATGCAGCTTTAAATTAAGGTATCAGGGTGAAATCGCCAGAAAATGTACAATTCACCTTCAGCAATTCTCTCAAATAACCCTAATTTAAGACAACAATCAGGTTCAAAATACAGTTCAACATAACCAGACAGATTTATTGAAGAAATACAATACAAAATACACTCCGAAATACCTAGTATTTATCATTTTTCACTGTAATTTAGCAGAATTTAAGAGATGAACTGTCGATTGTGCATTTTCTGGAAGTTGGACTCATCATGTCTAATCCAGGTATGAATTCCCTCCGCCCTGTTGTTGGCAGTCTAAGCCAGTTACAGTCGTATTTATGATGACAATAAGCTCATCCTGGTATTAAACTGTGTGACCTATGGTGCAGTACGTTTATGGGTCAGAATTTCAGAAAATGTACAATTGGCAGCTCTACACATTTAGTAAATTCTGCTAAATTAGACTGCAATGTGGCCAATACTAGGTAAATTCGAGTACATTCGGCATTGCATTGATTCTAGCAATCAGTTTGGTTAGTTTGAACTGAATTGTGAACTTCATTTTCGTCTGAAATTTGGGATTTTTGAGAGGATTGGTGAAAGTGAATTGTACATTTTCTGAAAATCTTACCCTTATATTCCCCCAGGCTTTGTTTTAAGGAAGTAATAAGTGTCATTTGTCACAGGAAAGTGACTCCCAAGTCGCTATACTTTTCAAATGTTTTTTCCACAGGAAAACTTGGTCAAAATATTTTGATTCTTGAGGTGTTTAGCGCTGCTAGTAGCATGAATACGTGCACATGTCAGGACTGTGTAACAACTATGTGGGTCAGGTTTTCAGAAAATGTACAATTGGCAGCTCTACACATTTAGGAGATTCTCCTAAATTAGGCTGAACAATGATAAATCCCTGGTATATCTGAATTAATTTGGTATCGCATTGATTTAAAGTATCAGTTCTGTTGTGTTCAACTGCATTTTGAAGGTTATTTTTGTCTTAAATGGGGGTTATTTGAGAGGATTGGTGAAAGCAAATTGTACATTTTCTGAAAATCTCACTCATATATGGCAGTTTGGTCAATACTAGGTAAATTCGAGTATATTTGGCATTGCATTGATTCTAGCAATATGTTTGGTTAGGTTGAACTGTATTTTATACTTTATTTTCGTCTGAAATTTGTTGATTTGAGAAGATTGACGAAATTGAATTGTACATTATCTGAAAATCTGACCCAGAAGCCCCGTAGCAAAAATAACCTGAGAGATTCCTCCCAAATTTCGGTCAATGACCTTTAGAACGGCTGGAAAAGAGTTATAGATTTTTTTAAGTTTTTTTACCGGCGTTAAGGAAGAGCAGCTTTATCCCATTATTTAGGGGTCAGGTTGTCAGAAAATGTACAACATTGACAGCTCTACACATTTAGTAAAATATGGTAAATTAGGCTGAGAAATGATAAATACCAGGTATATCGGAGTATATTCGGTATAATGCGGTTTTAAAATATCTGTTCTGCTATATTAAATTGTACTTTGAAGCTCATTTCTGGCTGAAATTTGGGTTATTTGAGAGGATTGTTGAAGAGGAATTGTACATTTTCTGGTGTTTTCACCCTTTTATCATCTGCCAATGGTTTTACATGTGTGCATGACTGAGTAAGTGACGTGCATGGATGGCTAGTGCGGGTGTAATGAGAATCTCCTTCTCAAACAAAAATATGGGAAAATTTAAAGGCAGAAATAGAAGACAATAGGGGATTTGCATGTCTCACTGCGCATGTCTACTGCAGTGCAAGCTGGTCCTGTTAGGACAGCTAACAAATATTTCTATATTTCTATATGTTTACTATCGTTAGAATGTTAGAATCAGCTTGATCTCATCTCTTCGAATATGATATATCTCAAAATCTAATTCTTGCAACATGTGACTCATTCATCTGTAACCCATCACATACTTAATAAGGAATTGTTTATGGATATCATATCTGCTGGTAATTCATTCATAGAGATTTCTGTCCTTCTCAGGTTTGGGAATAAAAATGCTCATGACAGGTGATGCATTTTGCCTCGTTACTCACATGTGGGTCAGATTTACAGAAAATGTACAATTCGTTTTCACCAATCCTCTCAAATAACCCACATTTAAGACAAAAATGAGCTTCAAAATGCAGTTTAACATAACAGAACTGATACTTTAAATGAATGCGATACCAGATATACTCAGATATACCTGATATTCATCATTTTTCAGCCAAATTTAGCACAATTTCCCGAATGTGTACAACTGCCAATTGTACATTTTCTGAAAATCTGACCCATGTATTTATCAAATAGTTTTAACAGAGTATAAGGGTCAGATTTTCAGAAAATGCACACTCTACAGTTCATCTCTCAAATTCTGCTTTATTAGAATGAAACATGATAAATACTTGGTATATCTGAGTATATTCTTTATTGTATTCATTCAATAAATCTTTCTGGTTATGTTGAACTGTATTTTGAACCTGATTTTCGTCTAATTTTTGTTTTAAATTTGGGTCATTTGAGAGGATTGGTGAATATGAATTGTGCGTTTTCTGGCGATTTCACCCATAAACAGTAATCACTAAATTGGGTGATTTAAAAGTTTGAAAATAATATACAGATTTGTGTAACGCAAGACGGAATATGTGAATTAATTCTATGTGTGATAAATCATCGGTCAGTAATCTCTGAGAAAAGTGAGAAAAAAAATGGATAATGACTTTGCAGAATACAGATTTATAAACTAAAAATATAACACAAATATAAGGTGTTTGGTCTCCAGGGGAGACAAATAGAGAGGTGTACAATGCAATACACTAGTCATATCATCGCCTATACTCTGTGCATATTTGTCATAATGGGAGGAATGCATGCGGGTTAAGGCGTTTGAAAATGTACAATCGGCAGCTCTACACTTTTAGTAAACTCTTTTAGATTAGGCCGAAAAAGATAAATACTATGTATATCTGAGTATATTTGGTGTTGCGTTAATATATACAATCTGTTTGGTTGTCTTAAACTCTATTTTGGACATTATTTTAACTTCAATTTGGGTTATTTGAGAGGATTGTAGAAGGCGAATTATACATTTTCTGGCGATTTTCCCCACAAGTGGCGGTCAACCGTACCCTGAAACAACCTTGAAAGCCAATCAGGGATGCAGTAAGTCTGTCAAGGCAAACAATTCATGTTCTTTTCACGTAGATGGCGGATCTTTTCCGACTGATTCACAAGAACTAATGGTATGACATGAGCCTGTCGTATATAGGCTGAGGGAAAAGATATTGTGTGTAAATTCCTTCACTTGTATGAAGGAAAATAATTCCTTCCTACGTGATACTCCTAGCTGGTGGGAATACTGAATAGTATATACATTACGAGTTTCTCCCCCCAGTGACGAGTACCAGAGAGTAGTTATGGGAAATTGTTTTTATTTTCCAATGCTTATGTGGTAGTATACACAGGAAACAAAAACAATAAGTAATTAAGATGATAGGTAATTGGGTTAATTAATTAATTACCCGAGGTAATTAAGAGTTGAGTTATTTAATATACACGGCCCCCGTGTCACCTGATGAGAGGAGTGGGAGGGTGGGTTGAAGAAGGTGACTAGGTGTTGACGGTTAGGCGTCCGGAGGAGAGTGAGGGGGAGAGGAGGAGCGCGTGGTGCGAGGTAGGAGGTAGTGGAGAGAGGAGAGGATAGGGGGCAGCATGTGGTGCTTCTGGTCGCGACCCTAGTGGGAGTCGCAATGCCCAGTCATTGCTAATTGCAAGTGACCAACACATTACGAGTTTCTCCCCCCAGTGACGAGTACCAGAGAGTAGTTATGGGAAATTGTTTTTATTTTCCAATGCTTATGTGGTAGTATACACAGGAAACAAAAACAATAAGTAATTAAGATGATAGGTAATTGGGTTAATTAATTAATTACCCGAGGTAATTAAGAGTTGAGTTATTTAATATACGGCCAAGAGCCATATAGAATGGGAAGAGGAGGGAGGGTTTAAAAGAGTGGTAGATGTGGAGTAGGTGAGGTGTATATCAGGGGCGTGAGTTATTGATATATGAGTTTGATTGTTGATGTACGGCTGAGTAGGCGTTATTATTAGAGTTCTGCATTATGCCAGGAGACAGTTCGTTGAGTCATGTCATCTGCTTTGTATTATGTCAGTTTGCGAGCTCTTGACTATTGGGTTATTTAATGGATAATTATATTTTTGCCAGGGCACTTGTCCGCGTGCTGAAATCCACTTTATAGTGGCTGGCTGGCCTGAATGGCCTTCACAAGTTTTTTATTAGTATTTGACTGGTCTGTACCCATGTAGACCCTAAATGCGTCAGACGCCCATCCACCTAGGCGTTTGACCTCTGTCTCGGTCGCTCCTTGGCAGAAGGCCGCCGTGGCCGCTGACTTCCTCAGGCTATGAAGCGACAGCGCTCTCACGTCGACTGCATTGGCTTGTAGGTGGTGCTTCCAACGCCTTGCAATGTATGAGGCGGGGACAGGTCGCAGTGAAGACTTGAATGTAAGGAATGGTTGGTCAGCGTGCTTAGTGGGGGCCATTGCGATGAGCTTTCTGATCATTCTTACCACGCATATATCTTTGTCGTCAGCTTTATTAAGAGTGATGGTCCTACTCTGAAAAGCTGATTGCATGGTCTTCCCCCCCTTTATTCTGATGGTGACGTAGTCCTTGTGTACGGTGACATCGGCCCTTGTTAGGTGTCTGTGATGGTCAAACTTCTTAATTGACTGTGGTGTGACCTCAGACTGTCTCATTGCACCATAGAACATCATTAGTACGGCTGTTGCGACCATGATCGAGTCCTGATCCTGGCCCAGCCTTTTGATCATCCGTTTTATGGTTGCTAGTTGTATAGGCTTCTTCGCCTTGGGGGTATAGGACTTGTTTCTCATTAAGCCCTCGATGGTCCAGCCGACCCTTTGGTGTTGGAAGTTCGTTATGTCGTGGTCACTTTTCTTCATAAATGTCTTTATGTGTGAGAGATGGTTTCTCACTGTTTTGGGGGATCCCAGGCGGTTTGCTAGCGCCTGTATGTATACACATATGTGGGCCACCCTTGGTCGGCGATAGTCAAAGCCCATGTCATGTGCGAACGTTATGTAAGCCTTGGCTGCGGACCTTCTGTTGCTGGTTGTTCCTGGCGCCCAGGCTTTCTCCTGTGTTACTGCTGCTTGTCTCGCGAGCCCCTCCATTGGAGTCCCTGAAAGAGATAATGGATTGTTCAAGGGCATAGGTGCATGTATTTACAAGTTCAAGAGAGTAATGGTTTAGCCAATGTTGACATTTATCATGATCGCGCCTGCTAAGGTGTGCTCTGCTGAGCGAATCAGCCACGTTGTTAATAGATCCTTGGATGTGGGCATATGAGAGCCTGATGTCATATTTTGCCTGCATCATCCAGGCCATTCGTGCGGCTGCTAGCATTGCCTTGTTCTTTCCTCGTCCTGTTGTTAGTACTTGTACACTCGACATGTTGTCACATAGGATGTGTATGTGTATGCCTCTGTCGTTTTCCTTGACCAGGGTGTGTAGCGCGATCGCCACATTTACCGCTTCCACCTCTGATATATTTATTGCCTGGTCTGATATGTCACATATCTGGTGCTTATAGGCAAACTGTCCATCAGTGCCACCGACGCCTGATAAGCAGGCGTCTACTAACATTACCTTTGTTGCATAGAGGTCTGGTATCACTGACATGCCGTTCCACTCTGAGCAAAAGGCGGTGAACCACCTTAGATCTTCTTTCATGTCTGAGTTGATGTTTATATGCGCCCCTTTAAAACCTCTTAGGGCCTCGAGTAGACGAGACACAAAAAGTCTCGCTGGGGGGACACATTTGCTGACATGTATCAATGTGCCTATGAGTGACTGCAGCTCCCTCTTGCTGATGGATCGTCGGCATGTGTACTTTGTGGTCATTGCTACGGCCTGTCTGACCTTTTCTTGAGGCATGGCTAGGGTCATGTGCTCTGCATCTATCTCTATACCTAGCCAGGTGACATGTTGTGATGGTGGTTGTAGCTTAGATGCAGCTTCGACGAGTCCTAATCTCTTTAGTATTATCCTTGCACTTTCATATGCCCGTGATGCCTGGCTGATGTTATTGGAGATCAGCACGAGGTCATCCAGGTACATAAAAGCGGTGTGTCCATCTCTGTTAAGCATCCTTACTATGGCATTGGCGACCCTTTGCATGTGTGCACTTGATCCTCGGCTGCCGAATGGCATCGTTATGTCACAATACCATTTGCCTTCCCATTCGAGGCAGAGGAGGGGCCAGTCGAGGGGGTCGCTGTAAAAGTTCTTGTATGCTCGTGAGATGTCAATTACTGCCATGTGCGCTCCGGTGCCTATTCTCTTGAGGTGTGACACCAGTGACTCAACTGTGGGGAGAGAGTGATCCCTCTGTTCTCCCCATACTGAGTTTTTAATTATGTATTTGTTAACTGAATTGTCCTCGGGGAATGTGAGATCAATTATCACACGCCGGGCATCTGAGTCTTTCTTGGCCCTTGACATCATGGGTGACGTGTGCGACCATTCCACGAAGGGGGGCTGATCGAACGGGCCTAAGAGGCCTCTGAGGTCGATCTCCTTCTTAATAAAGTCGTCAATCTTTTCTTTGAACTTGTTAGCACTGGGGTGGTTGTTAGCTCCGCAGTTTTGTGATATTGGGCCCAGGTACCCCATAGGGAATCCATATTTCACAAACGATAGAATTTCTCTATCCTCGTCTGACGATGTAAGCAGCGAGTCCCACTCTGCGATGTTTAGTTTAGAAGGTATTATCACTTGTGAACCGATTGCGTTTGGTACTCCTTGTTCACGAACCTTTTCATATATTTTTGCAAGCTGACCCCAGGTGTTATTACTTCGAGTCTTAGGCCAGTTTTGCTGCCTGTGCTCGGCGAGGTAGACTGGGCTCGTGTCTACATCGGCCGGGCTGATCTTTCCCGCACACACTTGTATAACTGTTTCAAAATGCTGTTGGTAGGACTCATGGGTGAGCAGTGGCCTACCTGTATACCCCTGGCTGTATTTAACGCTTGGAATGAACTCTGGGGCCCGTGGATTGAGTGATTTAACGTATTGATAATCAGTGTTACCGTTCGATGTCTGTTGTGGTCCGCCATGATGGTTCTCGGCGGAAGTCTCGCCGGGAACGTGGCGTGGAGCGAGGCTCGCCACCGTGGCCCCTGGGGCCGCCCCTGGATGGTTAACTAGGTCGCGTATGTTTACATCCAGTGGGCGTGGCAGGTCCTCCGCGTGCGCCACGCCCGCTACTCGTTTTTTGAACTTGTGGAGGACTTGGCATCGTATCCATTGTTAGGCTTGTGTCTAGGACCACTTCCACTTTGTGTTTGAATGTTATTCCTTGGTGTGTAAGATCCATCTATCTGACTTTGTTGGTGTTTTAGCCGTTTCTGACATTCTCTGATGGAGTGCTTGTTCCTCCTACCTATAGAGTCACAGTATGTACAGACATGTAACATTGAGATCAGACCTTCCTTGTGGTCGGCAGAGAATGAGCAACCATCTCTGGAGTTGTATTGCCTGCATATAGCCTCCACTTGCTTTTCTCCTTTGTTGTTATGGTTGTTGTTCTGACTCTTTGTGGATCGGTCATTTGAGTGGGGGGCACTGTATCCCTGTCCCCCACCTGTCAGGCAAATCCTTACTCGTTCGTCTTGGATAGTGGACTTGTCTGACCAGCTGATCTTGCCGCTCTCGACCATATCCCAGATGTACTGGGACCATCTTCTCACTGCACTCCATGGCCTCTCTAAACTGTCTTTCGTCACCTGTCTCAGGTGATGCATCAGATGCGTGTAGTCGTCTGATATGTATCCCTCTGGGTCATCCATTAATGCCAGATATCCGTCCAGATATTCGTTGTAAGTTAGCGATGATCGGGCATCAAGCTTTTGCTTGATGGTCTGGACGCCCTCTTTGTAGACGTACATATAGGGTTTAGCCATAATTTTGGAGTTATGAATGTCTGATATAATATCTACCCTACCATGTAACTTGTGTGCAAATCTCTCCCGGTCCAGTTCCCTCTCCAAGAAGTCATCTGCCTGGACCTGGCGGCGAATAATCCTCGGCGCGGAGTGTGCTCTGCGTTGTGAGTCTGTGACCCACTTAACGACGCGTCCGTGTTGTGGTTTCTTGGGTGGCTTCGCCGAGCCCTCGCTGGACCCGCTGCTGCCGGTCTCTGAGGACTGCTCGCGTCCCCGCTTGGAGCTCTTACTCGACCTCGTGGTAGACCTGGAGCGTCTGGATGATTGTGACCCAGCGTCCGAGCTATCTGCCTCCGATGATTCCGAGCCAATACCTTTTGATTTTAGAATCAGTGCGAATTGTTTTGACAGACTCGCTATTTGTTCCTTCACTGCTGCTACGTCTCCGGACACCCCGATTAGACCTTCCTGTAGAGACTTACAGTTGGCTTTCGGCGGGTCGGGGAATTTGAAGATGGTGTTACTGTCTATACTATCTTGGTCGTCTTGCTGACTGCCGGTCTTTCTCGATCTAGTATTCCTAGGCATATTGAATGTTTTTCCCGAAATGTTCTTATCTTAACGTGTACTCCTGTTGGTGGTATGTATTTCCTGCCCAACTGTTTCTTAGTAGATGTGAAACATTTGATTGGAGCCAAGAATTTTGAAGTTTGAAGAAGGTGACTAGGTGTTGACGGTTAGGCGTCCGGAGGAGAGTGAGGGGGAGAGGAGGAGCGCGTGGTGCGAGGTAGGAGGTAGTGGAGAGAGGAGAGGATAGGGGGCAGCATGTGGTGCTTCTGGTCGCGACCCTAGTGGGAGTCGCAATGCCCAGTCATTGCTAATTGCAAGTGACCAACATTTGAGTCAAAATTTCAGAAAATGGACAATTCCCCTTCACCATATGCTATGACATTGTATTTATTGACATATAATATTTATCAATTTAGGCACCGTCATGGTGTCCGATGTGTTTCCAGTGTATTTGATCATTCTTTCCCTTTAATTTGCATTTATTTTGAAGATAATTTCTTAAATGGGTCAGATTTTCAGAAAATATACAATTTGCCTTCACCAATCCTCTCAAATAACCCACATTTAAGACAAAAATAAGCTTCAAAATGCAGTTTAACATAACAGAACTGATACTTTAAATCAATGTGATACCAAATATACTCAGATATACCAGCTATTCATCATTTTTCAGTCTAATTAGCAGAATTTACTAAATGTGTAGAGCTGCCAATTGTACATTTTTTGAAAATCTGGCCCAAATAACTCATGATGAGTGAGAGTGCTTTGATTGATATCCGCGCAACGTAACAACAACACATCATCAAAAACTTAAAAAAAATATGTATTGCATTGAATGATTTGATTTGATTTTGAATTTTTTTTATTCAGGACACAGACATTTCCATACGACAGTACGAATATTCCCAGAATAGCCTGAGTTTTTAAATTTACTTTTAAATTACATCAAGATATTTCTATATTAACTTCTAATTTAAGTACACGAAAGAAGAGTAAAAGATAAAAGATAATAAGAGAAATTCTAAGTCTAAACTAATTCTACAACACTAAATTTTAAATTAAATATTATACCTGTGGTGCCGGCGAGAGTCAGGCTGGTTCTGACTCTGTCCGGTACCATGTTCCAGGGTTCCGGATGCTCTCCCGTTAGGCTCCGGACGAGAGGCCAGGGGCTGTAGTTCTAGTATGTTCCGACAGAGGTCGTAATTACTTATTGATACGCATTTATAACTTATTTTTATGATTTGCTCTTATGCTGTTCTGTATGTCCTTATAAACACCTTTTACTATTGAGATGCTTGTCATTCATATATCTTACTGCCACAAGTTGTAAGGGTTGGCATAGGCTCTCCGAGCTCCAACCGCGGCAGGTGTGTTTGGTATAATAAAGGACTTGGCTGGCGAGGACCGTTAGAACCTGGTTGTGTTGTTATTTGCACTAGTTCCATAGCCACTAGGGTACGGGGAAATAGCGAGACACTACAATTTGGTGCCGTGACCAAGCGGTCCGCTAGTTGGCCAGGAGGAAAGAGACGCGCCTATCGGAGGGGGATCCTAGCGCTGGGACCCCCCAATGGCCGATAGGGTGGCCGCAGTTGCCGCAAGACCGGACTGGTTAGCTGAACATGTTCAGCTATTACAATTCGGGGACGATTTCAGGGTTGAACCGGAACGAGAATTGTCGCCTACTAGGGTGGATCCGGAGAATAATGCGCCTGGAAGCGAGGTTGGTGAGTTTAAGGGAAAGGATCAACGGACCGCGCCACGGCGCCCGGAGGAGAGGATAGGCAGACGACTGCCGGAAATGGTAGATTTAGGGACGGGAAGTGACTGGAGCATGTCTGAAGGTGGTCGGGCGTATCGTCCCGAAGCGCCACCGGATTTATTCCAGCCACAACCGGAACAGAAACGGAAGGTGCAACAAGTCGGACAGTTTCCCATTCTGGAACCAGCCCCACCTTTGCCGCCGCCCCCGAGAAGGGTGGAAAGACCTCAAGAAAGAAGGAAGGAGGGGAGGGAAGGAAATGCATGGGACTCTCCAGTGATTCCGGCTCGAGCCAGGTTGGAGGGTCACTCCCCGCTGGTGCCAGCTCCGGCCGGAAGGGCGTTGAACGAATCCGTGGCCTCTGAACCATGGGAACCGATGACCCCAGGTAATAGCCCGATGCGGCGGGTGGGCGTACGGAAACGTAACCGTTACTTACCGGAACAGGGAGATGTGGCACAAGAGAATAGGATGCAGACGAAATTAAGTGAAGAATGGGAGATGGATCTGACAAGAAGGAATAATAGGCGGATGACCGTCGAGAAAATGGACGCTCTGCTGGGATTACAGCGGCGTCAAGCTGCGCGTATGGATGTAGATATCAGCGCCACTGCCAGGCGCGGGCGTGAAGCCCTGCGCGCGGCGGCGGCCACAGCTGAGGACCTAGCAAGGGCAAGAGACGAAGAGGAATTTTTGCGGAACCGGTTGTTAGTACAGGAGGATGAGATGACTAGGCTGCATAAGGAGTTGGATGCGGAGCGGACAAAAAGGGAGAGAGAAGGCAGTGACGCTCAAGCTAGGGAAGATACGGTGAGGACCGATCTCCTGAGGCAATTCGGAAAGGCAAGAGCGGAGACTGCTCCTGAGTATGTGCAGAGCACCCCTATGCGACCGAAGCCAGATGCCCTACGTTAGGCTGATGCATGAGCTGCCGGAGTTTGGCCAAGCCAGGAGGGGGGGAACCCGGAATGTAGTAATTCGATCTCCGCCTCAAGCCCGGGAAAGGTCACGGGACCCGGAACTCCAAGAAGCCATTAATACGGCTAGGCTTATGTGCGGTGGCGAGGAGGACCATCAACCGGCGAAACAAGAGAAACGGGTCACGATAGTCGCGGACACGCCCATTCGAATGAACCGGCGTTCGATGGATCCGGCCGCAGACTATGAACCGGACGATGAACCGGAGGGCTTTGTGGTGCCAGAACACAGTGAAGCCAAACCAATGCGGAACCCGAAGCCGCTAACCTTCCCTGAGTGGGATGGGAAGCAGGATTGGAGGGAATATCAAAAACGGACCGCGTCGGTCTCAGCCGCAATGAATTGGGATCCGGAGACTTATAAGGTCCAGTTGCTGGCGGCGGTGGGTAGCCATATGCCGTTCGCATCGGGTCTAAAAGCAAGCAACTATACGGTACGGGAGTTATTGAAAATTATGGAAAATGATTACCGGTCGGAGAAATCGGTGAATACCCGCCGGGACTCGTTGTTTGCACTAAAACAGACGCCGGGTCAGAGCCCCGCTAGCTTCGCAACATTGGTCTCTGAGAAAGCGCTCCAATGCGTTTGGGAAATGGGATACAACGCTGCATGTGTTGGCAGTGCGGGTATTTCTGACTGGGTTAATAGACCCGGAAATGACCCGATATGTGGCCTTACAGGAGCCAAAGAATGTGGTAACTGCAGGGGCTTGTGCGACACGATACCGGGATGTATGTGGGGGAGTTGGGATGGCCGCGAAGGTTATGTCCATCGGCGCCGCGGACATCCCCCTCTCCCATGGAAACGAACGGAATGAAGAGCATGGTGCTGGCAAACCGTGTGGATCGCTAGGAGGTGACTCGGCTGAGCTGCAGGCGTTCCGGGCATGGCAGGGAAAGCCACGAACAGGTGAAGATAGGAAAATGGAGAAGACAACTACTGGGGGGAAGGGAGAAGACAAATCCAACTTCCGGAGAGGCCCTCCACGAACAATACGTTGTTATTATTGTTTAGAGGAAGGCCATATGGTGGCCGATTGCCAACGGAAGGTTAAACACCTGAAGGCGTTAGATGAATATGTCCGGGAAAGTGAACGTCGGCAGCAGGAAAGGGGAAACAGCCCAGGGCCCTCTTAGACGGTGATAGGAGGAGCCCGGAGGAAAAGACACACACCGCGGAATGTCGAAGGACTGGGGTCCAGCCGGATCGGGAAGGGCAGGAGGTGTCCTCTGCTTGGCTAGGGGACGCCCGTGGAAGTAGCAAGGGGAGGAGGAACGACACAGATCGTCCAAGTACTGGTTCGGTGAAAGCCACGTGCTCCGTGATGACAGTGCGCATGGGAGCACCGGAACACGCTTGCTCCGGCGGACAGATACTGAAGGTAGAGTATCGGGGTTATACCTCCAAAGTGAGCAAGATAATGGTCTGTGATCTCCGGAATTTTGACATAAGGGTATCCGACCGGAACGGTCCGCTTCTGGCAGATCGGATGTACGCGGATGTACGACTGGTAAACGTGACCGGACAGTTCTTGGTAGACTGGGGGGCGCAGTGTACGCTGCTCAAAAAATGGGTCTATGAGAGCTTGACTGTAAAACCGTTTTTAACACCGTGCCGTGTGACGTGTTTCGCGGGCACCGGTCATCATTTGCAGACACATGGGTGTGTACGAATCGCTCTGGGAATGGGAGGCATTTGGTACGCCATAAATTGTCTGGTAGTAAGCAGGTTAAAGGGAGAGGAAGCAGGTATACTGGGGATGGATTTTATCCATATACACCGGTGTAATTCCGATTGGTCCGGGAAGTTCACCCTAGAGGATGGTGAGCAGACGGTATGGTGCCGGACACTGCAAAGCGGGTCTCTTACAAGCAATAGGAGTGAGGGCATCTTTGTGGATGCATTTGCTCATGTCTGTAGCGGCATAGACCTGGTGACGGCAGCAGAAGATCTATTCTTCGAACCGGGCGAGTTGGAATTAGGGAAGTACGTGGTTGGGGACCACCTGTTGATTGCCGACCGACCGGGTGGGGCTGTGTCCCTGTACAACCCTACTGGATCTCCTCTCATTTTATGTCTGACTGCCGGGCAAACCTGGGAGGAGAATAGTTCTCCAATCGTGGACATGGACTTACTAGAGCCGGAGGTGCCGATGCCCCCGAGCGGAGTTTGCCCATTGGAAAGATTGGTAAGGGAATCAGACCTGGAAGTAGCGGTCCAGCGTTCTGATCTCCTGCAGCTATTACGGAATTATAAGGAGTGCTTCCGGTTGCCAGGCGAGATGTTGGGACAGACAACCAAGGTCCTACATAGCATTGACACTGGTGATGCGGTTCCGATTAAAACGGGGTATAGGCGTCTGCCTCATGCGAAGCGGGAATCGGCTGAAAGACAGATTAAGGAGATGCTTGAGAAGGGAGTAATAGAGCCCAGCATTAGCCCCTGGGGAGCGGGAATAGTGATTGTAGGAAAGAAAGATGGAACGGATCGGTTTTGTTCTGATTACCATCCGCTGAATTCAGTCACGAAAAAGGATTCCTTTCCGCTTCCCCGGATCGATGAATGTTTGGAAGCGTTGGGAGGAAATAAATGGTTTATTGCGTTGGACTTGGAGAGTGGGTACTGGCAAATAGCCCTGGATGAGCAAAGCAAGGAAAAGACAGCTTTTGTCTCTACCCTGGGGTTGTTCCAGTATCGCGTTATGCCTTTCGGGTTGTGCAACGCTCCGGCCACGTTCGAAAGAATGATGGAGCAGATGCTCCAGGGGCTGCGTTGGAAGTGTTGCTTGGTTTACCTGGACGACGTAATTATCTTCGGACCAACGTTTGAGAAGACCATGGGAAATTTGGAATTGGTTCTAAGCCGCCTCCGGGATTACGGTTTGAAGTTGAAGCCTAAGAAATGCGAGTTGTTTAAGTCACAGGTTCAATACCTGGGCCGGATTGTGTCCGAGGCCGGGGTGCGTCCGGACCCGGAAAAGATAAGAAAAGTACAGTCTTGGCCGACACCGCGGACGGTCAAGGAGGTGCGGCAGTTTTTAGGGTTCGCATCATATTACCGCGAATTCATGCCGGACTTTGCGGAGGTAGCGGAACCGATCCAGAATTTAGTGGTCGGAGGGGATCAGAGGAGCAGCCGGACAGTTGTCTTTGATGAGGTGTGCAGGGCCGCGTTTGATCGGTTGAAAGACTTGTTGACTAGGGCACCAGTTCTGGGATACCCTCAACCGGTCGGCACCATTATTTTAGACACGGATGCCAGTGGATTCGGTATGGCTGGGGTTTTATCTCAACTACAAAGCGGTAAGGAGGTGGTTCTGAGTTACGCTAGCAACACTCTAACCCGGCCGCAGCGGAACTACTGCGCAACCAAAAGGGAATTGTTGGCGGTGCTGACCTATTTATGCAAGTTTCAGCATTATATAATCGGACAAGCGGACTTTACGTTGCGGACGGACCATGCGTCCCTCAGGTGGCTAATGCATTTTAAGGATCCCACTAACATGCTGGCTCGGTGGTTGACCACCTTGCAGCATTATGGGATCCAGGAATCGCAGGTGGTGCACCGGCCAGGGAAACGACATATCAACGCGGATGCGTTGTCGCGTTTACCTGTAAGGAAATGCCCTAGGGAGGACTGCCCGGACTGCGGAGTCCACGATGCTGTCATGGCTGAGTTGACAATGGAGTATCAGCTGTTCTCCAGTCTAACAGGGGATCGGCTACGGGTGGCCCAGGAGGCGGACGATGTGCTTACAAGAGTCATAGGGATAGTCCAGAGGGGAGACCCTTGCCCGGACGCCGTGGCTCTGCGAGCGGAGGGGAATGAGTTCTGTTTTTACATGAAATTACTCTCTTCTCTGAAGGTGACGGATGGGTTACTAAGTATGGACTGGGAAAGCGAGAATGGAGTGATATACGAACGAGTGGCAGTCCCTGCTGGTTTGCGTCATGAGCTGTTCCTGACTTTGCATGGAACGAAACTCGCGGCCCACTTCGGGGAATTCAAAACGTATCAAGCTGCGTTACAGAAGTTTATATGGCCCCGGATGCGCGGCGATATCTCCGACTGGGTACGGGGCTGTGATGTGTGTGCCTCGTGCAAAAGCCGAGAGGGGAGGGGCATTGCTCCATTAAAAAAGGAAATACATGGCGTGCGTTGGAGCCGTGTAGCGCTGGATATAATCGGACCATTCAGAAAGACTCCGAGAGGGAATGTTTGCGTAATGGTAGTGACGGACTATTTTTCAAAATGGGCCGAGGCCTATCCACTCCCGGACCATACGGCGGTTACTTGTGCAATGGCGCTCTTCACGGAGTGGATCCTACGTTATGGGCCACCGATCTCTTTGCAAACGGACGGTGCCCCTGAGTTCCGGTCGGCGCTGTTAAGGAATCTTTTAGAAATGTTAGAAATCGAGAAACTAATGACCTTGCCGTACAGACCGCAGTCAAACGGGCAGGTAGAACGGTTTAACAGGGTTTTGGTAGAACAACTCTCATGTCTGACGGAGTACGAAGATATTAACTGGGATCTACTGGTGCCATGTATCGCGCATGCATACCGGGGGGCCGTGCACAAGAGTACTCATTGTACGCCCAATATGGTAGTGTTTGGAACGGAAGTGACTGTTCCGGCGGACATCATCTACGGAACGATAGATGGGGAAGTGGATTTTCCATGCCCTACTGTATTCGTGGAAGAGATCCGTAGTCTCTTGTCTAAAGGACATCGCTTTGTAAGGGAAAGGCTGGGGTGTGCAGCCGTGTATCAGAAACGGTACTTTGACCGGAGGGCTCGCCCGAAGGTTTTTAAGGAAGGAGATGTGGTATGGAGGTATTCCACTCCTCTGGCACAGAAGAAGTACGGTCCCAAATGGGACGGGCCTTTCGAAGTGCTAAGAAGGGTGCAGGGATCCACTTATGAGCTAAGGACAATGGCTGGTATACTCAGATGGAATGGGAACCTGTTAAAGCTAGCATTTGATGCAAAAGGGCAGCCGCTGCAGGTGGTAAATCTGCACCGTGCGGAGGAGTATCAAAAGCAGCAGATGGCCGGGCACGAAATATTGAGGGAGGACGGAAGGGGTAAAACTGTCCCAGGGAAAGATGCCCCTATGGTGAAGCCCGGCCCTGTAATAGTAAAACATACAAAGAGGCGCGGAAGGCCCCCGAAATCGGTCAAGAAGGATCTTGCCCAACCGCTAGCAGATCCTGATGAATCAGCGGGGAGCCTGCCATCAGACAGTGATTCTGAGTGTACCCCGGACGCTGCAGAACAGGGTGGTGACTTGCGGATGGACACGGTAATGGATAGAATATCGAAATCCGGATACCTGGCGGGGCGCCCACGTCGGCAGGTACAACCCCCGGATAGATATGGCTATGCGTGAGGAGAACAGGAAAGAAAAAAAATGACACAACGAGAAGTACTAAGAATCGGACGTTCCGGGCACGGGCTCCGAAAGGGAGTAGGGAACGGCTCGATAAGGGTTGAAATGGATAACCTACCACTGTGCGAGGAAAGACCAGGCTGAGAGGTGATCCGGGGAGGGAGTTGGCCGAAGAAACATATATTCCTGGATGGTGGAGCCAAAAGGGTGGAAACTAAGGAATAATCCCAAGTCCGGGTGGCTCAGCTGGTCACATGGAAGAAGGAGGAAAACGCCCAGCTCGGGGACGTTACTAGTGTCACGTAGGCAGGTAGGGTATACCCTAATTGAGCAATTGGGGACCTAGGTATTGAGGTGACGCGACGGGGCGTGAAACCGCTCGGAGACAGCTAAAAATAGATTGGTGGAGACTGGTGATTGGCTAAGGCGCGAGGTCAGGGTCACGTGACCAGGGGAGGAGCGGATGTGTGGCAGAAGCATCTCAGAACTCACACCACACGGTTGTGTGTCCTGCCGAGCTAGACTTTGAGCGAAACTTTTTTGAGAGAAGCCTTGAGTTGTGAGAGTTGGAGATTGGCGTTGACCTGTAGACACTAACTGGATTGACTTACTCATTGTGCGTGAGCCTATGAGTAAGGAGGAGAAGATGGAGACTGGGGATGGGGCAGTAGCCCCTGAACCGAACAAGGAGGAAACCGGTGGAGACCAGGAGGGAGCCGTGGGCGAGGCAAAAGCCCCACCTGAGTTGAAACTGGTATTGAAGAAGAGAAAGAAACGGAGTACCACTAAGGCTAAGGACAAAGAGGAAGACATGGAATACGAACAGGCGGAGGACCAAGGAAGTCCGGCCAAGGTGGTTAAATCCTCAGCCGGAGCTAGGCCTAAGGTTGGTGTTGGAAGTGGGTCATCGGTTGGGGTAGACCGCTCCCGGTCGTGGGGCCGTGAAACAAACCCTCGCCGGAGATACGACCGGAGCACTAATTCTAGTGCCACAGCGGAGACACTGGCTGATGTGCACGAGCAACACAAACGGACTCGGTATCATGGGAAGCAAAAAGTGTTTGAGGACCCCAACATTGGAATCCGGAGCACCACCCGGTGGTGGGACAAGGACATAGTGGAGGGTGTCCGGCTGAAAATAAACATGTTGGCCCCCATGGAACCAAAAGCCGGTGACGGGATTACGAAGGCTGAGGAATCAGAGGATGAAGATGAGGCTTTGGGAGAGTTCACGGCGGAACGACCCCTTATGGCTCAGTATGAACGGTTGTTTCATTTTTTGAAAGGCAGCACGGGCAGGGAAGCTAATCCGCATATGGTGCTGCCCGTGAACCTGAAAAAGAAACTGGATGGTGCTCCTAAGATCTGGCAGGAGGGCAATCGGTGCCCTTTTACATACTGCCGGTTGATTAGTGATGACTGGAACCCGGGAGGCATTAGGTGCTTTGCAACGAGGGAGAGGTTTTTCAGGCACATGTGTGAGGAACACTGTCCATCGGTGCAGGTGTATACGTGCCCGCACCCGATCTCGTGCCTGGTAAAACTGGACCGCAAGTCTGACATGATTCGGCATCTAAAGGTGGCTCATAGGAATGGGGAACCGTTGGCAAAGTCACTGGTGGCCGGATTTAAGTGTTTGACTAAGGAAATACCCAACTATGGGTACCAGCGGTTCACCCGGATGGGGCAAAATGAATGGGAACAGATAGTGGCTTTGGAGTCCGGAGCAGCGCAACCCCGCTTCAAAAGGATGGTGCGGTGTCCGCCAGCTCCGGCCCCAGAGAGGAATGCATGGGGGAGAGCAGGACCTGTGCTTGCCCCACCCCCTCCCCTCGCACCTATACCAGCACCACGGAGGATTCCGGCCGCTGCTGCCTTTGGTAGTGCACAGCAGATGGAGACAGCTGCTAAACTGTCAGCTGCTGTGGCCCCGCGGGAGGTAGTCGCGGCAACGGTGGAGCCTCTGCAGGAGCAGGAGCCAGTGGCCGACCCGGCGGAAAATGATCCGGAGGCAAACATAGGCCAGGGTGCACATGGGTTACCCCCGGAGCAGGAAGTAACCCGTGCACTGGATATGATCGATGGCGCTATGAAACAGGGAATACAGAATACGGAACAAGCAGTGATTGTGGCAATGGACGCTGTACGGAACAACGTGGGTGCAGCTCTCATGTTGTTCGGTGATCTCGGGTATGTACGAGATACAGCGGCTCGGGTGCCCGGACTGGAGGCCCGGGTCAATGAACTGGAAAACCAACTAGAGTTTTTCCAGCAAAAGGATAGGGCGAATCGGGACCTAATCCTGGGCTTGGAGTTTAAGTTACACCAGGCCAGGAACGGGGCTCCGTCGCCGAAAAGGAAGCGGTCTGACCAGAAGGAGGAGGAGGAGTCGGACACCAGGAGGAAGGAGGTGGAGAGACAAAGAGCGAATCTGGACTGTATGAAGGAGGAGATCTGCCAAACGATTAAGGCTGCATTTGAGACGGCAATAGTGCCCAGGCAGCAGCTGGTGATTCCGCCGGGGATATACCCCACTCCGGGCCGGACACCTACTGCGGAGGCCTGGGGGCCATCTCTTATGGAAGGGCCTCCAGGATTGCTCTCGCCACTGGGAGGACAGGGGGTAGACCGGAACCCCCCCCGACCGAGGAGAAGTTACCTGGATGATAGTGGTCTGGAGATGCAACCAGGGCCTGTGATGCCAACAAAACCGTTGACCCCGGTACGTGTTAGGGAAAGGGGAGCAAAACAGGAGGAAAAGGTAGCTCCTGTGGAGCAAATGGATACGGCAGCGGTGAGGCCGGTTTATGAACCCGTCTCCCTACCGGGTAGCCCAACCCCGGAGCAGCACATGAGGACTCTAGTGCTGAGGAGTCCGGTGCCTAGGCGTCCGGTGGCAGCCGGGGTGGTGGGTGTGACACCAGTGACACCGAGAACGGCCGCCAAAAGGACAGTGGAGCTCAGGCAGAGGTGGGAGAACTCCCCTCTGGCGGCTCTTGGAGTGGTTCCGTGCTCTGTGGACCTGGGTGCCCGGTTGGATGAACAGAAGGATTTGTTGGAAGAGGCAAAGGATGTCCCGTTGCCAGACGACGGGGACATCGACCTGGATTTTGCGTTTGTGGACTTAACGAACACAGACGCAGACGCAGAGGACCCACCGGACCCCGCGAATGTAATGGTGCCATCCATTTCAAAGGCAGAGGAAGACCGGTTGTTGAAAACAGGAAACTTGAGCGATGATGAGGTGGGAGACTTCTAGGCGGAGTGCCCGGTAAGAGAAGTAAATAAAAACTGATAGTGCAATGGAAGTATACGACTGGGTTTGAATGAAACCAGTTTTGTGTGACTGCAGCGTGGGAGCGTCAGTATCCCAGCGACTGACTACGCCGATTGACGACCCGGACGGAGGCAGATCTGGAGAAGCCTCGCCAGCCGTGGGAAAGGAGGAAGTTCCTTCTTCCTTATGTTTTATGTACAAGAATATGCTGTTTAGTGCGGCTATTATGATTTTTTTTACCTCTTCAAAAAGTTGGACTTACCTCTTCAAAAAGTTGGACTTACCTCTTCAAAAAGTTGGACTTACCTCTTCAAAAAGTTGGACTTACCTCTTCAGAAAGTTGGACTTACCTCTTCAAAAAGTTGGACTTACCTCTTCAAAAAGTTGGACTTACCTCTTCAAAAAGTTGGACTTACCTCTTCAAAAAGTTGGACTTACCTCTTCAGAAAGTTGGACTTACCTCTTCAAAAAGTTGGACTTACCTCTTCAAAAAGTGGGACTAATATCTTCAAAAACTGGATTTACCACTGTAAGAAGTAAGCTTGTTATACTATGTTTTTCACAAACAATACATTCCAAGATTTGGTTTTAATGGGAACAAAATGACTTGGTGAACAATATAACTAGTGCCTGGACTAATATTGGACACTTGGGATCATACCTCTAGTCTGTGATAGTGCCAGTATCGAACTGTGTGTTCCGGACCAAGAATATTTACTAGTTGAAACCAAGAACATTTCTACAGGTATTGATGCTGATCAGATAAGTTGTATTATTTGATCATTATTGGCATTGAACATGTATTTCCATTGTTCCTACTTTTTCCTTCATTATTCCAACTTTTGTTGCTGAAACCAATATGTTTTAGGCAACCTTATGGTCCAGTCGCTTTGGGTCTGGTACGGTTGCCAACCTCCAAAAATAAAGAGGGAGGGGGCATTGTGGTGCCGGCGAGAGTCAGGCTGGTTCTGACTCTGTCCGGTACCATGTTCCGGGGTTCCGGATGCTCTCCCGTTAGGCTCCGGACGAGAGGCCAGGGGCTGTAGTTCTAGTATGTTCCGACAGAGGTCGTAATTACTTATTGATACGCATTTATAACTTATTTTTATGATTTGCTCTTATGCTGTTCTGTATGTCCTTATAAACACCTTTTACTATTGAGATGCTTGTCATTCATATATCTTACTGCCACAAGTTGTAAGGGTTGGCATAGGCTCTCCGAGCTCCAACCGCGGCAGGTGTGTTTGGTATAATAAAGGACTTGGCTGGCGAGGACCGTTAGAACCTGGTTGTGTTGTTATTTGCACTAGTTCCATAGCCACTAGGGTACGGGGAAATAGCGAGACACTACAATACCTACGTAGCGACCGATCAAACTATTCAAGTTTTACTGTTACTTCCAATAGTAGTACAGTGTATGTATGTCTGTATAATTATAGTGTATCATATTGTTTTGAACTGAAACAATTATGTGCATTAATAATGAAATATGACAGTAGAACAGCTAATGATGTATAAAATCCAGATAGAACATATTGATTTAAAAGAGGAAACATCTAAACTATGCTTAACGAAAGCATATTAATTAATACTAGTATAGTGAGAATGTCTGTAATTAATTAAAACAATAAAAAGGTAGATGTTAAAATGTAATGATGTAATTAAATCGTAAGATTATGTTTTGTTCTTGGCGAATGAGAATTATCACTTTGTGAAACTTTAACCAATAAAATTTATATGAAAAAAAAAATAAAAAAAAAATGACTGGCAGTCGAAACAATGAAAACCACATTGGCACAGTATCCAATTGCACATAAAAGCTTATTACTACTTCTCGACGATTAAATCCGTTTAAAAGAACATTTTAAAAAGATTATAATATCCCCTGGCCATGGTAAACTGTTTGGACGTGTGAAGGGCACCTGCCATGCAATATTTCACAAGCGGGTACATCCAAGGCACATTTTTATCAGCAGAGGTCAATGGCGTAAAGAAAAGGTAAATAGGAGAGGTTGGCCAAGTGATGTGACACCGCCAGTCGAGCATACACAATACTCATCATGTTTCTCCTGCGTCAGAAAAATGTATTTACATAATCTTGAACTGGTGTGAGCATCTAGTTCAAGGGTAGAAGTGATAGGTTGTTTGCTAGGGTTGGGAGGGGGGGGGGAGGGGGGGTGTAGTGTGGGAGGGGGAAGGGGTGGGAGGGGGGAGAGGGGGCTGTAGTGTGTGTGTGTGGGGGGGGGGGGGGGGGGGAGCACAGAGGAAAGGCAAGGGGAAGGGAGGGGGTAATCTTTGTTTATTTTCCCACGATGTGTTGAAAAAACTAACCTCAGTATTCATATTCATTTAATAATATATTCAAGTAATAATGTGTAAGGATAACCCGGAAGACATTCTTAGCAGAGGATTGTTTTCTTTTCTGATGTTCTGTTTAATAGCGGAATAAAAATACAATACATATAATATAATATAGGGGATCACAATTATGTCAAAAAGACGGCATTCATTTGATGAACTGGCATTCAGAAATGATTTACCAAATTGTATCAAGATCAGCAATAAAGAATATTTTTTTCTTCTTTTAAAAAATGCAATAAGGAATCTTTGAATTGAATTGAATTGAACAAGTACAGTCACTCGAGTAGGGTGTAATAGAGGGTTGGTTGGTTGGTTGGTAGGGGTTGGTGGGGAGGGGGTTGTATTGTGAGGGGGTGGGGGGAGGGTAGAAGGGGGAGGGAAGGACAGAGGAAGGGGAAGGAATGGGAGGGGGTGGGACCGAAAAACAGATCTACCCACTCACCTCCCCCGTGCGTTGTTTCATTTGATTTAAAACATGGATTATTCAGGTAATAGTACTTCTTTTAATATATATTTAGCAGATTTTATTTAATATATCAACAAACCCTCCATATCTCAGGTGATTAACACAATACTGGTACAATGGTCAGATCTTCAGAAAATGCATAATTGGCAGCTGTACAAATTTAGTGAATTCTTCTAAATTAAGCTGCAATTTGGTCAATACTAGGTAAATTCGAGTATATTCGGCATTGCATTGATTCTACCAATCTGTTTGGTTAGGTTGAACTGTATTTTGAACTTTATTTTCGTCTGAAATTTGAGTTATTTATGAAAATTAGGGAAATTGAATAGTACATTTTCTGAAAATCTGATCCACAAAGGCCCTTCATTTCTGCATGCACTGTAAGAGACATGCGCATTGAGACATGCAAATCCCCCTATTGTACATTTTCTGGTGACCAGACGCACATCCTCGAGACTAGAAGTCAGTGAACTTGACTTCAATAGTCCTGGATTCAAGTCAAGTGAACATCTCCAGTCTGAGTCTAAAACAAAATTCAAAAAATTAAATTGCATTTTTCATCATCTGTCTCTTTCGAGTCACATTACCACTGCATTCTTAGAAAGATTATAGTAAAAGTAAAGAAATGTGCTGTCGATTGGTGCATACTTTTTCGTCAATTATTTGGTAAAACCACTTGATTGACGTTTTTAAAATTTGGTATAAACATTCGGTGGAAGAGTAATCCTATCTTTTTCGCAAGTTAAAGCTGTACTCTCGAAAGATTTTCTACTTTTTGTTCAGTTCTTTCTTTTTTCTACTCATCTATAAGTCATTTGACCATTTGCGGAGATTTAATCCAGTTGTTTTTGCTACAGAGCTTCTAAAACATCCTTTGGTCCTGGGTAAGACCATAAAGTGCCTTTCTGTCTCTTTTTCGCTGTCTCCCTCTCCCTTTTTCTCTATCTCTATTTCCTGGGTAAGATCATAAATTGCCTCCCTCGCAGCTCTCCTGCCCTTGATATAACCATATTAAATGTGTTGATAAGGGCGTAAAGCAACCAATCTCACTCACTCACTCTAAAACGTCCTCCCCGCCCAAACCGGACAAAATTCTTTCTTGTGATGACTTCCCTTACCTTAGTATCTATCGCTCACCGGCGGCTGTTTTAGCTCGACTGTCTCTTATAGCAATAATACCCGAGGTTTTGGATGGTCTGGGTGGTCTATAGCCTGGTGGACAATTCGAGGGGCGTTAGCCCCGAGAATTTCCACCAGGCAATAGACCACCCAGACCATCCAAAACCGAGGGTATTAGTGCTTTTAGACCCGATTTGGTCAGATTTGACTGAGGGCTATTAAGAAAAAAAGATTCACCGACCTCTAGACCTTTTATTTACCAGTTCTTTCGAGGTCTATAACCCCCGGAAGTTGCCGGAAGTGATTGCCATGGTCTATTGTGAAAAAATACACCCCAGAATCTGACCAAACCTGGTCTAAAGAACAGTAGATAAAATCAGTATCATGTTGCAGAAGATTCCCAAAGTATGATAAATTAATACCGATAGTAAGATCGCCAGAAGAACAAAAATCAACAATATCTTTTTATTTCTATCAAGCAGAAATAAATGAATGATTCCAGGTCATGAAATGGGACGGTGTTATAAGTCAGAAGAGCAAGATGAAGGCTAGTGGTTCATGTAAATGTTGTACTTGGCACACTCGGGCCTTATAATTGTGATGTGTTTCAAGAAAATGAGTCACAAGTCGCAAAATTGATATTTTTCAAAGTGTTTTTTTCCACAAGATCTCTTTATTGAAATGCTTTGACTTTTAGGGAGGTTAGCACGGATAGACATATGAATCCATGCAACAAATTTCGGGACATTGTATTGAATATATCCTTGCGTTTTGAAGGCCTTTGTATGGAGTATATTTAGTTACTTTACTGGTAATTACCCATCCAGAAACATTGCTAAGTTGTTGTTTTCTTCAAAAATAAAAATATCAAACTTAAAATATAGTGTTTACTATCGTTGGACTCAGCTTGATCTCCTCTTTTCAAATATAATGATATCTCAAAATCCATATTTTTCGACTTGTGATTCATTTTCCTAAAACGGATCACAATTATGTGATGTGTTCCAGGAAATGTCGAAAAATTGATATTTTTCACTGTTTCATTTACAAGTGTTTTATGCACAAGATCTCTTCATTGGAATGTTCTGATTTTGGAGGGTTTATCACTCTTAGTTAGTCATATGGATTCATGCACCAAATGACAGCACATTATAATAAATATATCCTTGCGTTTTGAAGTCACTTTGTAGGATATATTCAGCTATTTTTCTAGTAATTGTCCACCCAGAAATATTATAAAACTTCTTTTTCAAAAATAAAAATGTCAAACTTATATAAAATGTAGAAATATTTATTAGATGTCCTACTATCATTGGAATCGGCTCGATCTCATCTTTTCAAATATGATCATATCTCAAAATCCATTTTTTGCGAAAAATATCATTTTACCAACTTGTGACTCATTTTCCTATAACACATCACCAATGGTTCCTTTCCCCCAATTTCCTGATCTTCAATATATGCTTCTGTATGGCCTCCCAAAACCAAGTCCATAAAACTCTATGTATGGATTAGTTCGCCTAGAAATGTATAATCGGCGGCTCTCTACAAATTGCTAAATTATGTTGGACAATATTAAATGCGGTATATCTGACTTATTTGGTATTGCCATAATTCAACTGATCTGTTCGGTTATGTTGGACTTCATTTTGAGCCTCATTTCTGTGTTAAATTTAGCCTGAAAAATAATAATTGCTAAGTAAAACATGGTCTCCACTGGCTGCGGTAAGCTCTGCGGTAAGCCTTGCGATGGTTTGTGCTGGTTCTGTGGGTGGTGAGGAATGACGAGGTACTTGCCTACATGGTCAGTGAGCCATGTAGGCAGGACCTCGCCACTCCACAACAACACAGCACCATCGCAAGGCCTACCGCAGAGCTTACCGCAGCCAGTGGAGACCACCCTTATAATTATCTGAATAATATTTGGTATTATATTGAGAGTATATTATTATATTAAATGTTTGTTCGGTTATGCTGAACTGTATTTTGAACCTCATTTCTGTGTTGAATTCGGGATATTTGAGAGAATTGGTGAAGGTGAATAATTGTACATTTGCTGGAGACTTGACCCAGACATTGTGAAGAGTGATGACGATGGTTGACAAGGCGGGTTTTTGTCTCAGACTTAGTACCGGGCCTCCTGGAGCACTCCTGGAGCACTGCCAGACCGGGCAAGGCACTGGAGGAGGACAGACAACCCCTCCAATGTCACACCCTGGAGGTGCTAGAGGTTACGTAATGTCCCAATATACCTGGACACTGTAATACATACACCTGGACAGTGTAATGCACATGGATAGTGTAATGCACATGGAGATATACTAGATATTGCATTTCATACTGGGATTGGATCATCGCTTGTTCTTGTACAATTGAATTTAGGTTGGTTACTTATGTATTTCAAGATGGTATAGAATTGACGCAATACCCAATAAGACACTGAGAGATGAAATTTTTCAGTTATGTGTTACATCATGTTACGCAATAATGACGTAACAATGAGTAACTCATGTATTTATCGCTTAGAAATGTACAATTACGGAGAATTGTACTTCTTCTGAAAATATCACATATTAAAGTCTATTGTTGTTGCTTTAACATTTTGATTGTCTAAACATACTTAAACGTACTGTTTACCGTATGTGGTGTGTCACAGGAAAATTCTAATGTCACAAAAATATATATTTTCTAATGTGCTATTCTTCGTAAGAATGTTCTTATTTTAGGGTGTTCAGAGCTTTCAGTTCTATTAATATTTCTACCAAACCTCAAGATCGTATATTGATTATGCGTTTTAAATGTCATCCTTATAGAATATATTTAACTATTTTGATGATAATTTCCTACCCAGATATTTCGCTCACTTTTATTTCAAACATAGAAAGTACTCATTACATTGTTCATGAGGTTAGCATCATTCATTGATCGCTTGATCTTATCTTTTTAAATAATTTGTGATGTGTTTCAGGAAAATAAGTCGTAAGTCGCAAAATTTATATGTTTCAAAGTGTTTTGTTACAAGCTCTCTTTGTTGAAATGTTCTGATCTTTAGACGGTTTAGCACTTATAGTTATATGAATCCATATCACAAATTTCGGGACATTGTATTATATACATCCTTACGTTTTGAAGGCCTTTGTAGGGAGTATATTCAGTTACTTTACTGGAAATTACCCATCTAGAAACATTGCAAATTTGTTTTCAAAAATAAAAATATCAAACTTAAAATATAAAAAGAAGAAGTGCATATACAAGTAATAGTTTTGCAAAGGGATTAACCTCTATCTTATGAGAGTGATCCACATATATTTTGCAAGCCTTTCTTAACAATGTTTCATTAGGATTTGATGCACCTCAACCATAGGCTGGGAGTATATCTGGTCTTATGATTTTTCAACAGAAATGATTTCCTTAAATAGTGATGTTAAGATACAATTATTTTGTATGAAAGATTTGTTGTTCACATTTATATTAAAGCTGTACTCTCAGCTAACGTCGGTCAACATTTAAATATTTTCTACTTTTAAAATAAAAACAAGAAAGTAATATATGTGATGTGTTTCAGGAATATGAGTCACAAGTCGCAAAATTGATGTTTTTCAAAGTGTTTTTATTACAAGATCTTGATTGAAATTTTCTGATAGGCATTTTCTGATAGGTATATAAATCCGTGTAACAAATTTTGGGACATTGTATTAACTATATCCTGGAGTATATTTAATTACTTTTACCCATCCAGAAACATTGCAAACTTTTTTTTTCAAATATAAGAATATCAAACTTAAAAATATAGAAATACTGATAGTTGTCCTAGTGTTTACTATCATTGGAATCGGCTTGATCTCCTCTTTTATGGTGATATCACAAAATCCATATTTTGTGACATATGACTCATTTTCCTAAAACGGATCACATATTTAACACCAATAATCTTGCTTATCGTTATTATTATTATCATTTTGTCTGGTTTTCAGCACTACTACCTATAGGCCACATAGTGTATAGGAAATATAGGAGGACCGTATAATGGAGGCTAAATATGACAGCCATGATCTGGCTGAAAAACACCTGCAGGAGGCCTCCAAGGTAAGGTTACTGACAGACAATGGGGCAATTTAGTGCTTAGTTCCCCACAATACACCAGATGGCTATGTGTGCCGTAGGTCCAGAAAAGTATATGGTGCTAGGCTGGCTATTATGACATTACTTATTATAGCTCAGCGGGGGCAGTTTTTTCTTGGTGACTAGTCTTCAAAATCTTGTATAACCACATACCAACAGCAGAATATTGGTAAATCTAGTCCAGAGTGAATTAATATTTGCAAGATTTGTTTTAGATAAGGATTCAGCTATTTAAACTAAAATTAATTTAATGTAGCGCCCAGGACCGGGTTGAAAAGCAGACAATTTATGCCTGCACTCCCAAAACAAAGATGGCAAATGCCACTCATATTGTTATTTTTCTGGTTAAATAACATATTTATTTAAATATTTTTTTAAAACAGATTTTTATTTCCTTACCATTTCACAATTTACGTGATACCTGTCATGTAAAGAAAATAATACTGTTATAAAGGTTACATCTACAACAATACCAAGGTATATCCTTAATCGTTGCATTCAGATTTAGGACAAAATTATATTCTAGACCACAATAAAGTCAACATACATAATATAATATCATTATTCAGGACAGTCGCCATATCACAACCAAAATTTATGAAAAGATAGATATTCTGCAAGCTATGATAGCAGAGGTAATTGCTACATAAATCTTCATAATTTTGTTGAGTTTTTTTTGCCCATAAAAACAATGACAAGAGAACAAGAGATATCCGCATTTGGTTTAGAAAAAGCAATTCGTGAACACATATCAAATATTTGTTTAAATACTTACTGTAGGTGCGGAGGAAGCCGCGCTCCACCCCGTGGAACATCGGCTGCAAACCCTGGTGTAAGAAGTACTTCTGGGAAGGTGAGTGCAAGCAAGCTTTTATTGCCTTTTTGCACACTTTAGACAAAGGCATATATACCGTAAATGTCACAGGTCGCGAAAAATAGATATTGCATATTCTATAGGTTTATTTAATTAAATATCCCCTTTTACATATATTTCTGTATGAAGTTATATTGATATTATTTTTGTAAAATAATCGAATCAAATTGAATATAGAACAACCTATACCCTGTCCAGCCTCTAAAGAACCGAAACCGCAGTGCTAGCCCATACCGGCACTCTTTGAAGTCTTCGTTCTTTAGAGGCTGGACAGAGTGAAATAAAATTTGTTAAAAAAAAACAACCTTACATGAAGTGAATTGTAATTTTTGGCATGTGACCTATTATATCATCTTGACCTTGACCCATGTCACGGAATGAAATGTAGCCTTGAACTTTGACCTCATACTAGGAAAACCATGCATTCTGGGAAACACAAAATACCTCACTTTAGTTGCCATGGTATCACCATTGCTAAGAAGAGATAATCCCCTGGGAGTTTGGATAATTGACCAAGCAATGTGAGAATTAGTCATTATCTGAATTTAGGTGAATTTTCGGCATTTGACCTGCTAATTTGTGATCTTGACCGTGGCCAAGGTCAACAAGTATTTTCCTCCAGGAAGAGCCCATAATTATGGGGCCTTCATCCTCCCAAATGTCAATGGAAACTGTCCTTTTTTCCGGGAGTTATGTAAGGGAATGTATATTTTTAGAGCCAACCAAATGAAAAATGGCCTTGACCTTTGATCTCATACAAAGAAAACTAAGCATTCTGGGTTACTTAAAATTTCTGACATAAATTGCCGTGGTATCCTCTTTTCCAAACATTAATAATGTCCAACATACAGGATTTTTGACAGAATGGTAGGAAACAGAAATACCTCATTATCCAAATTAAGGTGTATTTTTGGTGTTTGACCTTTACCTTTACCTTGCCGAAGGTCACATCCAAAATTATCAAATGGAAAGGACCATGGGTAGCATCCATATACCACATATCAAAGGGATCCATCAAGAATTAAATATTTTACATTTTATATGAAATTTTTGATTGATGCCCTAATCACATGACCAAATTCAAGATGGCTGCCAAACGAACCCCATGGGACATTTGTTGCTACTGTTAACAATGATTTATATTAAGTATGTATACATATCAGGAAAATAAAGAAATAGGTTTCCACAACAATTAATGGGGGTGCTTGTGAACCCCACCTTGGCTGCCAAGGTCACCGGCCACCGGCCAGTACAGACGTATTTGTTCTCCCACCCACCACCTTTTTTTCTTTTTTTTACAAAATTTCTGATTCATGATTAATTATGTATTTAAAGACATGTACTCTACCAAAATGTATAAACTTGGCTATTATTGAATG
Organism: Sthenelais limicola; assembly: GCA_942159475.1. Taxonomy (NCBI): domain Eukaryota; kingdom Metazoa; phylum Annelida; class Polychaeta; order Phyllodocida; family Sigalionidae; genus Sthenelais; species Sthenelais limicola. The sequence continues at coordinate 124,098,450 of OW804097.1, forward strand.
TATTTATTTTGATAGAATTAATGCAACTATAAATATAGACTCACTGGGAGGTAAAAGGAATAGCAAAAACTAGTCATAAATTTCCAGATTAATACCAGATTAATACTAGTCCAGAAACGGATGTGAGACAGAATAGGAGACAAGCCCGGACACACACCAAAGTGCTTACAGCCTATACCACAACTTCGAAAGAATGACATTGCCTTGGATAACATCTGGAATGGCCTTGACTGTAGGTGGAAGGGGGTCCACATATGGCGCTGCCTCTGGAAACCTGCAGTTGCTAAGTGGAGCCTGATCAGCTCTGCTGGGGCACCTCTTGAACAACACCAGGTACAGTCTAAGCCCCGAAACCTGGCAAGAGGAAGACTGCTGAAGAAGCGGTTAAAGGCAATGAGAAGCATGCACAGCATGTATTGCAATCACTGGATGTTTCAGACGGCATAATATAGTTCCTACAACTATGAGAGGAAAAGTGGGAAGAACCTCCATACTAGTTAAGTAATAAAGACGAGGCAAGGTGTGACACCAACCCTTGTACGACCGCAAATGAGCCTAGAATTTCAAAAAGTCTGCCGAAGTATCTGTGCTATCTTTGACTTTCTCTCCTGTCTTCTCATTGGTCTGGGGACAGTGGTCCCTTGGTAACATGTAAACTAGCATGTATTGTCAGGTGTGCTCTCACTCTATGGGAAGTCAGCTGTGGGTTTCTGTGTTGCTACTTACCTGAGTTATGGGTGTGAGCTCCATTTGGTGTTTGTTTGGGACTGGAGTGGGGTGATACTTTCTGGGTATATCTTAGTTGTTCCATTGGATGATGTGATAAAAAAAACTTTTTTGCTCATGTAACAGGAGTAGGAAAGCAACACGACTCCCTCCCAGACAAATAATTTATATCACCCTGAGTAATAAAGTTGTGCAAATGTGTACCTCCTTGTCTAATGATAATAATGATACTTGTTGCTGCCATAACAAACTCTTCTCTCCGTCTTACAGGTCAGGCGTTGATGAATGATGGGAGTCCAGAGGCAGAGGACACTGGTCCCTCGGCCACGCGTCAGTTTGTGGACAAGTACCGGCGTGTGATTGGGTTGGTGGTGCCAGCCATCGCTGTACACTTCATCTGGTGGAGCGTCATGGTCAGGTACCACCTCTTCCACCTCTTCCTAAACAGGTGGCCCATGACCTTTACCATGGTCTTTGGGGGCATCATTGCAGGTGAGCTATAGGCGATATGCATAGACGCCATTTTGAATCTAGATTAGCATGGAATTATGGGACTAATGGTATTGTATAAAATCTTTAAAAAAACATACCATGTTCTGCATGAAATATTTATCGGTGATCTAATGCCAATATCCATGAGTTATACATGTTTCCATAACACTAGTCCCCATCTTTCTCATCATGCATTTGGTTAACATAGATTATTTATACAAGCTGTGATATTGTTCAAAGCATTCTTGCAATTTTCTATGAAAATGTTGCTAGATATTTGTATTTATTGCAGGCATGACCAGTGAAGGAGGAGGAGCAGTAGCCTTCCCTGTCATGACCTTGCTACTTGGCGTCTCACCATCAGAAGCACGTGACTTCTCTGTCTTCATCCAGGCTACCGGCATGTCCTGTGCAAGCTTCGCCATTTTGTTCATGGGGGTGCAGATAGAGTGGCATGCCATCGTCATAGGCACATTGGGAGGCATCATAGGCGCGATCCTGGGGCTACACTATGTGGACCCTTTCATACCAAATGCTTGGAAGAAAATGTCCTTTGTTACTGTCTGGTTCTCATTTGCCTTCGCGTTATTCCTCCTGAATCGACTCCACAAGAGGAGGACTTTCAAGACAATTCCTGAATTTAAGCTATGGAAAGCGGTTGTACTCTTTATGGGAGGTTTTATTGGAGGGCTGTTTACATCATTCGCAGGGGGTGGGGTGGATATTTGTACGTTCAGCACTCTGACCTTGCTCTTCCGGGTGACAGAGAAAACAGCAACACCTACATCAGTAGTTATGATGGCTCTTGTGTCTCAAGTAGCTTCATTTTGGAGGGTGGTCATATTTGCTGATGTAGCAAACGTGACCTATGAATATTTTGCAGTTTCTTGTCAGATTGTTGTCATTGGGGCTCCGTTCGGGGCGGTCCTGGGCTCGCATTTCCACAGACAAGTGCTCGCAGCTCTGGTTTATGTTCTCGACACCGCTGCTTTGATAACAGCCTTTGTGCTCATCCCACAGACAGTTGTCCTGGCCATCAGCTCTGTAGGAATTATCGCAGCTGGCTTCTTTTTCTTTTTCGTGCTCACTAAATTAGGCGAAAAGCTTTTGAAAAGATATGAAGTTCGGGAGGAGAAGGAGCGTGCACAGAGGCAGTTAGAAGTTAAGAACTCTCAGCTTGCAGAAAGTAATGAAAATGTGCTCAGTTATGTCAATGGTGGGACAGAATGTTATGTTGACCGCTTGAGTGGTAAGGCTGATGAAGAGGTCATTATTGTTGACACAGAAAAGAATGTCATCTCTTCCAGTAGACTCTAGCTGGGTCTGTGTTTATCATTTTGGACATAAGGATATATCATATCATGTATAGATACACATCAGCTGCATTATTATTTGATTTTCCACCCAAGTAAATTCTTTTCAAAATCACTATTATGTAGTGACCCCTCAAAACACTTGGGATAAACCAAACAGTGTCAACAATGGAGAAGGTTTGTTGAGCTAACGACATAATGTCATTTTTATTTAATCATATGATTTATACATGTGAAGAACTGGACCTAATTGTCCATAATGGCAATAATGCAATGTCTGCATCAGAGAGTTTATTGAAAGCACATAGTTTATGTTAGTTCTGTAATGCATAATAAGATGTACCCTATAGTCGGTATTTATTCATATAATTTGTGGCCAGTAAACCAGATTAATGTATATTGTAGTGACCAAATCTCTCTGAGGTCTATTTATCTGTTTATCTCTCTCCTTCTCTTTTTGTACTTCTACCCTGTCTGTAGCGATCCATTTCGGTTTGTGACATACCGGGCAGGGCCAGGTTCCATGCTTTCTGTCAGATGGGCAGCTTTGGTTATTCAGAGAATCTCCTCCTACCAGTCAAGCTGGGCCCTGTTTTTATGAGCTTTTTTTTAGAATAGACCGGGTTATCCCTCTTATTTAGTCAAATGCAGTGGTTTCAAACTGGTCTCAAACTGGTCTTAACAAGACTGGGACCGCTAGGCGAAAAGACTGCGACTTAGCATACTCCTAGGGACTTGCAGTGGTATAGCAGACCTCTTACCCTAAAATGTGGGAGTTAGAGTTGATTGTGGCCAAACTCCCCCATCTTCGGTGGAGTTCAAACACATAACCTCTCAACCTGTAATCCTGTAGCCTACCACCTGCACCACAGAGACCAGTTCCTGATTATTGTAGTGTTTTCATTGCTCAGAAGCTAGAACTTCAAGTGCTTTTAGAGCCTTTGCAATTTGTTGAATTGAAGCCATGTATCACACAAAATGTAGCATTCAAAAAGACACTATTTCAGTGGATAAACCATAACTGAGTAATATTGAAGCATATCAGTATTGACCAATATCTTGTAAACATATCATAAAATGGCAGATCAGATAGTGGCCATTATTATATTGCTATTACCTAGATGCATTTATACCTTGCTGTGGAGTGAGACATTTTGATTCAACTAGGACAGTTATTTACAGATTACTATTATCATGAGGTGATATGATGATATTGTGCATGTCCCCATCACATTTCAATAAGCATCCTCGGTACATAGTCACATATTCGCCAGTAGTACATCAAATTCAGAATATGATTGTCACATTAGAGCGAAACCAGAGCGGTCCAATGGAATCGGTTACTGCGCTTCCCATATGCTTACAAAAAAAATAATTGATGCGCAGGACTTTCCGCTAATGTCTGACATGTTAGATTTGAGTGCAACTACATGCTGTTCTTTCCACGTCTTTTGGTTATGGTCTAATATCGCAGTGAGAGCGGACCAATGAAGTTGCTGTTGATTTCATCTGCTTTTATATTTAGTGCAATAGAAGTGCAGAGCAATTCTACTGGTTTGCTTCTTTCCTTATGAAATCAATGGTAAGATCATTGGTCCGTTCTCATTGCACTATTGGGCCGCTACTTAAACAGGCAGAAGAGCGTTGCGTTGTTGCGTCAAAAAGAACCACCAACATCAAATTTTAAGGGCGTATAGAAAGCGCAGTAATCGATTTTATTGGACCACTCTCGTTTTGCTCTGTCTTCGCTTCTTAGGCCCTCCATGAATTACAAAGAGCAGACCATGAGCGATCCAGTGGAACCCCACCTTGAAGAAACATATATTTTACCGATCTCGTTGGTGCGATATGTATATTATATAAAGTGAAGAAAGAAAAATACCAAATATTAGCTTTACTGTGTGATATGTCATGTGTTCAAGATATTAATGAGACACAAGTCGCAAAAATTGAATTTTGGAATATTATCATTTTTTAAAAGATGCCGAGGGGAAAGGAGGCTCCGCGCGTGAGTTATAGTTCCTGGTATTCCCGCTAGGAGTCACATCATGTTCATGATGTCACTGTCACAAATGTTTATATTAATAATTCTGAGAGGCAGGTAACTTTGAAAGTCTGTAACTTCACTAATTTTTAGAGTATCAACAAAATTCTTTCACTTTTATAATGCTCATTTCCCCTTCTGTACATCCCAGTCATTTAAAAAAAATTAATATTTAGTTTTTGTACATGTGAAGTGTCACAGGAAAGAGTCACTCCCCCAACCTATTTGAGATCATCTACTGAAAACTGACAAAAACTTTACAAAAAGGCCCATATCTCGGCAAATTCTGGGAATTTTCAACTATTTCTTTTCGGTTATTGACTCAGGAGGACATGCAGATTCAGAATCTATAATAAACCCAAATTCGAAAATTTGGCCCTGGAGTCCCCTTTCTGCTTGGCTGGTCACATATTTCCTGAGGGTCAATCACTGGTGAACTATCTAAGTATGCTATAAATTTAGTAGACAGTCTTGTAATTTGGTAAATGTATCGCTACTACTAAGAACACTAAACTGTCAAAACATTCCTATATGGATCACATTTTCAGAAAATGTACAATTCGCCTTCACCAATCCTCTCAAATAACCCACATTTAAGACAAAAATGAGCTTCAAAATACGGTTCAACAGTTCACAGAACTGATACTTTAAATCAATGCGATACCAAATATACTCAGATATACCCGGTATTCTTCATTTGTCAGCCTAATTTAGCAGAATTTCATAAATGTGTAGAGCTGCCAATTGTACATTTTCTGAAAATATAATCCATATGGACTTCTTGTGATAGCGATAATTGAAAAATGCCATTTTTGCGACTTGTGACTCATTTGTTTCATTGGTTTGTTTCCTGTTTCAGGAAAATGAGTCACAAGTCCCAAAATTGATATTTTTCAAAGTGTTTTTTTCATAAAATCCCTTTATTGAAATGTTCTGATTCTTAGAGTGTTTAGCACTTATAGTCATATAAATCCATGCAACAAATTTCAGAGCATTTTATTAAATATATCCTTGCGTTTTGAAGGCCTTAGTATGGAGTACATTTAGTTACTGTACTGGTAATTACCCATCCAGAACCATTGCAAACTTTTTTTTCAAAAATATCAAACTTAAAATATAGAAATACATATTAGGTGTCTAGTGTTTAGGTGATAGTGTCTACTATCATTGGAATCACCTTGATCTCCTCTTGTCAAATATGATATCTTAAAATCCGATTTTTCCGACAAATTTTCCTAAAACGAATCACATATTGTTACACTCTCTGTAGGATTTGTAACCCATGAATGCAGAGCTTGGGACTTGTATAATAAAGTATAATCAATATACATATAGACTTTGACTCGCTTCTCTTTTTTTAAACTTTTTTTACCAGGACTAATTCATTAGTTTTCTAATAATAATTGTTGTGAAAACCTTAAGAATGTGATTTCGTCACAATAATCTGAAAAAATGTTCTTTTAAGTGATTTATTCAGGAGAGAATACAAATAGTTATATTATATAGTTTATTTTGTTTCATACATGAACAAATTGTGTCACAGCTGAAAGGGTGGTCTCCACTGGCTGCGGTAAGCTCTGCGGTAGGCCGTGCGATGGTGCTGTGTTGGTGAGGAGTGGCGAGGTCCTGCCTACATGGCCAGTGAACCATGTAGGCAAGGGCCTCGTCATTCCTCTCCACCTACAGAGCCAGCACAAACCATCGCAAGGCTTACCGCAGCCAGTGGAGACCGCCCTTTATTGTTCATCTTCATAGACGCCTTCCCAACATAAAGTTTGTACAATTTTAGAAACGATTTAATCAGATTCTGGGAGGGGGTTTTTTGCCTATAGACCACGTTTGTATCGACGAAAGTACCTGAGGTAAGCTTCCGGTTCAAAGTATGAGCACTCAATACCTGTTTTGCAAGGCATATTTGATTGAAATGAATAATTGTACAGGTTGGTAAACCCTCTATTTTGGTATTAATAAGTCGATCTGATCAAATCGCGTCTAAAATCACTATTACCCTCCATTTGGTGGTTCGTTGTGGTCATGAAAACTCTCTGGCAGAGCCCTTGAGTTTCCATGACCACACAGACCACAACGAACCACCAAACGGAGGGGTAATAATGCTATAGTAATATAGGGATATGAACTGTGGATTTATTTCCTTTGAAAGGTGCTTCAGTAGTGCAGATGGGTGTCACTAGGCGACACCACTAAGACTGAATGTAGAAAGCTTTACAGTTATTCTCCCCGATCCGTGAGATATATATGTGATGTATTTGTCGGAATGTTTTCATTATTGGAGTGCTTAACGCTTCTTGTAGCATGAATTCATGTACCAGAATTCAGGACAGTATATTAAACATATTCATGCATTTCGAAGGTCATCTTATAGGGTATATTTAACTACTTTACTAGTAAATGTGTAATGCCATACAGTCATACATATCTCATATACTACTTACATTACCTTGCCTTACTATGTATGTTTAGTCCCCGTTTGTTGGTCTGGCGGGGAGGAATGGAGAGCCTTAGAGGGACGTCTAAGGAGGAAGTTGTTTTTGCTAGCAGTGGCGATGGTGCCGCCACCTGACGAGGGCGGCAGACGGGTCTGGCCACGCATGAGATTCGCGGGACAGCAGCTTTTGGGACGGCCTAGTATATTCGGATCATTTGTTGGTGTTAAAGAAATGATAGTAACAGCCCAACAAAAGGGGACTAAAGGCATTAGAGCATTCGGTTATGGTGCTTCGGATTGATTATGGCTGCCGGAACCAGCCTCGTTCTGGTTCACGGCAGCCATAATCAATCCTCATCACCATAACCTCATCCTCTAACCGCCTAGTAATTCCCTGTATTACCCACAAGATGGAACCACGATTTACATAGCACTGTTTTACCATTCCTTCTTCCTTACCTGTATTACCTGAACAACATGTGTGTCTACACACTACTTTATATGCCTCTGTAAAACTACCTAGTCTACTCTCATAGTCACCATTAAACAGAGTAATAATAGAATGATAAGGTTATCCTAAGTAAAAATACGGATTTCCTTATGGAGAAATTCCTAGGGATTTATCAAATATTTTTTTAAAATGACCCTGCCGATTGTACATTTTCTGACATTCTTACATATAAACAAGCAGAACAAACAGTTATGAGTTTATTACTGACAAATCGAATACAACCCCAAAAAGAGGTGTGAGAACAAAAATACAGGAAATCAATATACAATGAAAAACCTGCCACCTTGTGGAGAAAATGGAAATTATTACTAAATGCAGACAGCATATTGCTTTCAGACTCATATGAAATTTAACAGATAAATCAGTTGTATAAGTCATAACATGGATATTTGTCAAGTGTTTGATACATTAAATCTCTTTATATGTAGGAAAGTTATCATGTTTTGGGTATCTGGCACTTATTAATATATATATGGACCAAATTTAAAATCAGTGAATTAGATATATCCTTGCATTCCTTAAGTCATCCTATTGAGTATATTTAGCTACCTCATAGTAATTGATGTTGTTGAGCTGGTTCTGTAGGGGCGAGGGCTGGCCCTCCCAGTTATACTATATTCTAAAGGAACTTCAGTGGGAGCAGGAGAGAAAGTCAGTTATTTTGGTAATTAAGTGGCATGGTCCACTGCTATCCCTGCTTCCCCGGGACCGTCAGGCATGGTCCTGGCATGCCCGACCGCCTCTGTGAGAAGTTTAATTATAAGATAAGTGGTGCTGATACGAAGGAAGGAGTGAATGTGATGACCCTGCTGCTGTTTTATTGGGAGGTGGCAGATTAACCGGAAATCCTTCTTTCACATATTGCCATCAAAGACATATTGCCATGACATAATCAGTGTAAGATATACTATACATGGTTCACTGGCCGTGATTTGTTTGTAACTGGAAAGTAATAATTGTCCACCCAGAAATATTGCAAACTATTTTTTCAAACTTAAAAAAAAATCATAAAATATAGAAATACTTTTAGATTTCCTTAGAATTTTAGATTTTAATTTGCACCTCTTTGAAATCCACTTAATCTCATTTTCTCAAAATTGATTTTTTTTTTCTCGATTTGTGACTATTCTAAGGTTGACACATCATATTGACATTAGAGATGGTCACGTCCATGAGGCGCGTCATAGTCGAGGTCTGGTCCTATTGCTACGATACGGCATGGGTTGATGCTCTCATGGGAGGCCTGCAGAGAAAATGTTTTACAGATCTTATTATTATTTCTGCCTTCGCGATGGACTCACTTTTTCTTCCTGAAATTCTTTCAGATTTTCTTTCCTCTTTCCATCTACTTGTGTGTCTTGAGGGTATATGAGTGAAATCACCCAAAAATGCACAATTCCCCTTTGCAAATTCTCTCAAATAATCAATATTTCAGACTAAAATTTGGCTCAACATAGAATTGAACATAACCAAACAGATTGTTTGTATCAACGCAATGTTAAATACACTTAGACATACCTAGTATGGGCCAAATTTCAGCCTAATTTAGCAGAATTTACTAAATGTGTAGAGCTGTTGATTGTACATTTGCTGAAGATTTGGCCCATATGAGTATTTCAACTATTATATTAACCTGATAATGTTTCTGTATATGCTCCTGGTCACATGTGCCTGCGATGCCCGGCATCTGGTAGATCTCGCGTGTGTAGCCCCACATGTTGGGGTAGTCCATCACCCGCTTCTTGTTACACTGAAATACCGTTCATGAATACACGTTTGTCAAGATCAACATCAACAGAAAAAACAAAACAAAAAAACACACCCTCTTATGAACTGTTCAAAAAACTCCTCAAACATGACAAAATACAACTATAGATCCCCTGGCCATATAGCCATAACCCACAAATTTTAAAGGGCATGCTGTACCTTCATGCTACCGCTACATCCAAAAACAAACTTCCGTAATACAAACAAAGTGCAGGCTGTACTTCCATGTTGCCACAAAATACCCCAATTACACAAACTCAGAGCATGCTGTGCCTTCACACTGCCACTAGATTTACCAAACTTATAATTTCTAAATTTATTTCATTTAATTTTTTTTCTGATCTTGACCTTTGGTCTTAATTTGGACCTTTGGTCTTACTTTGGACTTTGTTCATATCTCAATGTTAATGTCCTCAATTGATTATTAGAACTTCATTGTACAATGCACTTGTTTGGTGATAACTCAACTGTCGTTATTACAGAAGATGTGCTGTATAAAAATACTAAATAAAAAGAAAAAAAGAAAAGATGTTTGTGTTTATGTCCCAATTTATTTTTAATAATATTTAAGTCTATGTATATGTTCTATTTATATGTGTGTTACTTGTTTACTTATTCTGGTCGATCATTCGAGAGGTGGTAGGGAGGGGGTCTGACCCCTGGGCGGAGAGAGCTGGTGCAATGGCTCTGGATGATGAAATCCCCCAGCGACATTGCATGTGAGCTACTCCGCCATTAATCTGGAGGCTGATGCAATGGGCAGTGCTTTCTCAACAGCCCGGGTGGCTGACGAAATACCCACTGAACATTGCAGTACGCCCATGAAGGATGATGAAATGCATTCCAAATCTGTTGCAATACTTAGAGTATATAAGGGCCCCCAGTCTCTATATAGACAGACTTCTCCTGAAGAGCTGTACTACCTTATGCTGTATGATGAAGAACTGACTGGAAGCCCTGCCACCTCAAACACTGACCATGCTATAACTTGCTATACATGAACATTGTGTTATATTGAAGTCTAATAAAAGAAGCCATTCTGTACTCCACGCCTTACTTTATACCTACTGATACTACAAGCCAAGCACAATACCCAATCGAGACATCTATCCCTTATTGTAGTGTCTACGCTCTACAGACATTAACATTTGGTGAAAGAACCTGGGCCTGGAGATTTGATATGGACATATTCCGTTTCATAATGCCGAATGGCGAACGAAGAAAAGACAACACCTAAATCAAAAGCAAGTTTCAGATTAAGTTGTACCACTAGAGGAGGTTTCAAGGACAACAACGAGGGCATTCCAGAAATAGCTCCGCAGGTGAGCGAGAAGACAGAGAAAGAAGAACAACTAGTCGCCGATACAAAATTGCTGGTCGCAGAAAAGACAGCAGAAAAGCTACACGATAAAGACGATATAATTCTCCGTATCTCGAATACTACTATTCGACCGAGCCGCCGCCTAATGTTTAAATTTGGAACTAGTCTGGACGCAGTGTATTCTTCTTCTGCTACGTCCAGCTATGGTCAAATGCTAGGTAGGTGGTGCCGCACTATGGTTCGGCGTACTCTAATGCTTACAGAAAAGTATGTATTCGAGGTATACACTAATGTTATACACCAAAAGAATCGCAACGATGTCAGCAAAAAGCAGGCTTTAAAATTTTCCTAATTGATAAAAAATTTACGAGACAGGAGTCCATTGTCTAACAAATGTGTTGTTTTAGCACTGAAACCGGAAGCTTCTTTGACGGCTTCTGGGTAGTGGTGGGGCGCCAATTATCACTGGTGTTAACTATGCACACCACAAAACTGTAATCGAGATACCGAGAATTGTAGGAGAATTTCAAGATTTGACTCAGACAGGGCACGAATCAGAAGAAGACGCAGACAAAACGATTACAGATGACCGGAGCAGCATCAACAGCCAAGATACCTTAGTGGCCGAAGAAGAAACATTCATCCTGGCAGAAGAAGATACCCAGCAGGGGATTTGGGTACACATGCCACGAAAAGAAGATCAGGAAAAGCAGGATATGAAGAGACCCGAAATTGACCAAGCTGCCATACAGTTACAGAAAGAATTGGGTGACGCATTGCGAAAACACAGAGAAGCGGAACAAAACCAGCAGCTAAGTCAGCAACAACAAGAACAATTTCAGCGAGAGCAAGAAGAAAGAGAGCTAGAGCCACAACGACAGGAAGAATTTCAGCGAGAACAGCGGAGAGAAAGAGACAGACAGTTGCCCGAGGAAGAACAGGAAAACAGATGACGAGAAGCTCAGGAAGAGGAAGATAGATTAGAAAGAGATAGACAAGCAGAAGCCGACAGAATACAGGCAGAACAAGACGAGCGAAGACTACAGCAAGCCCAGGAAAACACTGAAGCACACAACAAGCACAGGGAGCCAACGGCCCAGCCCAAGATCAGAACCAACGTCCAACGCCCATAGTAGGGAACCAGAACGCCAAACCTGTACTCAACGGGGCGCCGCCGGGGGAAAATGGACAACGAATACCTTTAGGAGTGGGAGGCCGTCAAGAGAACGCTGGTGGAGAAGGGGACCTGAACGGAGAAGAAGTAGAAGAAAAACAAGAACAAGAACAAGGAATGGCATTGTTCGAGTCCAGACTCTACTAGCACCTCCAAAACTTTCAAATAATGATGGAGAAGATCCCAGAAGCTTTATGGAAGATTGCACAGCCATAGCCCAACGGCTATGCCCAGATGATCTGAACCAGTTCTGCAGATAGTTTGCAACTTACTTGGGCGGTTCGGCTCGACACTGGCTGAGATTACTGGAAACTCCAGACCCATATAACAACTGGGAAAATCTGAAAAAAGCCTTCCTGGACAGATATGAACACATGTCCGACATGGACAGAAAAGCGCTCAAGCAGGTAAATATGGTCGAAGGGGAGAAACTAGCAGATTTCTTCAAAGATTTCCAGACCAGAATGGTGAAGGGGTTTTCTATTGATTGTTTTACCAACAACACTAGCTCCTTTTCTCAGGTTTAAATACAGATATTTGAAAACAACACAAATTTAAATATATATATTCAGATATACCTGGAATTCATCATTTATCAGCTTAGTTTAGCAGAATTTCCTAAATGTGTAGAGCTGCCGCAATTGTACATGTTCTAACAATTTGACCCATATATTTTATTGGTGTGCTTCTGAAGGAAATGATAATAACCATAATCATAACCATAATCATAACCATATATATAATAAATATAAATCTTATAAGCATTTACATAACGTACCTTAAAATGTCCGACATAGACAGGATCAAACCTGATAAGTGTAGTGAACAGCCGTACATCAGCCTCAGTGAACTTTCCACCCGCCAGGTAGCGTGACTTGGCAAGAATAGCCTCCACCTGGTACAACACAAGCAATATAATAGAGATTACATATATAGCAGAATACAATACAAAAGAGATAAATACATATAAATAGCAGAATAACTAATAGTTCAGTGAAAATTGTTTTTGCATGGGGCTATGACTCGTCCAGGAAGCATGCAGCCCTAGAAGTCCTGCATTCGCATATTAGAGAAAAAGATTGTAGATGCAAGATATGTTTTTATAATCAATTTGAATCATTAACTCGCTGTGGCTCACACAGGGACCTTCAAAATGTATTTCCCCATTCTCCTTGACTTTGGCCTGACCCTCCGTTTTTTTCCACAAGATAACGTCTAGGCTGCAAGCCAGTCTAAGCTTTTCTGCTTGAATTCAAATGTTCGCGCCTTGGCTCATTTTTGAGTAATTTTATTTTTCAATTTCACTAATATCTTCACATCTGGGACTCGGATTTCCTTTAAACTCACACATGTAGATATTGATGCAATTCCCTTTTGATTGGTGAAAGAATTAGAGAGGCTAAGCTTGAATTAAGGGAGAAAAGTGAGTTAGATGGGGTTCAGAGATACATAGGTTCCCTGTATTAGAGACATGGGTGGTGGCACTAAGCTTGTGGGGGTTTTTTTTCAGCGAAAATGGTTTTCGAACAGGACCACAATTCATTGAGATGTACCAAAAAGATTTGAAAATAAAAACCTTACAACAGACTTATTCACCTTGTCTAACCCATTGAATACATCCCTCACAGCAACATCGTACGCCTCCTGTGACCGGGCAAACCCAGACATGTAGACACCATTGTTAATCATTCTGCAACAATCAAAAAAATTTTAAGGTTTTAAGAAGGGAAGTCGATTAGAGATTTTAAAAGTATATGTATCTGCATGTACAATTGGTAGCTGTATAGATTTAGTAACTTCTGCTAAATTAGGCTGCACTTGGTCCAATACTAGGTAAATTCCAGTATATTCAGCATTGCATTGATTCTAGCATTCTGTATTTTGAACCTTATTTTCGTCTAAAATGTGGGTTATTTGGGAAGATTGGCGAAGTTGAATTGTACATTTTCTGAAATTCTGACCCATATAATATGCGCAGTTGGACATGGAAATCCCTTATTAGCCTGGTTTCTAATTGTGATATAATGTAGATGACTTACGGATAAATCCATTCATTGACAGCATCTATGCTCCCCCTGAGGTCAGTTGGGTAAAGGTCAAGGTCACTGGCCTCCTGGGTGGAACTGAAAGCATTGAACTCAGAGTTGAGCATGCGTATGATCTCACTCGACTCATTGTTTACTATCGTCTTCTTCTCCTTGTCCCATAATACAGGCACTGTCACTCTCCCTTTGAAATCTGCAATTTTCACAAAAAAGGAGCTCAGAAACTACCTTGAAAATGTAAAAATGTATTAGGAGAATAACCTAATTTCTGTTATTATTATATAATGTATTATTATACACGCATTCACTACCGAGGCCCCGACGGCCGTTCATTACTTGAAACGCGGTAATGGACTAGTACATTACCGGCGCGTTGTCATGCTGAAGCAAGTTTGGTGACGCGTCCAAAGGTGCTAAGTGGCAAAATAACTGAAAACATTGCTATTCCTGTTGAGAAATATCATCTTTTGACTTTTTTTCTTTTCTTTTTCTTTTGACTTTTGACTCATATTCCTGTATTCCATCACATATTTGGTATTGCGTTGATTGTTCTGAGATTAATATACTGAAATATTTCCTATTTTATTTTCTATTATAATTAGTTGTTATCTATAGTATTTAAGGGTGGTCTCCACTGGCTGCGGTAAGCTCTGCGGTAAGCTCTGCGGTAAGCCTTGCGATGGTGCTGTGATGGTGAGGAGTGGCGAGGTCCTGCCTACATGGCCAGTGATCCATGTAGGCAGGACCTCATCATTCCTCTCCACCTACAGAACCAGCACAAACCATCGCAAGGTTTACCACAGAGCATACAGCAGCCAGTGGAGACCACCCTTTAGGTACAGTAGCCCATCACATTCAAAATAATAAAATCAAGTGGTTTCCAACGATGGTAAACATTGGGACATCTAATAAGTACATCCATCACATATATTTTTTTTTTGGTTTAAAATCTTTATTCAGGAATTAATAACAATATGATACAATCTCACCCCAGGGGTGATTTTCCTCATGCCCTGAAATCTTACATTTTGTTATCATTTCATGTTATCGAATCATCCGTCTATAATAATTACAAAGGTGTACAAATTAATCTAGTTTTTACTTCATCTGTATATAATATTATTATACCATTCAATTACTACTATTTCAAAGAGTCATTTTTACATACAAATAGCTTTTCATCACATATATTCAAAAGATTTTAATCTAAAATATGAGACATTGCTTTGTGTCGCACAGAGTAATGAGTGATAATGATGTTATGTGATGAGGAGTGAAATGATTAATGAGTATGAAGTATGAAATTGTTCCTGTCTCTGGACTATACCGTCTATTTCAGAGAGGTGGGATGGTGAAGAGTTTGATCTATGTACAGTTTGATATAATTTTTACAGTAGATTTATTTACAGTAATCTCATCTGGATTGAGAGATGTGTTCATGGAGTTAGGGACTTAATATGTCCTTAATGTTACCTAGGTAGCTAAGTATTCGAGTATACCTCAATTGGTGCATTTGCGCCAGTTTACAGTACTTTGCAATCAGTATAGTTAATTATAATTACAATTATACACAATACCATTATAATACAACACACATACATAATACAACACAATACGTTACAGTTCATAATTTGAGCGAGGGCAAGGGAGGGAGGGGGGTAGAGGGCGGCAGATCAACCAGCATTATTATCTAAGCATTTATGGTTTTATATTTATTTGTATTTAGCGTACAATAATGTAGTAAATGGAAGTAGAGAGGAGGGGAGGGGGGGGGGGAGGAGAGGAATGGAAAGAGGGAGTACAAGAGAAAAATGTATGGATTATAGTGACGTTACCGTCTATTTTCTTCCTTGATGTTTCTTTTCAGACTATTCTTAAAAACTTTCTCGTCACCAATCAGCCTTAAGTCCGCTCCAAGGCTATTCCAGGACGTATTTATACAATTTAAAAGACATTTCTCATCTTTACCAGTTTTTGGGGCAAAATTACCCAACATAGGGGCTTGGGCCTGTCTCGTATTCCTAGCCGGAAATATGGCGTTACCTTTTAAATATACCTCCTTATGTCCTATATTGCATAGATTGTATTTTAGCCTTTGTTTGATATTCATGACTCCAGTTTGTCTTAGTATTTCGATATTGCTTACATAATAATCACATCCAAGTGCGATACGCAGTATTCTGTTTTGTATCTTTTGTAGTTTACCCAAGTCTTTCTGTGTTAAGCAGCATAGACTAAACAGGCTGTAGTCGAATATTGATAACATCTTTGATTTCGCTATTAGTATGGCTGCAAATTTAGTCACATTCGGTCTTATTTTTCTAAAGGCAAATATTTTATCATTCAGTTGTTTCACAAGGCTGTTAAATTGATCTTTCATCTGTAATCTCTCATCAACTGTCACCCCTAGATAGGTATAGGCTTTAATCCTATCTATGTTCTCTTTATCAAAGATGACTTTAGGTGTATCACCATCACTACCTTTATTTTTGTCCACTCCAAATACCATTATTTTTGTCTTTTTCTTATTTACTAGGAGTCTGTTACCTTTACTCCATTTATCAAATACATCCATGTCCTTATTCAATAGTTTTTTACATTCTTTTGTGCTTTTACCTGATATATAGAAAACCGTATCATCGGCATATTGCAAATATTTTGTTTCCAAATTTAAGTGTTTTAAGTCATTGGCATAGATTAAATACATGATAGGTCCTAGTATAGAACCCTGGGGTACACCATAATTAATATTCGACACTCCAGAGGTAATTCCATTAAGTCTCACTTTCTGTGAACGCTTATTCAGATATGAATCAAACCACCTTATTAGATCTTTTTCAATACCTATATCATATAATTTATTTATCATTAAAGTCGGAACCACAGAATTGAAGGCTTTGCTAAAATCCACAAAACACGCAACTGTTACCTTTTTAAGACTCATAGCTCTATTTACATCACATACAAACTCAACAAGCGCATCAGTAGTCGATTTGCCCTTCTGATATCCTTTTTGTTGTTCGCTGATTATCCCTTTAACATTTAAAAAATTCATTAATTGGTCTACTACAATTTTTTCCAAGATCTTACCGGCAACATGAGTGAGTGAAATAGGTCTTACATCATTCTGTGATTTAGGGTTATTTACCTTGGGTATAGGCACCACTATAGCACATTTCCATTTATTGGGAAAAATCCCTTTTCTCAGTGACATTCTATACAGATGAACCATTTGATTTACCAGTATTATAAAGCTATCCTTGTATATTCTAGTAGAAATTGAGTCACATCCTGAGTTCTTATTCACATCAATATTCATAAATAATTTCAGTGTTTCATCCAAGTCAATATTAATCTTACTCAGCCCTTCTCCTCTTTTCTCATTATACCTTTTACTTTCATGACTACCAATGGATTCACTTATCTTTTCACCAACTTCACAGAAATGTGTATTTAGATTATTCGCAAGATCAAGCCCATGTATGCTCTCTCCGTCTATCAATAGGTTTGATATTTTACAATCCGTTTTCGTGTCTACCTCTTTTAAAACTTTCCAAAACTTATTCGAATCTTTCCTGTGTCTTTCTAATAAATTCTTATAGTACTCTGATTTGGCGTTTTTCGTCCTATTATTACATAAGCTACGTGCAGCTCTAGCAGCTCTTATATCTTCCACATTCTTGGTTCGGTTAGCCTTCTTAAACAACCTTTCTCTATCCTTAGATAGCTCAGTAATCTCGACAGTGTACCAACCCGGTCTTATAACTCTTTCTTTAAATTCCTTATAAGGAGCAATTCTATCTATTATCCGTACCAGATTGTCATAAATGAAATCCCAGCATTCATCAGGATTTGTTAACCTATAATATTTATTCCATTCAATTTTATTCAATTCCCTTTTAAGACATTCAGGACTATAATTCGTCAGACATCTCCCTTTTATTGTCATCTTCTTTTTCGGTTCTGTTATCTTTCTCATAATCAGGTATATTGCTTGATGATCAGAGAGAGAAAAATTAATTACACCTGCTTTTGCATCAATCTTACTTCTAACTAGAAAGTGGTCTATTATTGTATCTTTTTGTAAACCATATCTCGTAACATCTTTGATATGACTGATCAAGTTCTTACTGTCTATAAATTGTTTAAATGCTTTACTCTTATTATCATTCGTTAAAGTATCTATATTCAAATCACCAGTTATTATAACATTTTCATTATCACGTACTATACAATTCTTCATAACTTCATCGAGATCTACAAAGTACTCATTCAAGTTGCCGCCAGGCGGGCGATAAGTCGCAATTATTTTGTAACAAGGATTATTCGGTCTCCATATTTTTAAGCCTAAAATTTCACTATTGTTATTCGATATTTTCCAATTCGGTAAGCTTTCAACAAAATAGTCATCCCTAATGTAACAACAGATTCCTCCACCTCTTATTCCTGTTTCTCTATCTAACCTAAATATGGAATATCCTTGACTTGATATCATACCATTATGGATTTCCTCCTTTAGCCAGCTTTCAGTTAAGATAATTACTTCCAATTCTTTGTTTAATAGTTCATTCTTCAAACTGTCCATCTTCGGTAGCATAGACCTAATATTATAATGTACAACTTTAAGACCTTTTCTTCCGGCTAAGTCCTTCCAGGTTGTAATAGTCTGTTGTTCACTCACGTCTTCCATTTATATTACTATAAACACTGTCACTGTTCGAATCATTGCATATATTTAAACACCATTCATTCCCTATAACACTACGACTATCCTTCACAGGTCGCCAAACGACTTCTGTTCTGAATGTCTGCGTATTATTTAGGCTGAATAAATCATAAATTACGTCGGTATGCATATGTTTCTTTAAGTAGAATATATAGAATTGAATTACCATACACTTAGTCCTATGTCCAGGTATTCCAAGCCTCAGCCACGACTGGTGTCCTCCCTCAGGTCGCCAAACGACTTCTGAGGGGATAACCAGTATATAGCTATATGCAAGGACTATTATCAAAGCCCCGAATTTGGACTGCCCAGCTTTTCCTAACAATCTCGTCAAAGTGTACTCCATCGGTTAGCCTTCTCAAGAAGTGCCTGTACTTGGTTTTGGCTTTGTAGTGAACTTTGTTGATAAGTGGGACATGTTTAACCCCTCTATTCTGGTTTAGTCCTGTTAGCCTATGGTTGATTTCTACTATTGAGTCGTTGATATCTTGTTGTTTAATTGCATAACCATCCAATCTGTTGGCCTTATTTAGGTCTAGGCCAATCAAGCCACCTATGGACACATTGCACCTATCCATAATAAGACTCATTTTTTCTAGAGTATCATCAAATATACTGCTCATCTTATCTATCGCCTCTTCTTTTGTCGGATATGTCAGGGAGATTTCTTTAGTAACTCTATTCTTGGTGCTAAAATTGCAAATACCACCACAGATCAAGATGTTCCTTGGCCCATATCTATTGAATAACTTTAGTGCCTCTTGGGTTAAGAATTCCATTTTGGCGCCCGGATACACACAGATCAGTATCCCAGAATCATTTAAGAGGTTGCCAATCCCTCTACCCCTCGAATCTGCCACAACGATCGTACGAATCATTCTAAGTTGTAGAAGGAACTTTCTATCACAATCTTTGATTGAACAGAGTAGCAGCTTGCTCCTGTTCACAGGTACTGGCGAATTGACTGGCCCCTTGATAGTACTGTCTGGCCATAAAGTCACGTACAAATGCCTCCATTTGTTGAGGGTCGGGTGGTACAATATTGAGACGCTTACTTGGGCTGTTGACATTGGTATCTCCACTTAGCATACGCTTGGTCCTAGGGCTGGGCTGGTACCCACGAGAGCTAGTCTGCTGTTGTGCACTAGGCCCCCACTTTGAATTACTAGATTGCCATCTATTCTTAGCTGGGTTGATCTGGGGGATTTCCAGTCTACTGGGACGAGGAGGGGCTATCAAACCACAATCCATGTTTATATCGTTTGGATATGGCTCTTCTACGTAATCCGATCCAGTTTCACTGCGGGCTGGGGTAGTAATCATTTCTCCGAAACCTTCCGGATTCCTACGTGTAATTTTATCCCTCATGTTCTTTTTTCCACTTTTTGCTCTGACTACCTGAGTTTTCTTTCTTTCTGTAGCCTTTTCTTTTTCTTTTTCTGTAGTGGGTAGTTTTCTCCTTGGGGATTTGCTTTTTGATGCTAGTACTAATTGCCCTTTCTCGTCTTTCGCTTCAATTGGTCTTCTATCCTCCCAACTCAGCGCGCCACTGGCGTAACTTCGGTAGTCCTCCAGGATCTTACCGACTATGTTACAACCGTTGTGTTCGCCCTCAGTGGTCTTTAACGATTTTATAGTAGTACCACACGCCCAGAATTCACACGTTGTTGCTTCGAAGAGGGGTTTTGTACCCGTTGCTAACAGTTCTTCCCTCATGTCAGGATTCTGATTGAATTTGTTTTCAATTAGCACACGCATCACCTTTATCTTTACGTTATCCCAATCGTCAGTACTTTTAGCCAAATGCGATAACCTCTTCGATGCCCTGGCATCTTTGCTAAGGTATATGTCTCTTGCTACGTCGACTTTGCCAAGCGATTTCGCCCGCGCATACTGATATGCTTGCTCTACTGAGCAGAATTCCATATCGTTCACTCTGAGTCTACACGGATGAAAATTGCTTAGCACACTGTACTCAGAGCTAAAGTACATTGAGCCCTCTATCTCTCTGGTTCTGGTATCCATAAGACGATATCCTCTCTCCATAGTATTCAATTGATCGTATCTATAACTTACTCCTTCTACACTGATTCTATCACGATAGACCCCATCTATTTTCTTTGTGTTCTTTTCCTCTAGATGCGTCCTGATAGTCGAGAGTATCTCTTTGCGCTCTTTGATTGTTACAGGAAGATCAGAGTTGACGTATACCTTACTGAACCATCTTGAGTGTTTTAATTGAGCCCTACCAGCATAGATCTGATTTCTTGCCTCAACAGAAACAAATTGCACCCTCACCTGCTTTGAGCCATTCTGATAGTTATCTATTCGGTGCGCCGACATAATGTCATCTCGCTCAAATCTCTGATCGATCGATTTACATACATTCACACACAGAAGGAGTAGATTCTCATGTCTACGATACTCTAGTCCAGAAAAAAGCACATTCTGTCGTCGCCTCTCAATTTCAGATTCTAGCATAGTGTTTTCCAGATCTCTAAATTTGCGTTTCAACTCAAGATTCTCTAGCCGTACCTCGTTGATAATTTTACTGTTTTCATTTTCACGCCTTATCATTTCATCCATCTTTTCCTTGATTAAATCAACGTTTCCTTGGGTAAATTCCAAGGATTCTTTGACGTCTCCTAGATTGAAAGGATCGTTCGTAATTTCATAGGCATTCTTACCAGCGTATGTATTATCAATCTGCTCTGTGAAGGTACACAGCTTGGTCGCTCTAGCGTCGGGGTCCCCAACAATGGGATTAAAGTAATCCTTCTGTTGTTGTTCAGTGAGGAAACCTTTTTGCTCCAAATCCATGTTTCAAGTTACAACCTGACTTTCCAAATTCAGACCGTAAATCGTCTCTAATGTCACTTTAAGTCCTCTTTTTTCGTAATCAAACCATCCCACCTGATTCTAGGCGCTAATTCAAGTCACTTGATGAAAGATGATATATGTAGTTACTTGCGCTAGCGCTATAATCGGTGATTTCGTGGAGCGTTTGCTGACGCGTCCGTCCTCTCTGAAAACACCGACTATACTATATGGTATTGCGTTGATTGTTCTGAGATTAATATACTGAAATATTTCCTATTTTATTTTCTATTATAAGTATTTGTTATCTATAGTATTAATAGAAGAATTTTACCTGGGTCTGCCAGTTGGTATACTTCCCGTAGCGTTGCCTTGCCATTCACTGTGTCTAGGCTACATTTGGCGACCTGACAACATAATGAATAGAGATCATGCTATGGACCGGCGAATACAAGGGTCAGATTTGCAGAAAATGTACAATTGGCAGCTGTACACATTTAGTACATTGTCCAAAATTTGGTCAATACCAGGTAAATTCGATAATATTTGGCATTGCATTGATTCTAGCAATCTGTTTGGTTAGGTTGAACTGTATTTAGAAGTTTATTATCGTCCGAAATTTGGGTTATTTGAGACGATTGGCGAAGTTGAATTGTACATTTTCTACAAAATCTGACCCATAAGTATTAGGTTCTATAGTTTTATTGTGCCACCCTCTATGTTCTGTGCCCTAGAATATACCTCAGAATGCACTTGAGCACGCATACACCTAAAATAAATGAAAGCATCCATTCCATGTTCATTCCAGTTATAAACTTAATTATTAATATAGTATCAAAATGCATACTTTTAAGGTATCAAATAGGAAATATAAAAGATGATGAAATTACTTTGTCTGTAAAGGCCCAGCCACGGCTGTCTAGGAACCAGTCAACTACTGTAACGGAAATGACGTCATTGAGGCCCTTGAGTTGACGTAGAATGAGAGCGCGGTGTGCCCAGGGACAGGCAAGACTGACATAGAGGTGATACCGTCCAGCCTCCGCCTTGTACCCACTACTCCCATCAGCTGAAAATATTGATTGAAGACTTTTTTGTATATAATCTCTTGACAACTCGACAAAGACTTTACTAGTGCTGAATGACAAAAATGGGGTCATATTACAAAAACAAGTACTAAGTTAAGAAATTATCAAGTTAAGTTTGGTTTATCTATTTAACTTTACAATTACTGTCAACTTAATTTATATACCTGGCGTTTCCAACGGAAACGATTCTCAGGCCGAATTACTTGTGTCCGATGTCAATTTATTAACTTGTTGTGGCTACGGCCGGGCTGGCGATATGTTTAATCTCTCGCCGACCTACTTATGCTGAGCAGCGGTAACCAATTAGAGGCGAGGAAACCGATAACAAATACTGACCACTTGGTCACCCCACGGCTCCCAAGGTGGGCCTCTAACAAACAACCATGTTTACACCCTATCTGTGTATAGGAATTGCATAGGATACACGGGGGTATGGTTGTCCAAACACAATATACGTATAGGCCTACGTTGGTTTTGGGGGGATTAAAAACTGTTAGAAAGTATCCTTGGGCAGATGACGAATACATGTATGATAATTTAAGAGATCCCTTTGTGGTTTTATCCCAAATGTAAAGGAAATACTAAGTAATGTTTATGTTGAATTAAGGCTTGACCACACAGCTAGAGCTAAAGGAGAGGGAGGGATGGATGAAGGGGAAGGCAGGTGAACGGGTAGGGGGAGATATTTTTCTATTCTAGTTCTTCATGTTTTCAGAATATTTAAAGTGGACTAGAATTAGGCATGTGCCATAATTAGGACTTTCCCCAAAGCATAAAAAGTCCGTAGAAAGTTACCTGCCCTTCAATAAGAGTTGTTTTTCTCTATTTTCATGATTTTCCAATCAGAATGTAGTTTTGAGGCTACTTTTAAAGTTAATCAAATCTAGGAATCTAAGGAGTAAACAGAACACAACCTCACTCTTAGCTGGCTTTCAAAAAGATAATCAATTACAAGTAATTACTGCTACTAATGATTACATTATAATTAAAAGGTTATATTGTAATTATTCCAGGTGGAGGCGTCTCTTTCTATCTCCCAACTAATCTCCCCACCCTTACAAGAACTCTTTTTGGAAGATATAACCCAAGAACAACATTGGCATCTAGCGAGAATCAGTCATATAACAAAGCTGTGGGCATACAGGTGTATGGGACGAGACATCATAAGATACTCTAATTAATAACCCTGTTTAATTCTAAGGGTTCTCTCATGTTATCTTGCTGTTGATTTCAAAGATGATAAATGAGTAATCTATGTATCATTTATTTTGTATTATCATGTCCCTATAGCCAGAGGCAGAGGAAAGCAGGTTTTACGAGGTATAAATCCGTGGACCACACAACTCCCATATTAAATCTGGAATAGGGAGGGAGCAGGCCGGCCATAGATTCCAAACTTCAATGTTTTCCACAGAAATTTGAGTTATCTTCACATTATATGTATGTCCACTTTTCTTTGCTAAAAGATCTCTCAATTTATGTCTGGCAATGTGTACAATCAGGAGTTAGAAGTCGTTCACCAAAAGTTACTACTGTACTATCTACCATTGGATTACCTATACAGGCATGTATACATGCGTGGCCTGTGGTCAGTGTTTGTCGGAGGTGGCCAAAATGAGGTCAGCGGGGCAGAGGGGAGGAGTTAACTCTTCTGTGTTGGGGCGGAGGACAGAGGGTGAGGCGGGAAGGTGGGGGGAGGGAGGGGGGGTGAAGGGGCTGACGTGTTGGCATAACATCTAAGTGCGAAATGTATCACTGATCAGTGACATCTAAGTGCGAAATGTATCACTGATCAGTGAGTTAGATGATATGGCATGCTCCCCTGATGTCATATCTAAGCTCTAACACCTTACATACAGCTACACATATTATCAGATGAAGAATGATTGGCACATTTCGTAGTGACTCATATGATCTCAGGCCTCTTAAAGGCCTGAGATCAATTAAGTGACAAACGACCAAAGAAGTTTCTTAGTGACAAACGACAAAAGCAGCTTTAACATGATATTATAGTCATTGAGCCAACTTGTAGAGGGTTGACAAGACTTACAGCGACTAAACATGTAGTATCAAAGCCCTGCATACCACGCAGTGACAGT
This sequence comes from Sthenelais limicola, assembly GCA_942159475.1. NCBI lineage: Eukaryota > Metazoa > Annelida > Polychaeta > Phyllodocida > Sigalionidae > Sthenelais > Sthenelais limicola. Next base: position 124,123,019 of record OW804097.1, read on the forward strand.
CATCAAACTGTTTACTATCCTATATCTCCAACTTGAACCAATTTGAACAGTGAGTCCACTGTTAACTGTTAACATTTCACCTACTACCACTTAGTTCCAATGTCTCATATGTAAATAATCATTCTCCATATCATTTCATTTAAATGTCTTAAACTGCTTTGTAATAATTCATGTTAAACTGATGTTGTAACAATTCATGTTAACTATAAGATTTAATCCCAAACACGGCACCCTCTGGGAGAACTAGTGTCTAGATTTGAGCAACCGCATTGTAATATACCATCTGCAATAAAAGGATTTTTGAATTAAATTGAATTGAATTGATCTTCCATTAGGGGCTGTTGTAGTGCAGCGGTAATGATAGACAGGAAGACAGGAGGGGTGCAAGGGCATTCTCAATTAACATCCATCAATAACTAAAGGTTTGCTCATTTTTTGTTCCATTCTATTCCAACCCATCTGAAAGTCATTTGACCAATATTTTCGAGGGTTTAGTCTGGTTGTTTTTGCTTCAAAAAAGAAGGCTTCATAACAGTTGTCCTGGATGGTATGATCTGGTTGTGACCAGCCGGAATATGGCAACCCAGATAGCTCAGTACGAAGAGCATTGGAATATAAATCTACAGGTATGGAGTTGGGAAGAGAAATTCCACAAGAGGTATAAAAAGCGATCCACTTTGAAGAACAACACAAGTCCATTCAAGTACTATTGCTTCTGGAGTACACATGTAAAGGGCCTAGTCCACTAAGCCGATTCTCATGCGATTCTCATAGAATTTAGTGTAAAAGAGCAGCACAAAATCGCATGAGAATCGGTTCGGTGGACCATGCCCTTAAAACAAAAAATCCACCCACCTGTGACCCAGTCTCTGAAAACTGAGTCTTTCCTCACAAATTCCCCCTTAGTGCCATGAAATTTCCAGAAATCAGACTTCTTTCCAGAGGTGTCAGCCATTCTTGGGTGAAAAAAATTCTTTTCTTATGAGACCTAACAATATTGAAAACGAATGGAATAACATTTTATGAATAGAGTAGTGGGCAACAAGAAGGAAAGGAAAAAACACTGCCAATATTAGTGTTGATGAAAGAAGATAGATAGATGAACCAAATAAATTATATCAATATGACACGCCTAATTCCATGAAGTGCATTTGTAAATCCGCTACAACCGACTCAATAAAGCAGTTCTGCACCTGGATTTGCACCTGGTGAATCGTGCATCATCCGATGCGCTTCAAAATGTGTATCAAAGTTAAATAGGGTGTAAATACACTTGCTGCATGAATTTAATGCATTTCTACAAGAAATATATATATAGTATTAACTAGATTAGGTTTAACACTTTCTTGTGTAATATAATTCATAGGTATGTGAATTTTACCGGAAAATAAGTCACAAGTCGCAAAAATGCTAAACATATATCACAAGACAATATTTTATAATGATTCCCATTCTATCAAACATAAAACACCATTCATTCCTCTTAACCACTGTTACTTAAATATTGCCTGTTAACAATTGGTCTAAACAAGACTCACCTTCTAATCGCAGCGATTATGGAACACACTATTACCTGTGTTTTAGGTTTTGCATTAGCTTTTAGAGGTGTGAAACTGATGCCACACCCCCTATGACTATGGGTGAGCGAAATGTGCCATGCAGCATTTACAAGTGATGTGTGTGCAACATATTGATCCAATACTAGGAGAGTGTATTCACAGAAGCCTGATTCTAGGCACACACAAAGATAGCATATATCTGTCAAGATATAATAAAAAATGTAAGCCACTATATACGTTCTCTCAGGTTTCATATCATGATCATTTTGAGCCTAATTTGTACATAGAAAAACAATGGTACATGTATTATTTATTAACAGACAGAGAGGGAGGGAGAAACATAACAGAGAGAGAGAGAGAAAGGCGGCGGGGTGGGAGAGCTGGGAAGAGTTTTGTGTGGAGATTAATAAATATTCTCTTGACTGCATGTATTTTATGGGTTCTACCTTTGGAACAGCAATGAAACAAATATTTGAAAGAATTATTAAAACCAAATAAATATCTATCGTTACCATCAAAGACCTGTTGTCACACATTTTCTTATTATTCTCTACACATGCTGCATCTGGCCTTAACCTTACCATTGCGCCACTTGTTTGGTATCAACTAAAAACTAGCTGTCAGGATGTTAGTGGGGTATAACTACTGCCTATACTGACCTAGGACCACACATTTAAGGTTAGGTTTAGGGTTATAGTTAGCATCAGTATCCATCCATGTACTTTATTCCACTTCACAGAACACATGAAAATACAGTGCATAATGGTAACAATGCTCTATTAACATCATGGCAGCTAGTATATAGACGCTTCCCACTTGTTCTCACTAGGTGGTGGTACATTTTCACCAGGTGGCGCAGGTGGTCACTCAGTTGTATTTACAATTATTTTTTTAAAAGAATGCCTGCTAATCCACTTACATGGCATTGATACAATAAAGATAGTCTCCATCATGTTGTTAGGAATGATATAAGTGATATACTTCTAGAGTTTATTTATGTAATTTGCCTTTTTGATATTGCAAACTGTTGTAATCAAAACACACTGCATCACTGCATACATCATTACCTGAAGTAGACTGGGTGACCCAAACTAGCCAAACTGCTTGGATTTACCCTTCTACACGTGCTGCCTCTGTAAGTGCATGGTGAAACTAATGAAAATGATGAATTGATAGTCTAAGAGTTGGTGACATGCCTTGCCATAAACTCATAGGATTGAAGGGGAAAATATTCCTCTTTGAAGAATGTATCAATCTAAACATTCCTAATATATTGGGCAATGAAAGTGTGTCACTGAGTGCAACTGATCTGCATTTTATAACCTGGTAATTAGTGCATTGATGAGAGCATCAAATCTGTATTCTATACACCTTGTTGATAGTGCATCGCTGAGAGTATCAAAAGTGCATGTATAAATCGGGTCCATAGAGCATTGTAAAATCAAGTTTGAGCCCCACAACCGTTTACGATTTCCGCTAGTAAAGCACCAGGTCAGAATCAGGTCAAAAGTTCCAGGTCAAAACAATGTCAGAATTGCAATCATGCACATCGGGTTATAAACCATAGTATAAACAATAGTCCCCCCAGTTATAAACAATAGTCCCCCCAGTTATAAACAATAGTCCCCCCAGTTATAAACCATAGTCCCCCCAGTTATAAACAATAGTCCCCCAGTTATAAACAATAGTCCCCCCAGTTATAAACATGGGTATGCTTATGTAGTGTATGTATATGTGTAAGTATTTATGTATACATGTTGTTTTTCTGGTTCTGTAGGTGGCGAGGGGTGGCGAGGGGTGGCGAGGGGTGGCGAGGTCTTCCCCACATGGTTCCCTGGCCTATTGATTCAGGGTAGGGAATACCTTTTCGGGAACCGGGATTGGGGCCTATTTTAGGTCGGGATTCGGGATTTAAAAGGGCCTATGGGATTCGGGAAAGGGGTTCAGATCCAGATTTAATTTTTTCAGGTAGGGGTTGCAAATAGAAAAACCGGATTCCAAATTGAAAACCTACGTGATTCGGGAAATGGAGCTTAGGTCTTCCCTACCCTGTTGATTTGGTTAGACACATACATACATACATACTTAAACACTTACACATACATGTATAATATACGCTAACACTTAGATAAATGTATTGTATATGTGAAAGTATTTATGTATGTAAATGTGAGGTTGGATAGCACTGCACTCACCTGTATAATGTTGTCTAGTGGGAACCTAAATGAAGACTAGGCCAGAGTTCATTGAGAGAGTACGAGAGAGACTAGTATCAGTGCACCCAAACAACCCGACCATAACATATATGGGTCAGATTTTCAGAAAATGTACAATTCACCTTCACCAATCCTCTCAAAGAACCCAAAATTTCAGACGAAAATAAAGTTCAAAATACAATTCAACCTAACCAAACAGATTGCTAGAATCAATGCAATGCAGAATATACTCGAATTTACCTAGTATTGACCAAATTGCAGTCTAATTTAGCAGAAATTACTAAATGTGTAGAGCTGCCAATTGTACATTTTCCGAAAATCTGACCCATGAAAGAAATCAGCCAAACATGCCGAGTGCAAGTCTAATGATTTCATCCACGTGCGTGTCAAAGATGTTTACATCGTATATGGCTATGTACAATTACCAGCTGTACACATTTAGTAAATTATGCTAAATCGGAATAAGTCAAATGATGGAATTGTGAATGATTTACCTCAGAGCATTGAGAATCATTGCAAATGATTTGTCATTGAGCGTGACACGGCCACCCCTTCATGCAATCAAATGGACTGATCTAAACTGATATACCCTCGACCCGCTCTGACTTCTGCCTCCAGGAGCCAACACCGGACTTAGTTTGACAGAATCCTCTGACAGACTTGGTCTGGCAGAATGCCTGGCCGTTGCGGGCTTCTGTGCAGGGCTCCGTGATGGGAAGGAGCATGCCACTCCAATTCTCCGTCAGAACTGCTACACATACACACAGACTTCTGCCTCTCTCGATCCTTCAAGGCAAAAAGATTGTGGGGAGTGAGTGAGTTTGGTTGCTTTACGCCCTTATCAACACATTTAATATGGTTATATCAAGGGCGGGAGAGCTGAGAGATTTAAGTACAGGCGAATTCATTTGAATTTTGAATTTTGGATACTGGAAACTCTGGGACGAGATCTGTCCATCCATTTTACTCTAATTTTCACAGATTATCCTGTATTGTTGTAAGATCCAACTGGATCCCATGTCCTTGAACTGTTCTGTCGTTTAATGCGATACGTTTGTGTGGAGATTTGTGTACATTATACGCCTGCTAATGAGGTCTTCAACCGTGTCTGATTAGTGTTAAATGTACAAACTATTAGTATCGATTTGGTATCTATAATTATTACTTTTTTATATGATTTCTTATTATTGATTCGGAATGCTGCGAGTATTGTCACCCTGATAAAAAAAGCAATAAAGACCCTCAAAGGTTATATATCAGTTGTTAATTGAAAAAAGAAAACCCAAGTGGGAAAAATTCCTAAAGTGGAAAAATCTGCTTCAAATATCCGAAGAGCAATATCAAGATATAAGATGGGACAAAATCTTTACGATCCCATATAGATGTACAGCCGAAACGAGGCTACAGGTATTACAGTTTAAGATACTGCATGGCGCCATCACCACAAATAAAATGCTGAAAGAAATTGATGTAAAGGATAGCCCTAGGTGTAGCTACTGCTCTGAGGCGGATACACTAAGTCACTTCTTTGTTAATTGCCTAAAAACAAGAAGAATATGGATTTCTATTCTGGAGTGGATTTACGAGCTAGACTATATCAATGTAAAGATTAACGGGGAGAGAACAATTGGAAAGAGAAGAAACAGAATAACCCCCTTGGTTAGAGAAATCCTTTTTGGTATTGAGGAGATAAATCCACAAACTAAGGTGATAAACTGGCTTTTCCTTCAGGTTAAGGCGTACATACACAGGCAGAAGCTATTTAATAATAGCGAGATGAACATGTTATCGGTAATGCGAGAGCTAAAAATGAGAGCAACCTTGGTGATAATAAATATAGGAGGAAGCGAAAGAAAGAGAGAAGAAAGAAAAATGTGGAATTGTTTAATGGATGACATCTTAGAATGCATAGAGAAACTAAAAAGGTAAACTCTCCAAATGCCCTTAGGATAAACCTTTCGGCAAGATGCGTGTTAAGAAATATTTTATCCTAGATGTATCTCGCTTAAATCGGTGTATGTGTAAGGAATAAAACGACGTTGCAAAAACAAAACAAAAAAAGCAATAAAGAACATAAACATAAAAAAATAAATTTTATATTCAGATAGGGAGGCGGAGGCAAGTCCATGGTCGAGGAACTGTAATAGCATGACGAGGCTATAATGTTCGAGACATGTATACTTGTATGCCTTGTCATGTTTCTAGTGGGTCTCTCCTAGTCTCTTCACAGACCCACTCTCCCAATGCCACAGTGGCTGAGCGTGGGGCCGTGTTATGGTCCAGGTGTTCCAGAATTCTACCTTTGTTATATCTGCCAAATATGTATGCATAGTGTTTGATTTTGGAATGTGTACAAACGAATAATGATACAGTGATCATACACCGGAAAAAAGTGCCAATCTTTATGAAACCATGGCTCTTGCAGAGGGTTAATGGACGTACTGTTTTCATATAATTATAACTTCTTTTTTTTTCAATTCAATGGGGGACTTGCAGGACCGCTATCTTCAATCCTGATTCGCAGGGAATTATGGGAGTTGTATATATATAAGTGTAAAAGCTATAGAAAGCATTATATTATGCCACACATAGCTGGGCGTATCCACAGAAATGTAGCCAAATTAGCCCATAGCATATGCATGGGTAGATTTCATTAGTGGAATCCTCTTTTCCAATACAGCTAAATTACGGCGGCACTACTAATTAGATGCATAAAGGTGATATGTTTCAGGACAATGAGTCACAAGTCGCAAAATTTGGGTCTTTGGGTCATGTACCGTTGGAGGTTGTATAAATACATTTACCAAATTTCAAGACTGTGTATTAGATATATCATTGCAATTCTAAGGTCATCTTAAATAGAGTATATTTAGCTACTTTATTAATGATTGCCCACCCATAAATACTGTAAAAAAAAATTCAAAAATAAAAATATCAATCTTGAAATATAAAAATACTTATTAATGTCCAAAAGTGTACCATCATTGGAATCGCCTTATCTCATCAATCAGATCTCTCAGCATTCCAAATCAATAATAAGAAATCATATAAAAAAAGTAATAATTATACATACCAAATCGATACTAATAGTTCCTACATTTTAACCCAAATCCGCTATTGCATGAATAGAAACTTGAGACACTTCTGGTGTACATGTATAAGTAGTTTTATTTCCATTTTCAAAATATTACATATATATAATGGAAGTTGGACGGTCCCGTCTTTAAACAACAATTTTCCTGGGTGTCCATGTACAACACAAATTACACCAATTTGCTACTGTACAAAAGTAGCTTTGAGCTAGCAAAACCATTATACACCCTTGGTAATAGATCTGGGAGCGTAATCTTCTATTTAATTTCCTTCAGTTTGTCGAAAAACTAACCTCAGTTGTCATATTCAAATTCTAATTCTTCAGCTTTACGCGCTTGCACAATTGGAATAAGGGTAAGATTATCAGAGAATGTACAATTGGCAGCTGTACACATTTGGGTTGTTGCAAAACGTTATTAACAGTCATGTTCGCTGATTCATAACCAGATATATGTGCCTTGATGGTATATGTGATGTGTTCCAGGGAAATGAGTCACAACTGGCAAAAAATGATATTTATATCCTTGCGTTTCGAAGGTCATCCTATGGAGTACATGTAATTTCTTTACTGGTAATTGAATATTGCAAACTTTTGTTCAAACATAAATATATCAGACATAAGATATAGACATACTTCTTAGATGCCCTTAATGTTTTCCATCATTGGAATCAGCTTGATCTCATTTTTTAAAAATATGATGGTATCTCAAAATCGATTTTTGACGAATTTCGACTCATTTCCCTGCATCTCATCACATATTCTATCATTGATTAAGATGTCATTTTTCGATTTTCACAGCCTCTTAGAAATCGTTGGCAAATACCGTACATTCCCTGATCAACTAATATCAACTAATACAAATAAGGCCAAAAAAAAAATAGGTGTGTTTCCGATTTATCTGGGTGAAAACTAGGTTGGGGGGGGGTAATTTTTTTTTTTTTGTTAATTTTTTTTGTTTGAAAACCACCTCCCAGGAACTAAAAAAATGTCTTTTTCATAACAATAGTTGTTTTGAACATGGGAAATGTGCCTTTTGACAGTTCTGGGTTAGGAAAACCCGTTTTCCTGCTTTTATTCAAATTCAAATTCAAATTCAAAAATTCTTTATTGTGGATGTTGCTACAATGGGTCGGTCAATTCTGAGGCAAAAAGTCAGGTCTTCCTATGACTGCCGACGTATGGTCTTCGAATGTTGTTACAATAAAAACGCGTGAAACTTAACGCTAACATAGAAGTTTATGAAATGAGTAATTACATTAATGGACATGATGAGGTATTAATTATGTGAGAAATCAACTGACATTATCGAGAGTTAACAAGTGATCGAGGATCACAGCTTATAGCAATAAGGCTAAAGAACACGCTAGGCAGTGGTCTTAGCTATTAAGTAAACATGTGGGTAAAATCAAATACAAATACAAATGAGTGAGCACTTTTTATAGGCGAGGCAGCAAGTTATTTTACTTGTTATAATATAATGCATATAATATCACAGGTTATTTTACTTGTTATAATATAATGCATATAATATCGAGGTAATTTAAAACGGTGTAAGAAGCTGTTGGGTATACTTTCTGAAAGAGGCCCTATCCTCAATCCTGTGAGCGACAGGCTTTAATAAGTTCCATCGAGACTGGCATTTAACAATGACAGAATTGATGACTTTATTGGTTTTTGATGTTAAAACAACTAAATTCCTTTTACCATTTTATAAGCTTTTTTTGTCAAAAAATCCAAAAAAAGTAAGATATGATGGGGGAAAAATCAGGTATGGTAAAAAATAAATTTAGGTAGGGTAAGGTTTTTATAGGTAGGGGGGGGGGGGGGGGTAAATCGGAAACACACCTATTTTTTTTTTGGCCTAACCAGAGTGAAGATTATATGACGATACAAATGTCTCCTGGGATTGTGCTTACACTCAATGTTGATGCTGGAAATGAGGAAACAGTTTCATCTACACCTTTTAGAATATATTTTAGGAATACAATTCTGTTCATCTAATAAGTGGGTCAGATTTTCAGAAAATGTACAATTGTGCTAAATTAGACTGAAAAATAGCCAATGCTAGGTAAATTCGAGTATATTCGGCATTGCATTGATTCTAACAATCTGTTTGGTTAGGTTGAACCGTGTTTTGAACTTTATTTTGGTCTGAAATATGGGTTATTTGAGAAGATTGTCGAAGTTGAATTGTACATTTTCTGAAAATCTGACCCAAGTATGATCATGAATAATGTTTTCTAAGCTGTCTCCAATTTTGATGCTGAATATGAGGGGACAGTTCCATATCCCCAACTATCAAAATATATTTTAGTAATAGAATACCTTGTTTCTAATAATCAAGATTCTGCTTCTTTACGTACCAAATGTTTAGAAAGATGGCAAAGAGAGAGGCTGGTAGGGGAAAAAGTGGAATTTTGGCATCTGAAATGAAAAATCTGAAAATTGATTGTAACCGATATTAATTTGTAAAAGAGCCTCCTCTACTTTGTCTATACTACTTGGATGAGCGCACTCTTGAGTAATATGCCTACTGATTTTACATGACCCACAAGGAGAGCGAGGAAATTAAGAGACTGGACAGTGGTCACTCGAGCTCCTTCAAACTTCCAGCAGAGTTCATTTTCCTACCAGCAGAAAGATCCTACAAAAAACTTTTTAAAAAAAGAAATATTATTTCTTCAAGGTCATATCATTTCTTCACTGAACACTGAACACTCATTTATTGAATTTTAGCCCATAAAGGGAACTCCGCAGAATAATAATAAAAAACAATACTGGCCTCTCTTACTTTATGTTATAAAATATCTCCATACGAATCAACCATGAGAAATAATGGAACAAATAAGAAACTAATAGGGGATTTGCATAGCCGCCATTTCGAATCTTGGTTCGCAAGGAATTATGGGACTAATGGTACAGTGCAAAATCTATCGAAAACATGTCATCTTCAGCATGGAATATTTATCAGTGCTCTAATGTCAATATCGATGTGTTTTACATGTTTCATGGCACAGATCACAATCTTTCCCATCATGCATTTGGTTTTGATAGATCATTTACATAAATTATGATATTGGCAAAAACATTCGAGCAATTTTCGATAAAAATGTTGCCAAATATTTCTATGTCAGATTTCATCAGAATCCATCCCAGCATGCACTGTAAAAGACATGCGCAGTGGCACATGCAACTCCCCTATAGTCACAAATATCAGTTGAGAGTTCAGCTTGAATCATTGCCAATCGGAAGCAATTCCAACGAGGCAATACTGCTCAGATTAGACTGTTGGCTGGACCTCCATTGGCTCGTTTCCGGCCCAGTACTGCTAACGTTACTTCCCCTATAACCGCGCATTCTGTCACTCCCCGCCAAACTTTGGCGCCATCTATGTTTCCGCGGCAGAACCAATAAGCAGAACTTTAACAGCTCCTTTCGGAAGACGGAGCCACTGAGCGCGTAGAGAATAGGGTTGATCGCGTGGTTTGTGTAGCCGAGAATTAAAAGCGCGATTCCTATCACAGGCGAATGGCATGGCCCCAGTGGAAGAAGCACCTTAAGTAGAAGGTACACATTATAGGGAAGAGTCAATAGAATAAATGCTATGCTGTTCGTTACAAGCATTACGGTAGTTTTAGCTGTATCTACATCTCTTCTAGTAAGCGAATGTTGCCGTATTGACTTGTATGTAAAAGTTCGGCGACCAACACCACCACCACAACCTTCTTCATCATTCCTCACATTGCCTTTCCTATCTAGAAGTGATTTTATAATGATGAAGCTCGTCACGTTTAGTATCAAAGAAGGTATGAGGCTGTACATCAAAATGGCGACGATGGAAAGAACAGTTTCGTTGAATGGTCCGATATCATGATGTCTACACCCAAGTCCATCGTAGTATCCGATGACAAGCATGAAAGACACTATAGACATGATGAATATGATGGTTGTAATGCAGACAATGTACGCTTTTCGTTTAGTGCATACTTGTCTTGCCTTGATCGGGGAGACCACCACGTAGACTCTTTCTATGGCCATTTCTACTATCAACCAACTGCTCACCCAAGGTAGTCCCAATTGTAGCCACAACATCACCCTACAATACGCTCCTAAGCACAGGAAATAATATTCAAAGCAATACTTGACAATAATTTTCATCATATAGCTCACGTCTATGACTGATAGGAATAGAAAGTACACGGAACAGCTTAGTTTCCGGAAGGTTTTCCGCAACATTATTGCAATACAGGCAACATTGCCTGCGAATCCTATGACGAAGATGATAGGAATCGCTATGGTGTAAATACGAAGGGCCATGTTGTGTTCCTCCTCAGAGATATTGCAAGTGGAGTTGGCAGGCTCTGCTATAGCTAGGATATCCTCTTCATAAAGCTCGATATCGTAATCATACTCGGGTTGGTAATAGGCCAAGGAAATGCTCTTTGTCGCGTTTGTGTTGCTATCCTCATAATAATTTTCCTCAGCACAGATGTCTTGTAAAGCACCCATTGTATTTGCTTTGGCCTTTAATTGGCCTTTAATCAAAATAATTAATTTAATAGGCCGAGGAAATGTTCTTCGTGTTGCTCTCCTCATAGACATAATCCTGTGAACAAACGCATATATTATATAGTAAAGCACCCATTGTGATTGTTTTGGCCTTTGGCCTTTAATTAAAATAATTAATTTAATTTAAGCAGGGAATATAACTAATGGAGCTGGGGGATCACCGCATTGACCAATGAGATTGCTCGGTCCTGTGCCCTTCCAGGAACCATAATAATCCAGTGTCAGTTAATTATCTTATTCCATCGAGTCGACACTTTAGATCTCTGTGAATTCCTCTCTTTTAAATCTGATATAGTTATTCATATTTATGTCCACCTCAATAGGGCTAAAATCCCCTTATCAGCTCATTTATTCATGTGTACCAGTATAATAGTCCAAGTTACTAGGCTGTTTCTTTAGATCCTTTATGTATATTACGGTGGCCCGCCGAAATCCTTTTCTGCTCTGGTTTCACTCATTATCGCTCATCGGCGCATGTTTCCCCTCGGCCGATTTGAGTTGTTGATAAATACAGTGATATGGGTCAAACAATGAGTAATTTAATCTGTAGTAAGATTTTGTTTTTTGTAATAGCTGAGAAATCAGCTTTAATATTCAAGTATCTTCCACAGGCATTTTTTAAAATGTAATCTTAGGAAGTATACTACCTAGCTTCCCATCAATGTTATATGATACTTCTCGAGTTCATTTCTTATTCACACACAAACATTTTTTTGTTTTTGGAGTGATATACTAAAATGTTGGTCTTTCTCCAGATCCTAGCGTAGTATATTATATCTATCCGTTACTCCATGACGTTTTATCAGACTCTCAGTTTACTAGTCTGTCTGGCGTAGAATATCTTTTCTTGTGTATATAATACCATTTTTGCAAGTTGTTATATTGAGCTATCTATAGCTCTTATCTTATCGTCCAACAGCTTCTGGAGTAGTATATACTACCAGCTATTTATATTGTACAATGGCGGTAATTAGAATAAATTAATGCATTATTCACTAGGGTTTGTCTAGCGGTTATCCCGTTACGTTTATCTTCCACGATTTCCAGGAAATGTTGTGTAACAAGTCCTTGATATAGTCCTTCTCTAGCTACCTTTCCATGCTAAGCAGCTACTAAGGAACTTATAGGGAAGGATATATATATGCTATACAGACAATGCATTAATTAAGCATTTATTGTCCATTTGGCAATGTTTTGCTGATTGCTTTCCACCAGATCTTGACATAGTATACTACCAGTCTAGGTCCAAATATGGGAGAGTCCCTTCAAACGAAGGGAAAGCCTCTCGTCTCAAATCGCAAAGTGCCATCATACTTCCATTAAGACCGCAAAATGTCATTATATTCCCATTAAAACGCCGAGTCTTAGGCGAGGAGACCGATTAGCGAAGTAGGCTGACATACAAATCTTATCTGATCTGAAGGTTTGGACCTAGAGTGTACTACCATATATTGTTGTTATTAGGTTGTTTTTATAGATTGTCCCTTTATGTTAGGGTAGTATTATATGTCCCAACGTGGGACACTCCCACTCGCTCCAGGGAAGTATACATCCTACCATTTATTATGGTATTGTGTGTGAAGTCATTTTCTACAGCTTTTCCATGCCATTTGTATCTATTCCTTGCATTATCTATAATAATAATCTACTTGGGTCTTTTAAATGAGTCCCCATTGGTTTCTGGAGTAGTATACTACCACTTATTCCTCACAAATTGCACAAGGTACATCAGACATCCCTAGAAACATCCACATAATGCTATGACATAGAAATCTCCAATTTTCCGATCACGAAGGGGGAGAAAATCCAGCTTACTAATAAATATACATAATATATATCCTCGCGAATGTACACACTAAGTAGCATGGTTTCCCTTTGCACCTCTCTAAATCAGATAGAGATTCATTACATCTGCAAATAGCTTAAGTATCCAGCTAGCGAGTGAATATTCCTTGGAATGCCAACCATCCCTCCAATAACACAACTCTAGACTGCATACATATCCTTCCTCTCTCTTCACATATCTCTTCCCTGAATGAGTTACAGTATACGCTCCAACATTCCACATATTCCGGAGCACAGCTATATTATATTGAAATAGCTCCGTGCTCCAAGTATTTTCTCTCTATTTTTTTGTTGTACTTTTAAACAATTTAAATTACTGAGCATGGGTGTCCAATCCCACACACAGTTCGCAAGGTAAGTCGCTGCTGTGGGAAGAATTGGCTGAGACTGCTCTTTCTAATTGAATTAGCTACTTCTTGACTCGGCCACCACGCGCGCTGCTGTCCAATGCGGATCGTATGCCACTTCAGAGAAGGAGAATGGTGAGTATTACACAATTCATGATTTTACAGCAGCGCTCTAGCTAGACCAGTGGTCCCTGTTGCATACGAAATCCCTAATTACAATGTGGCTTGCTAAGCTATTTTTCGTTGATTATGTATCAAAGTCCTAGTGTAGGAATGGAAACTAGCATTGCATGTATATATATGGGTCAGATTTTCAGAAAATATACAATTGGAAGCTCTGCTTATTTAGGAAATACTGTTAAATTAGACTGGAAAACGATGAATACCGGGTACATCTGAGTACATTTGGTATCGAATTGATTTAAAGTATCAGTTCTGTTATGTTAAACTGCACTTTTAAGCTGATTTTTGTCTTAATTGTGGGTTATTTGAGAGGTTTGGTGAAGGCGTATTGTACATTTTCTGAAAATCTGACCCATATAGCAAATCCCTTGCCAAAAGTTTGCTTGCCAGCTGATTAGCAATTAAGGAGAGTAGGTATGGAAAGGAAGTATTAAGTAAGGCGCTGGGGTTTGTGTTTTTTTATTTTATTTCTTTTATTTGGGCAGTAGTACATTTCATGGCCTGGCCCTGAGGAGGTATTCTTACCACCTGCCTTAACTAACTTAATAATCTTATCATGTTTGTAGTGTTTTTGAGTTACATTGTATCAAACAGTCACTATGTCTTGTGTCAAGGGAGCGTGTGAAAAGACGGTGGGTGTGGCATACTTCTATGTTATTTTACATAGTAGCTCAGTTTTATCTCAGTTTCTTGATCCTCAGTCCTCAGCATTCTGTCTTATCATGATATTCCATTTTAATTGCTTTTTTAGGGCAAGATTATCTAAGTTTCTGAGGTTGACATCCAGATTGTTCCATTGTGCAACGGGCCCCAGCTCTATGCATTATGCCACCTCCAGCTTACTTAATCTGCTTATGATTAGATGAGAAGAAGGAGAAGGGGGTGGGGGAGCTAGGGGGCAAGGGGGTTGGGGGGAGGGTTGATAGGTCAGTGTGTGTGTGGGCGAGGCGGTGGGGTGGGGGAGGCGGGGGCGGGTATAATGGAAATTGTATGTTGCTTTGAGAAAACATCTGAGGAGGTCGAAAGGTTAATAGAAATAATTGAATGTACCGGGTCATGTTTGTTATGTACAAGTGCCGATGTCAATGAAGAGTTGATTTTGGTGCTCAAAAAATCTCTTATTCTGACATTTAATAAAACGAAATTTGTTGTTCATGAACGTGTATACATACATCTGCCCACCTGCCTATTCTTCCTTAGCTATCTATCTATTTATATTTATTTACTTATCTATCCATCTATCTATTTATATGTCTATCTATGTCTATCAGAAAGTGATATGATTGTATTAAATTGGTTAGAGTATTAAAATTATCCTAGATATATGAGGTTTGATGTGAAACTTGACCAATACAATTTATTAGAAAAAAAAATCTATCCGCCTATCTCTATCTATCCATCTAACTATTTGTATGTATATCTATCCATCCATCTATCTATCTATATGTCTATCTATACACCTATCTGTCGAGCTAGATATCTATCTTCATACATATCCATATATCTACCTATATATCTATCGATCTATTTATCTATATGCCTGTCCATCTGTCTATCTATCAATCCGCTATCCATCTATATGTCTATCTATCCATCCTTCTAAATATATCAAGGTCACATTTTGGTGTAATGGATGCAGAAGAACTTGGCAGTACATCAATAACTCATATTAATGTAAACACGAGGTAGGCCTACTGGATTTGAGTTACATGGGTAGGCCTACCCTGCAATATTTCACACTTGAAATTACAAGAGAATTCAAACATCAATACATAATTGAAACATACACAACTGTTATATATCCTTAAAGGAAGAGATCTGCCGGTTCAGATGTTTTTGAGAAAAGGTCTTGTAATTCAAGAATTCAAAGAAATAAAAAAGTGTGAAAACCATCTGCCGCCATCTTGTATGTCCGTAACTCGAGTTACAGACTTAGGTGTAACACCAGTGATACTGGTGGCCTTGGCTGGTGTCTCGTTCGTTCCTTACATCAAACAACCATCTAGCCCTCCTCTTCATGTAATTGGTCATTGGTCCCAATGATAACGGAACATATATCGTGCACCCTGAGTGCACTAACACATGGGTCAGATTTTCAGAAAATGTACAATTGACAGCTGTATACATTTAGGAAGTTGCATTTGAGTATATTCGGCGCTGCATTGAATCTAGCAATGTGTTTGGTTAGGTAGAATTGTATTTTGAACTTTGTTTTCGTCTGAAATTTGGGTTATTTAAGAAGATTGGCAAAGTTAAATTGTACATTTTCTCAAAATCTGACCCACATATCATGCACCCTGAGTACACTAACACATGGGTCAGATATTAGTCCGGGAGCCAGAGGGTTGAACCCCGCAATGTCGGATAAAGTTTTTTTTTTCGCTGTTTCATGTAGCCTAGGGGTAGGTAATCACAAATCAGGGGGGTGACCGTTCCCACCTATTGAGCAATTTTAGATATTAACCCTTTTATCCCGGTCATGCCAATATACCCCAAATACAGGATTTTATAGGATTCATAGAATTCATTTATTCTGATCTGAATAGTGCACTTTGTGACACCTTTTTGAAATTTGGTATGCTGTTAGAACAGGTCATAAGGTTTTTAAAAATCACTGGCTACAAGTTGGGGGAGAACCCTGGTGGCCGGTAGCTGCAAAATTCAAAATGGCTGCCACCAAACATCAAATGCACCATAGTTTGGCTTTTACTGGCTGGATTTTCAAGTGTGATACCACTTTTCAGATGTTTTTAAGTATGAGAAATTCATTTCTGTGGACTGTATTGAGTTTCAAGGTCATTTCAAGGTCAGAATCCAACATGGCTGCTGCCATGAAACTAGAATGTCATAGCTCAGCTCCAATTAACCACACATACTTCTGTAACACCAGTTTTAATGTGTTTTCAGGAGTGAGGAAACTATTTCTAAAGTCATTTCTCTCTTTTGAGGTCATTTTCTAGGTCAAAATCCAATATGGCTGCCATTGAGGGGCAAGAATGTAATATCTCAGCTGCTATTTGCACTATAACTGTGTTAGTGAGGTAGCTTGAGGCCAGATTTGAGATAGATGTGGATGGATCAAAGGGCCAAATTTACCCCACATGCTGTCCATGTACTTTATGATTTCTATATGAACCACTCTTGTATATTATGGTGGCCATCTTGGATTTCCAAGGTCACCATTATGTAAAAACCTATATCTACCAATATCTCAGCTTCTAAGCCACCCAGGGTCACCATCTTGGTGTCTAAACATACATTTTCTGGGTCAAGGAATACAACTATATCATTTAAAGAAAGACCAGATTGGCTTTAACAACTGTATTTCACAGTATATTCTCATCAGGCCCTTTTGGCCGTTTAAGCTTTCCTCACTTCTCAAAATTGGCAACATTGTACCACATTCTCTTTCACTCTTTGACACACCTACTGCAGTTCACTGTAGGCCCCACTGTCCACAGATAACATGGCCCACATGAATACATAGTTCTTGCTCATTTTCTACAAGAGAGCAGCTACAATAATAATGATCAGACATAGAATGAATGTGCTGCATTGGGCTACATACTTTTTCCACCTTACAGTTGTTCTTTTATTGTACATTTCTTGTCTGACATACCTATGAAAGACATTTATATATATCATACCTGACATTTGAAATGGCTATGTGCGCTGTGTTATACTTTCTTTATTATAGTAGTGATAACCAAACAGTAACATCTATCAATTCATTCCGAAGTAATATCACCAATACTAATAATAAGTTCACATCCCTGGAGAAGAAAGATTCATATCCATGTCGGGTGGACTGTACATAATAACAGTGAGATAAGATTACAGAGACTACTTGGAGGGATTTCAATGGAAGAATACACTTGCAAAATCAGCCATTGCATAATCAGCCACTTGTGACTCTTGTTAAAAACCATGTAATGTGGCTGTTTTGGCTCTTGCAAAGCTCTGGCTGGTCCCCTCCCCTTCTCCAAAAAGGTACTTATCAATGGAACCATGGAGGCAGGAAATGGTGTAATAGAGTCCAATATTCAAGTGTTGGGATGCTGTTCACAACATGGAACACCTATGCCTTATCTTCATCACATTGCACATTGAAGACATAAAGGTACTGGCTCTATGATCATGTTGTTCTAGAACACCCCAGCTGACATTTTGCATGACCCAACCAAGAAAGATGAACATTTTGCCACTGTGGATTGGACAATGGAATCGAAATCTCATGGTGGATCTCAATACACATCTGAGACATGGAGAGATTACCAACCTCCATCCATTCTCAAAGAGTCTGACTAGCACAGTCACTGGGATTTTCACAAATCTGCCAATAAATTCTTGAATATACCAATTTATAAAGCCCATACACAATATAATGAAATGGTCAAGTGGTCTTGGGGTATATAGTCAGTTTGACTGGGAATCCTTCCACTTTCAGAATCCCTTGCCTCTGCCCTATTAGATGGTGAAAAATTGTACTTCAGAAAGACATCTAATCTGCTGAACATTCACACCAAGGGTACCATCCTTAATGTGATGTTTCTTGATGGAGTTGATGTGCTGCACTTGCTTCCTATTGATAACACTATAATATTTCTTAAGCATGATGGTCAGGTCTTTTAAAACAACTAGAGAACTCAAAAAAGGTGTTGAACTTAGTAAGATAAGGGTCTTTGAGAAAAGTGATAAGAACAACCAATCTGGCTGACTTTGTGCATGACCCAACCAACAATCTGGAGTCACAAATCTTTTATTGAGGAACTGATCAATGCATGGCACAATGTGATTATGAGTAAGCTGGTAATGGCCTTTGTACAGGCAAGAACTCTAGAAATCATCACATCAATGCTAGATCTACAATTACTTGCCTGGGGTTTCAAGTCTACATTCTTTGGTAAAGGCAAGTAGTGGTGCTTCTAAATGGAGGTTGGTGCTCAATATTTCCAACTTCTGGAATGGAACACTTCATCTAGTCAAGAAGGTTTGGGCTGGTCTATAAATGAAGACAGTCAGTACTGCACTGAACTTTACTATTTGTCATTTTGAGAAGTGAGGCAACGTTAAATAGCATGTGCCTAATGAGAATATATTGTCAAATACAAATTGTGTGTTACTAAAACCAATCTCGCCCTTTTCTAAATGGTGTAGTTGTATTCCTTGACCCAGAAAATGTATGTTTAGACACCAAGATGGTGATCCTGAGTAGTTTAGAAGCTGAGATATTGGTAGATATAGGTTTTTACATAATGGTGACCTTGGAAATCCAAGATGGCCACCATAATATACAAGAGTGGTTCATATAGAAATCATAAAGTACATGGACAGCATGTGGGGTAAATTTGGCCCTTTGATCCATCCACATCTATCTCAAATCTGGCCTCAAGCTACCTCACTAACACAGTTATAGTGCAAATAGCAGCTGAGATATTACATTCTTGCCCCTCAATGGCAGCCATATTGGATTTTGACCTAGAAAATGACCTCAAAAGAGAGAAATGACTTTAGAAATAGTTTCCTCACTCCTGAAAACACATTAAAACTGGTGTTACAGAAGTATGTGTGGTTAATTGGAGCTGAGCTATGACATTCTAGTTTCATGGCAGCAGCCATGTTGGATTCTGACCTTGAAATGACCTTGAAACTCAATACAGTCCACAGAAATGAATTTCTCATACTTAAAAACATCTGAAAAGTGGTATCACACTTGAAAATCCAGCCAGTAAAAGCCAAACTATGGTGCATTTGATGTTTGGTGGCAGCCATTTTGAATTTTGCAGCTACCGACCACCAGGGTTCTCCCCCAACTTGTAGCCAGTGATTTTTAAAAACCTTATGACCTGTTCTAACAGCATACCAAATTTCAAAAAGGTGTCACAAAGTGCACTATTCAGATCAGAATAAATGAATTCTATGAATCCTATAAAATCCTGTATTTGGGGTATATTGGCATGACCGGGATAAAAGGGTTAATATCTAAAATTGCTCAATAGGTGGGAACGGTCACCCCCCTGATTTGTGATTACCTACCCCTAGGCTACATGAAACAGCGAAAAAAAAAACTTTATCCGACAATGCGAGGTTCAGCCCAAAAATGGCCTTTGGCTCCCGGACTATATTCAGAAAATGCACAATCGCCAGCTCTACACATTTAGTAAATTTTGCTAAATTCAACTGAAAAATGATAAATACTAGCTATATCCGAGTATAATCGGTATTGAATTGATTCAAAGGATGTGTTTGGTTATGTTGAATTGTGTTTTGAGTCTCATTTCTGTATTAAATTCGGGTTATTTGGGAGGGTTTCTGAATGTGAATTGTGCATTTTCCGGAAATTTTACCCACTTACAACCAGAGATTGCGGAAGATTATGACTGTGAGAAAGTCAAATATGGCGCGGGAAGGAGGAGAAAAGCAGGCAACATGTTATGCCTGATCCTTGACACCTTTTGAGTGAGTGAGTGAGTGAGTGAGTGAGTGAGTGAGTGGGTGAGTGAGTGGGTGAGTGAGTGGGTGAGTGAGTGAGTGAGATTGGTTGCTTTACGCCCTTATCAAGACAACACATTTAATATGGTTATATCAAGGGTGGGAGAGCTAAGAGGGAGGCAGTTTATGATCATACCCAGGAAATAAGAGATAGAGAAGAAGGGAGAGAGAGACGGAGAAAAGAGACAAAAGCACTTTATGGTCATAAATCTGAATAGGCCACCCGCTCAGCTAGCTCTCACTCTCACTCATCACCTCTGATAAAATGCTACTATGGATTGTAAACATCACCAATCATCATTTCTAACATCATATGTCCATTTCACGTTAAATTTAATCCTTCTTGTTTAATGTATATGAATTCATAATTAAGGTACATTCATCCTTTGTAAAATCACTAAGAATTATCTAAAGAGACGTCAGCAAATAACCTGTAAAAACGCTGAATGTTTGCGGCGGTTATTTCTGCTAATTTTCCTGTTTTTTCTGTCTGAAAATAAACACGTCCAAAAAAAATGCACAGGACCTTTTGTTTAAAGCTTATATTTGTGATGAGTTACAGAAGAATGAGTCATAACTCGCAAGAAAAGGATTTTGACAAGAGGAGATCAATCGGATTACAATGATGGTAAACATAATGATATCTAATAAGTACTTCTATATATTCTTTGTATACGTGTGAAATAAAGTTATCTGTATATATTATGTATGGTCAATTACTAGGGCCAAAAAAAAATAGGTGTGTTTCCGATTTATATGGCTGAAAACTAGGTTGGGGGGTGGTAACTTTTTTTTTTTGTTATTTTTTTTTGTTTGGAAACCTCCTCCCAGGAACTGAAAAAAATGTCTTTTTCATAACAATAGTTGTTTTGAACATGGGAAATGTGCCTTTTGACAGTTCCGGGTTAGGAAAACCCGTTTTCCTGCTTTTATAAGCTTTTTTTGTCAAAAAATCCAAAAAAAGTAAGATATGATGGGGAAAAAATCAGGTATGGTAAAATTTTTTTTAGGTAGGGTAAGGTTTTTCTAGGTAGGGGGGGGGGAGGGTAAATCGGAAACACACCTATTTTTTTTTTTTTGCCTAGTAAAGTAGTTGAATATACTTCTTAGGATAACCTATGATATGTATAAATACACTCATTTAATATACAGTCGTCGATCCCACCTTATTGAATAAACCTACTCAAAACCAACTTCCAGTGTCCCTAATGTGTTAGGAGTTGACTTCACATCAATTTGAATTTAAAAAAATATCCTTTCTTTGCAACTTGGGACTCATTGTCCTGTAACACATCACATTCACCGACATCTCGGGTCAGGCTTTTCGGTCGCCCAAACGTGAGATGGCAAAGTTCACTCATTAGTATTGTACGGTATTGCACTCCAAAGAGAGACACACAAGTCGGTGTTTTTTTGTTGTTTTTTTTTAAAAAAACAAGTCGGTGGTATTGATCAGGAGTGAAGAATGAAGATGAAGTAGTTACAAAGTGAGGCAGGTGTGAGTGGTGTGGGTTCAGAGCTAGAGGGAAATTCTTTTTTTCTTTTAATTTTTATTTCTTCCAAGGCCAATACATTTAACAATCATTCAATAAAAATTACACTTTATCTACCATGGATTTCTTTAAGTGTCACCTGTCTAAATAAAACGTTCGTCTAGTACTTTTAATTACCCATTTTTAGGACACCACTTTCCAGGAACTGAAACAAATGTTTATTTCATTTCAATAGTTGTTTTAAACAATAGAAATGTACTTTTAAAGGTTCCTGTTTAGGAAATGTGTTTTCCTGCTTTTATTTTTAAAAAGAGAAATTGATGCATGGTTAAAATTAGGGGGGAGTTTTGTTATGTATGCGGGGGTGGAGTAAATCGGAAACAGACCTTTTTCTCTTGGCCTTAAATACAAAAGTATAAGCGGTAGCATCACCAACTACCGGTATTCAGCAACAAAGAATCTCGTCTATACACTTATGAAATATACATTTCTTATATAAACTATCAGATCGTCAGAAAAAATGTACGATTGGAAGCGCTTCATATTGATTAAGTTCTGCGAAATAGGGCGGATAAATAATAAATTCTATAAGTGTATTTTACTATTTTTTTTGGTACTGGACTTAATTCAGGCATGGTTACAGTATATTCGGTATTGCATTGAATAAAGATAGCAGTTCGCTTATGTTGAACTGCATTTCGAACATCATTTGTGTTCTAAAGTTGTGTTATTTGAGAGGATTGGACTTCACACAATACCTCCTGTGAATATAACATGTTTAGGCCAAAAAAAAATAGGTGTGTTTCCGATTTACCCCCCCCCCCCCCCCTACCTAGAAAAACCTTACCCTACCTAAAAAAAATTTTACCATACCTGATTTTTTTCCCATCATACCTTACTTTTTTTGGATTTTTTGACAAAAAATGCTTATAAAAGCAGGAAAACGGGTTTTCCTAACCTGGAACTGTCAAAAGGCACATTTCCCATGTTCAAAACAACTATTGTTATGAAAAAGACATTTTTTTCAGTTCCTGGAAGGAGGTTTCCAAACAAAAAAAAATAACAAAAAAAAAAAAGTTACCATCCCCCCCAACCTAGTTTTCAGCCAGATAAATCGGAAACACACCTATTTTTTTTTTGGCCTTGTATATTCCGCTGGGCAGAAAGGGTGTGAAATCCTCCACTATTCTGCCCCACTGATTTACCTTGAAATGTTATAGTTCATATGGAAATGTTAAACAAACACACAATACATAGTTCATACAGTACGTGTTGAACCAAGTCTGTAAGTATTAGCTCGTCCGTTTGATGAATCCTGACACTTCTTTGTTTTCCCAAAGGGGGCAATGGAGATCACAGAGAAAGGGCTCTAAGGTCACCCATCCCCTGATGAAGGTCAATGTGGTTATAGTTTGGCACTGTATTCCTTAACAGGAAAGGGGGAAGGGGGAAGGGGGAAGAGGGAAGGGGAGGAAAGACCCAATAGTTTGGTAATTTAAGTGTCATAAACTTCGGCTATGTGATATTTGAGTGTCATAAAACGTCGGCTATATGACAGGAGGAACTTTACCCAAAATTGGGTCGAGGGAGGCGAGCTGACCCCATGGCCCAGCTGGATTTTATGAGGATGTTAACTGATTAACAGGAACTAATGGTATTCCTTCTTCCACACATCGACATCAGAGAGAAATCGCCGTTGTTCAATTATCCTGTCATAAACTATACCTTCATCTATATAGGTCAATGTGGTGGCCTTCATCTAGGTCAATGTGGTGACCTTCATCTAGGTCAATGTGGTGACCTTCATCAGGGAAATGCTAAAGTTGTCCGGTAGGTCTGCTCTTTTTAGTGAGTGATAATGGGGGTTGTTTCTATACTTATTCCGTTTGATTGATTCTAGCTATTTTAATTATCATGTCATGTAATTTAAATTGTTATGATTCAACAGTCTGGTACTTTAGGTAGATTGTTTCCATGGCAACAAACATGGCAACAAAGTAATAAAGTCTTATAAGTTGATAGGACACCAAAACCAGAGAGTCAGCGATTTTTATATGGTAATTTTCATTTTCAAGTTGTATTTTTGATGTGCGATTCCAACGTTTCGGTACTAAGGGTGTAACTAGCTTCTTCAGGGAATGTTTACAAAGTAATAAAATATAGATTTTTCATTCACCATTTCATTAATATAAAGTAATAAAAATATAGATTTTACATTGAGACATAAATCGGCAATATGAACTTGTTCAACATTCTGTGCTGGGGCTTTTCCAATAGAGATCAATGCTTCTTTGTGGAAAATGACACAAAAACGTCAAAATCTCAAAAAGCACACAGTCCCTAGATGGAGACTTTCCAGGAAATGTTTCCCCATGTGTCCCATATCATATATATCAAAAAAATCAGCTTTAGGCCTACATTATTTTCTTCCGGGTTCCAAGCTAAGGTGCCTGCACTATTTATGGAACTTTAAAGATGAGAAATGTTGACTGTTATTCATTTGGATAAAAGTAAAAGATGGCAAGGCTGACACCAGTCTCTCCCAACAAGCAGCTGCTGTGCACTCACCAAAACAATTAGGATCCGTTTTAAGAAAAATATGGATATTAAGATATCATCATATTTGAACAGAGGAGACCAAGATGATTCCAATGATAGTAAACACTAGGAACCTAATAAGCAATTCTAGATTTTAAGTTTGATATTTTAATTTTTGAAAAAGACAATTTTGCAATGTTTTTGGATGGGTAATTACCAGTAAAGTAACAAAATATACTCCATACAAAGGTCTTTAAAACGCAAGGATATGTTTGATACAATGTCCCAAAATATGTTACATGGATTTATATGACTATAAGTGCTAAACCCTCTAATTATCAGAACATTTCAATGAAGAGATCTTGTGAAACAAACACTTTGAAAAATATTAATTTTGTGACTTGTGACTCATCTTCCTGGAACACATCACAATTAGGATGTGCATTTGAGGTTCAACTTGAACCCCCTACCCCCACCCCCACCCCCAACCTTGGCTACTTTTAATGGTTGTTCTAACCAAATCATTGGCCATGTCACATGACAGAAAATTTTCGTTTTATTGAGACTACAGCAAGTGACACATGCCACTGAGCTCCCGATTTGGGGAAAGTTTGCCTGAATTTCAACTATGTTCTAGATTAGTATATTTGTAATGTATACCCGGGAGCATTAATGTAGAAATTACATATATTGTGTGTATTTAAGAGTTTAAAACTCCAATTTCGTAGGGTGCTGGAGTCACCCTACCCAACTGCCAGACAGTTAGGGAAGGTCCCAGACGCCTCTTATCTTAATGAGAGTTAAGTGATACCAGCTGGATGGGACAGGGTAGATATGTCACTATGTAACTCCTGCCTCGCTCCTAGTTCACCATGCACTGAGGGCAGCACTTTATGGTGAAGTTACTTCTCTCTCAGATTTGAATTCCTCAATGGAATCTCTGCCACATTCTTCGTTAACAAATATCAATTAATCTAAGGAATATATAGAGTTGCTATTCCACACAAATGTTCTTACTTGTGCAGGTAATCGAAAACTACAAACATATTTCTAAATGATATATAGTCAAATAGTGTCCATAGCCACTTTAATACTAGTAAGAGTTTCTCCATATCTCCAGCGAGACCAAGCAGGCAAGAGTCAGTGAATACCATGATTAGATACCAAGCCCACATATGTGGGCTTGTCAGGGAAGTATAGATATAGCTATACTTTCCTGACAAAACGCATGTTTACATGTTTGTATATTAGTTAATACAAGTGACATTCAAACAACGGAAGAGAAATACATCTGAAATAATTGACATTTATTATTATTCGAGCTCTGGACATGATTACCAACTCGGAAGAGAATATTAAGTAAAATACATCATAACATAAATGAGATGTGTTTCGGGAAAAAGAGTCACAAGTCGCAAAAAATAGATTTTGAGATATCAATATATTTGAAAAGAAGAGATCAAGACGATTCTAATGATAGTAAACATTAGGATATCTTATACATATTTCAAGTTTAATATTTTTAATTTTGAAAAAAAGAGTTTGAAATATTTCTAAAAATAGCTAAATATACTCTATATGATTACCTTAGAAATGCATGGATATATTTAATACACTGTCTTGACATTAGGTACATGTATTCATTGTACACACATCGTTCAGGAACCCCAAAAACGAAATCATCCCAACCAATACCTTCTGTGAATAAAACACTTTGAAAAATAACAATTTTGCGACTTGTGGCTCATTTTGCTGAAACACATCACAAATGATATTCAATTAAATTTGCGTTCTTAGCTGTTTCGGCAAAAAGAAACTCTAAACTAACTTATTAAATAAAATAATCATTAGTTATCCCGCATATTTTCTCGTACAATTCCCATAATCCTATGCGAATCAATATTCAAAATTGCAAAAGAAATAAATAAAAAAAAATGGCATACATACAATTCCCCTATTAAACGAGTTTAATAAACAACTTTACTAAAAGAAAATGCTGGGATTCTATACTTTGTTTCTTAAATTAATATTTTTGTATTTCAGAAACAAATTTAACAGCATCATCGCAGTGGCGGTCTTTCTTTAGGATACCCATATTGCTATTCTAATTTTATGTCCATATTTCTGCGATGAATGTGTCGATCAATTTTTCAAAGATTTCACTTTCTGCTTTTTTTGTGTTGTCTCATGTGAAGCTGCATGATAAGATGCTATAAAAGAGATGTGCCTGTATTGACAGAAGCATCCCCATAATGGAGGCGGGCCGTTGTTGATCATGGGTCAGATTTTCAGAAAATGTACAATTCAACTTCGCCAATCCTCTCAAATAACCCAAATTCTAGACGGAAATGAAGTTCAAAATACAGTTAAACCTAGCCAAACAGATTGCTAGAATCACTGCAATACCGAATATACTCAAATTTACCTACTATTGACCAAACTACTGCCGAATTTAGCAGAATTTACTAAATGTGTACAACTGCCAATTGTACATTTTCTGAAAATCTTACCCTTATGCCCTTCTCACTCGATGTAGACACTTGGCATTTGTTGTAATCCTTTGATGTTTAATCTATTTATTCAGGTCTGTTAATGGAATCTCTGATCACTGTGTTTTGCCTGAGTACTTCCTATTGTTGATTCCTATTATTGTATCTGTTATTCATCTCAAAGATGAGAGATCCCTTCAAATGGAGGGAAGCCTCTCGCCTCAAACCGCAAAGTGCCATTATAATTACAACATATCATTATAATCCCATTAAAACGCCTATAGTCCTAGGCCCAGGAGCCATTATAACTCCATTATAAGACCGCAAAATGTCATTATAATCCCATTAGAACGCCTCTCGTGTCAAACTGCGAAATGCTATTATAATTCCATTATAAGACCACAAAATGTCATTATAATCCCATTAGAACGCCTAGTCCTAGGCCCAGGAGCCGATTAGTAAAGTAGGTGTCTAATCAGTGACATACCAGTATCTGATCTGAGGGTTTGGACCTAGATCTCGACTGTATTATTAATTCACACTCATAATTTGCAAAGAATTGATCCCCTTGACCGAGCCATTTAAAATAATGCCTTGAACATTATTTTAGGATCGCTATATGTGATGTGTTACAGGAAAATGAGTCCAAAGTCGCAAAATTTATATTTTTCTAACGTGTTTCCCACGAGAACCCTTGGTAAGAATGTTTTCATTCTTTGGATGATTTGTCCCCTAAGAATCCTGAATATGTCTACCAAATTTTGGGAAAGTGTACTGAATAAATATATGTATGCATTTTAAAGAATGTTCTAAGGAACTATACTTCCCTACTTTACAAGTGATTCTCTGTATAGAAATAGTAAATGGCAACTGTTTTTTTCAAACATAAAAAGGTACCGAAGTATTTAAAAGATATCCTGAAGTTTAACATCGTTGGAATCCGTCTGATCCCATCCTTTTTGAATGTGATAGTATTTCATAATCCTTTTGTTGCGAATTTTAACTCATATTTCTCTGAAACAACCCATATGATAAAACTGTTAACTATTTCAATTGCTTAGAACATGGCATTCCTTAAACCAACTTGTTAGTTAAACAAGAATTGCCTTGATTGAATAATTATAACTAAAGTATAATATCATACATATACAGTCTAGGCCCAAACCAGCAGATCAGATGAGAATGGTATGTCTTTGATTAGAAGCCTACTTAACTAATCGGTTACCTGACCTAGGACTAGGCCTTCTAATGGGATTATGATGACATTTTGCAGTCTTATAATAGGATTATAATGGCATTTTGCGGTTTGACACGAGATGCTTTCCCTCCGACTGAAGGTACTCTATCATCTTGATCTTTGGGCCTAGACTATATCCTTTTGAACCCCGCTAGCCCTACCACACCACTCTCTGGGCCACCACACCACCACCACCACCACCACTATCCACCACCACTATATGGTATCTACCTCTTATCACTGTGTTTAACTTGTCCCTTCAGATGAATCCCACTCATCAGGCTTATCAGTGGGGTTGGTAAGAGAAATGTAAACTTGTGCTGCAGCCTCTACAGCCGCCCTATCAAATACTGAGCCCAAGCAGCACGAGTAGCCTTGTACAATCATTACTGCTTCAATCCTAGGGGCCTGTTTCATAACAGAAAAATCAGCCAAAATTATCAAATACTGAGCCCAAGCAGCAGGAGTAGCCTTGTACAATCATTACTGTTTCAATCCCAGTCTGGGCCTGTTTCGTAACAGAAAAATCAGCCAAAATTCGCCTAGAATGATATTTTTCTAATGTTTCCCCACAAAAACCCTTGCTCAGATTGTTTCTATTTTTGGGGTGTTCAGCTCAGCTCGGGTCAGAAAATGGGTACAACCAAAATCCAGACTCATAAACATGTAATATTAGAATTTGATCGGTACCCTCAAATAACCCTAAAAGTAACCCAAGATCTTATGATATTGAGCGGAATATATAAACCTTATTTTAACACATTACTTACATTCTTCTTTTGTAGAGGAGAGATGGCAATGTCGCTTCAATCATTGACTAAAGTTAATTCCCAATTACAATTAATACAGTCTTTTCTTTATGAATGGGGGACGTATAAGTTGTCACTAAATTATTTTCAATACAGTCCTAAATAAAAACCCAGCACGTGTAGCGTAGGTGATTTAGGTTTATGGGAAATTGAATTTCTATTACATCAATAATATAAATCAATCGTGGTGTAGAAATATGTAATATAATTGTAATATGATACCTATCTAGACAGCTGTTTATTTAGAATGTTGGACCACCTTATTGTATTAAAAAACACCTTCAGCAATAAAGAATTCTTGAATTGAATAATTCTTGAATTCTTGAATAAAATTGAATTAGTTAGTTTATTATTTAATTACTGTTGAGCAATTACTTATTATTAGATAATAAATGGCCCCTTAGACAGTAGTAGATAGGTGAGGGTGGGAGGGTAGAAAGAGAAGTGAGGGGGGTGCAGGAATTGGGGGGAGGAGGAGGAGGTAATTGTGCTCGAGGGAGTAGTTGGAAGGTGGAGAGGAGTAGTGGGGAGCATTCCGTTTTGATATAGTGGTTAGTGTGGGAGTTTGACGCTAGGTGGGGTCGCAATAGGGGAGTTGCATGTCTTTATCATGGCGCTTGTTTATTTCATAAGTTTAAATGACCAGGCGGTTTGTCATTTTGATTTTGAGATATCATTATATTTGAAAAGAGGAGATCAAGCCGATTCCAATGATAGTAAACAGTATATAGGAGACCTAATAAGTATTTCTATATTTTAAGTTTGATA
The DNA here is from genome assembly GCA_942159475.1 of Sthenelais limicola. Lineage (NCBI taxonomy): Eukaryota > Metazoa > Annelida > Polychaeta > Phyllodocida > Sigalionidae > Sthenelais > Sthenelais limicola. The sequence continues at coordinate 124,152,658 of OW804097.1, forward strand.
TTTTTATTTTTGAAAAATAAAGTTTACAATGTTTCTGGGTTGGTAATTACCAGTAAAGCAACTAAATATACTCCATACGAATGCCTCCAAAACGCAAGGATATAGTTAATACAATTTCCCGAAATTTGTTAATGTTGTATGGATTCATATGACTATCAGTGCTAAACCCTCTAAAAATTACAGTGAGTCATGAGCACTTTGAGTAGTGTGGGCGTTTGACGCTAGGTGGGATTTTTTTCTGACCATCAAGAATTGGTGCAAGCTTTTATTCATGCATAAACAACTATAGAAGTACTTAAGTGGGTCAGATTTTTCAGAAAATGCACAATCTATAGTTCTACACACCTCTCAAATTCTGCTAAATTAGAGTGAAAATTCATAAATACTAGGTATATCTGAGTAAAATATTCTGTATTGTATTTATTCAATACATCTGTGTGGTTATGTTGGACTGTATTTTTAACCTGATTTTCGTCTTAAATTTGGGTTATGTGAGAGGCTTAGTGAAATTGAATTGTAGATTTTCTGAAAATCTGACCCAAGTAGGTTGAAATAGTATTGCGTGAATGTTTACCATCATTAGAATCAGCTTGATCTGATCTTTCTCAAATATGACGATATCTCAAAATCATTTTTTTGCGATTTCTGACTCATTGTTCTATAACACACCACCTATGTGAGGAATTATACACTTCCACATTTTCTCCATAAACAACTTGGTATTTTGTACCTACATAAACACCTATCAAAAGGTGATTTTTTAAATAAACAGGGAAGCCTCAGTATTCCCAGACGAGTGTATATATTACGGTGGCAATGCCCTCAGAGGTATCATTGAAACGTTGGGTAACCATCGCATAAACCCGCGGGGAGATGGCAGAGGAAGTAAATAAAGAGACATCTAAGATAGCAGTATTTTCTTGCTATACACTTCCTCTTCCTTAACACTTAGACAACCATTTGTGATGCGTTACAGGGAAATGAGTCACAAGTCGCAAAAAATGGATTTTGAGATATTGTCATATTTGAAAAGATGAGATCAAGCCGAATTTAATGATAGTAAACACTATAGGTGAGGCGATTCATCAAAAAGAGTCCCATGTCGGCAACTTTCATTTTGAGATATAGGGCTCCAAAGGTGGTATAGGACTTTTTCGGTCGAAAACTTTTTTTCCCGTAATATTAATCTTTATTATGTTTTTTTTGAGACTGGAAAATATTTTGTACCAAAAACAATTATTTACGCTTCATAACGGCCGGTAAACATTTTCCTAACATGGTTGGATGGGTTTAAACAAAGGAGCCGAAGGCTATTTTTCACTAAATTCACTCGTACGCCGTGGACATTTGATCGTAGGGTACCCCAGCACATTTGGTATCCTCGGAAAGCCGCGAATCTCCTCTAGCCAATGGGATTCTTCCCTTTTGAATCGCCGCGTAAGTAAACCAATCACAGAGCTCTCTCCAAGTGCATTCGGCGTAAACAATGGTTGCTAGGGTCGTCAAGGGAGCCCACGAGGGGTCGATACAGCCCTGTGATTAGTCCAGCCGCTCCGAAAGATCAACTTCCGGCTGACGCCATCTTCTAGCGTGGTCTTGGATTTGAATCGAAGCGACCAGTTATTCCTCGATTCCAGACGATACAAGACGTGTTTTACTCTCCAACAAAGTTTTAAATGGACCAAGGTTTATTATTTAAACATGGAAGCTGAGGCCACCGTCGCAGAAGCTCTTAATGGCATCGCTCGAGCCAATTTGGGAGGTGTTGTCGACAACGCCGAATGGCGTAACCTCATCGAAGAGTATTTTGTGTTCAACGAGGAAACAGAGACGGTGGAATCTGACTCAGATGGAGAACCAGACGTCCCTGATCAGCCTGAAACTCCGGAGACGAACGAAGAAGAAGTTGAGGAAGCATCAGAACCTATTCTTATTATTGATCACATGCAGGCAGTCGTGGACAAGGAACGGGAAAAGTGCTCCACGTTTCGGTAAGTGTTGGTGCTCTGCAGCCATCTTTTCTATCGTGTGTGTTGACATGCTGGGGGACGCGATCTGAAAACTATGCTATGTACATCCCTGGAAATCATTCCAAATCTATAATCCAATGCTGTTATATGTGCTAGATACCTTGTGGGTATATTTAGAGGTTCTAAAATTTAATTGGTGTATGTTTTAAGTCGCATGGTGTTGTTCGTGCGTGGGGAGTTTAAGGCCCTCGAGATCTGGGGAGTAGCTATTTACTTGGGACGTCTGAGATTCCTTACTCGTCTCGTGTGGAATGTAGGGTTAAAAATACATTGTTTGTTTGTGTCATTATGGGCAAATTAAAATCTAGGATTTTGTCCATTTCAGATGTAACTGCTGATTGTTTAACGGCGGGCCATGCATAGACCAGTTCACTGTGGAACAGCGCATCTCTCATCGGTCGGAACATGACCAAATCCATCGAGGTAATTTCAAAATAATGTTTTTCTCTATTGCCTCATTGCCCATACATGCCTGTATAATACTCATTCAGTATTTTAATCAGTATTTTAAGCTGTAGCTTGTTAAATAATGAGGACACGTCCTACCCAATTACATAGGATAACTAATTACGTAGGATAACTGTAGGGACTCAGACTAAGATTGGTGTCGGTGATATTAGTCAGTCACAAATTCATTTTTACATTATTGTTATACTGTCGTTTCAGATGAGCTCGACATGGCACTCTTTGGCGTTTTCAATACTGTTACTGACAACAGTGATCGATGCAGTCCAACCAAGAAGGGGCGCCAGTGGAAGGGAGAGAGAAAACACCCAAAGAGCCACTACAGGATGCATAACAAGCCTATTTGCAAAGCTACCTTTAAATTCCTTTACAAGTGAGTGTTATCATGAATCTTGTGGTGCCCATTAATACTGAACATTAGATAGCTATTCATAATAACATGATTATTTGCTAAGAATCAATATTTTGGTATTGTCATTTTAAGATCCTGCATTATGTTCAATTTCTTCCTTTGTCAACGATTAAATTATTATTAATTATTTTTTCTATTTCTTTTCTCTCCCTTCACTTCTAGGATTAGCCAAAACTTGCTGACAGTTTTGCTAAAATCCTTCGCTGAGGATGGTCTGGTCACTCGTTCACGACAGGGTGGTGGTCACCGTGCTGTGAGGTCTTTGCCAATAGATGACCTGAAGAACACTATCAACTTCATCACATCTTATGCCGAAACACATGCTCTTGTCTTGCCAGGCAGAGTATCTTCTCACCACAGAGACGACATCTTAATTCTCCCCTGCCGTTCTACAAAAGCTGAAGTTCATCGTCTTTACACACAAGCCATGCAAGAGACTGGCAATAGGGCTGTTGCCTACTCCACTTTTGGTCATTTATGGCGCAAGTATCTTCCTAAAATAGTCACAAGTCGTCCCATGACAGACCTCTGCTGGGAGTGCCAGCGTAATAACAGAGACATTTCCTGTAGTAGTAATTTACCTGATGTTGTGAAAGCTGCCAAGTTAAAGAAACAGCAGAAACATTTAGACAGTGTAACCGCCGAAAGAACTCTTTATCAGAAATTTTGTGCTGATGCAAAAGAAGCGTACAGAGACAATGGTGAACCCCCCCTTGGCAAACATGCCCCTTGCTCATGTGACATTCGAGTACATCTCAGTTTTGACTTTGCACAACAAGTGCATTTACCTTCTTACCCGATGCAACCAGGTCCCCTTTATTTTCTCACCCCGAGGAAGGTAGGCCTGTTCGGTATTTGCATGGAAGGAATGCCTAGACAAGTTAACTACCTTATAGATGAGAGCCATTGCACCAGTAAGGGGTCAAATGCAGTTATTTCTTATCTGAATCATTACTTTGAAAACTATGGTCTGGGGGAGAAAGATTTAGATCTTAACTGTGACAATTGTAGTGGCCAGAACAAGAACCGGTATGTTTTGGCCTATTTGATGTGGCGTGTCCTTACTGGAAGGCACAGGTCTATTACACTTAACTTTTTGATTACTGGGCACACTAAGTTTGCCCCCGACTGGTGCTTTGGTCTCTTGAAAAAACAATTTCGTCGGGACAACGTTTCTTCTCTTCAGCAATTAAAAGCCAGTGTGCAGCGCAGTACGCCAGGGGGGGTCAACCAGGCCCAACTTGTAGGTGATGAAAGGGGTACTGTTTTTGTTCCATTGTACGACTGGCAGGCATTCCTGTCACCTTTCTCCAAATCTTTTCCAGGTATCAAAGGGTATCATCATTTTGAATTTTCTAGTGACAAACCTGGTGTTATTTCTTTCAGGCCATTTGTAGGCCCTGAAGATAGTGGTACTTTTAAAATGCTTACTGTTGATATGGGTGATGTCCCTCAGGACAACCCACCCATTGTACCTTCTCCTGGACTGTCTGCATACAGACAGTGGTATCTTTTTAATTCTATTCGTGATTTTTGTACCGAAGAAACCAAAGACATTATGTGCCCCAAACCAACTGTACCTGAAGAAGGGCCAGGGAGGGGGGGGGGGGATGGCTACATTGTACAGGCTCCTGCAGTCGCCCCAGTAAGAGGTAGAGGGAGGGGAAGTGGAAGGGCTAGAGGAAGAGGGAGGGGTAGAGGAAGGGGAAGGGGAAGGGGAAGGGAGAGGGAATCTTCTTCTGATGAATCATTAGAATTAGGTGGTGATGAATCTTCTGAGGAGGAGGAGGAGGAGGAGGAACCTCAAGAGGAACCTCAAGCTAGGGGTAGGGGTAGGGGTAGGGGTAGGGGTAGGGGTAGAGGAACAGTAAGGGGAAGGGGCAGGGTAAGGGAATCTTCAGAATCTTCTTCGGATGGGGAGGTTGCACCTCCTCCAGCAAAGAGAGGTAGGGGGAGGGGGAGGGGAAATGTTGAGCAATGCCGGCCAGGGAGGGGTAGGGGTAGGGGTAGGGGTAGGGGCTGACTGCTATTTTATTGATTTTATTACTGATTTTATTACTGATTTTATTACTGGTGAATACTGTTGTACATTTTGTTTTGTTAGAATGAATAGGTGTGTTATCATGTATATATTGCAAGCACTGCACCAAAGAATTTTGTACAGAATTATTATACTCGTGTTAACAGGGTAATAAAATAAAAAATATTAAATGAAATGCACTGATTTTTTTATATTGTGGCCCTACTAGTCTATAATACCTGCCCCAAATCTGAGAAAAATCCAATCATATGAACTGGTCATTTTGCATGACGACGCGTCCGACATAAATCCCACAAAAGTCTCCTAGAAATGTATTTTGCCCAAATTTCACCCAATTTTCATCGCGCGATAAAATGATAAGTTACTAAGTAAATGAACTGAATTTGGTATATGTTATGGCTATGGCAGTTAGTAAAGTGTGTCCCAAATTTCATAGAAATCGCTTGATAACAAATGCCCGTAACCAAGGATGGCGCGCCGAAGGTCACTCGCCGAACTTAAACAGGCTGTATCTCAGTTTCCGGCTCCTCCAGTAACCGCGTCCCTTAAATACTCACCGCAACCATAGAATTATACCCAATAGGCCTAAAATTAAGCTCTATACATCATTGGAAAGCTCTTTCCTGCTGCTTACCCATCCAATAGCTAACTCCAAAATCGATTTGGCCGACATGGGACTCATTTTGATGGAGCGGATCTCAATTAGGACATCTAAATAAGTATTTTTATATTTTTAAATTTGGTATTTATATTCATGAAAAAAAGTTTGAAATATCTCTGGGTGGACATTTACTAGTAAAGAAGCTAAATATACTGTATAAGATGACATCAGAAATACATGGATATATTTATTAGACTGTCCTGAAATTTATTACATGTATTCAGGCTACAACAAGCGTTAAGCAAGCCAAAGATGGAAACATTCCAACAAATACATCCCGTGAATAAATCACTTTGAAAAATATGATTTTTGCGACTTATGACTCATTGTCCTCACATTTCAAATATTAATGTTGGGACTAAGCAATAGTTAAAGTGGCGTTATCAGCTAACATTAAAAACATGTTTTCCCCTATTTATTCGGAAATGGTATCAAGAAGTATAGTGTGCGAATAAGTGATGTGTTACAAGGAAATGAATCACGTGTCGCAAAATTGCTATGAAACTGTGGCTGCGGAATTAAGACATGAATTCATAAAAGAAGACTTCATCTTTCTCATCATGCATTTGGTTTTTATTTATTCATTCAAAAAAATGTATTGGCCTTGTACATTTAAATTCATTAGAAAATATGCATATAACCAACAATATAACAAAATATTTAAAAATATCTTTAAAAAAAGAAATGATGGTTATTTTCATGCGTTGCCAATTAAGTCAGATATTACACCTCAATCAAGTTCTACCAAATTCAATACGATGAATGAATGAATTATTTATTTGAGACTACTCAAAATAGTTACATGGCTCTGAAAAGGGTTTTCCAGGTCGTCCAGCATATGTGATGTGTTTCAGGAAAATGAGTCATAAGTCGCAAAATTCCTATTTTTCAAAGTGTTTTATTCACAAGATGTCTTTGCGTGAATGTTTTTATGTTTGGGGTGCTTAACGCTGTCTATAGCATGAACACATGTACCACAATTCAAGACAGTGTATTAAATATATCCATGCATTTCTTTGGTAATCTTATAGAGTACATTCAATTACTTTACTGGTCATTGCCCCCAAGAAATAGTGCAAAGTTGGTTTTTTTCCAAACAAAAATATCAAACTTAAAATATAGAAATATCTATTACATTATCAGACTGTTTACTATCATTGGGATCGTCTTGATCTTATCTTTTCATATATAATGATATCTCAAAATCCATTTTTTGCGACTTGTGACTCATTTTCCTAAAATGGAGCCGATATAAGACAAATAGTCTAAACAAATATGATTAACGACCCTCCATGCTAGTTCATTGTAATGTGTGCACATAACAATCTCATAAATGGAATATTCATCAATGTCTATACTTTATAGCTTCTGTTTCAATACATCTACTCGCAATCCACAATCATACAATTATACAAACTGAACAAACAAACCCTGTTCTCTTTATATCAATCACTGTGTTATTGGATGTCACCGTATTTTACCATGGGATAAAAAGATAAACACAAGCAAAGCAAAGTCAGTTGTCACTCATTCAATACTAAAATGTATTGGCCTTGTACATTTAAATTCATTAGGAAATATGCATATAACCAACAATGATAACCAACCATAATAATGCACTATGTATAAACCGTTCTAAATTAGGTAGGTCCACACATAGTTTTGAAATACCCCACGCTCACAGAACATATGACACATCACCAGGGAATAAATATCTGTTCTTCTCCAATTTCCCAGCTTAACAATTGCCAAATCATGGTAAATACATAGTGGTAACTACCTTGACAGTTTCTCTTGAAGATCTACCTGTCAGCCATAGGCTATTCACAGAGCCTTATTCATTGTGCGCTTTTATACAACAGCTACCATGTGACTTTGGTTGAAAGTCAATCTCAATGGGAGCGGGCATTTTGAAAACATTGAGGGGCTTGATGTATGAAAATTCCATCTTGGGAATCATTTAGACTACCTTGTATGTAGATGGGAATGTTTTTCTCAATGATTAACCTGCCTTATATAAGATGACGTTCATTTATAATGTTTACCGATCATATAAAGACTGGGTAGGCATACGTATAGCATTGTTATGACAACCCCTGTGTCTGTATGCGATGGCCAACACCGTCTGGTGTCAGTAAATGTCACAAATTGGGCTGAGTGAATTAGCTTACCTTATTATTTAGAGACAGTTCCTTGTCAATACTACAGCCTAGGTATTTGGACGTCAGTTATTCTATCAACTTTGCAGCCAGTACATGGGTCCGATTTTTAGAAAATATACAGTTCAACTTCACCAATCTTCTCAAATAACCCAGATTTCAGACGAAAATGAAGTTCAAAATTCAGTTCAACCTAGCCAAACAGATTGCTAGAATCAATGCAATGCCGAATATACTCGAATTTACCTAGTATTGACCAAATTGCAGCCTAATTTAGCAGAATTTACTAAATGTGTACAGCTGCCAATTGTACATTTTCTGGAAATCTGACACATGTGAAAAATTGGGAAATGGTTTCCTTATCAAGTAGTTGGAATTTAGTTTTTCTTTCATTTACTATCACACAATTACTTCTACACCAGGCAATATATACATTTGTGTCAGTCTGAGCTTTCTGTTGCACTTCCACCATGACAGCATCATCAGCACGTATTGTGAAATTTCCTTTAAAAGTGATTTCAGCTATACCGTTCATACAAATAATAAAGGAACCAAAATACTACCCTGCGGTACACCAGATAAGAGTCCACATTCACCACTACAAATATCTTTGCCTGCAATCAGGTATAAAATTGTTAATCAGAGCCAAACTCTTTTTTCCAATACCTATATTCTTCTTTAAAAGGGACAATGTGATATGGAAGTGAACGCTTTTTTACATCAAAATATATGGGTCAGATCGTCACAAAATGTACAATCGGCAGATCTACATATATGTAGTAAATTTGGTTAAATTAGACTAAAACAGGATCAATACTGAGTATATCTGAGTATATTTGATATTACCTTGATTCAAACAATCTGTTTGATTGTGTTGGACTGTATTTTGAAGCTCATTTTTGTCTTAAATGTGGATTATTTGAGAGGATTGGTGAAGGCGAATTGTACATTTTCTGACGATTTCACCCATATAGCAGTAACGTCTTCATAATGCTTCCCCTCATTGGTCTCATCTCTACAATATCAACAAACAATGAAGAAGACAAATATATAGACACAACACTCAATCTACGTTAATTGATTAATTATACAATGACAACAACTTATATGTATATGCAGCTTGCTGATCGATGCAACTTAGGTAATTGCCCTTATATTATCAATTATAGCATTTGAGGTTTTATTTTTGGTACAAAAGATGTTTAAAATGTAGTGGTGTGCTGTTGTGTGATGCTGACTCATGTTTGTTTTGTGCATGTGATAACGTATTCCAGTTTGCTATTGTTGTTTTGTGTGGTGAAGTGATAGATTGTGGAGTTCTGAGGGCTGTTGCACAACGCCTGTTCGTTGCATTTTCGTAGCCGTTTTTAGCCTTTCTGTTGCTCAATGAAATTCGTAGAAATCCATGCTCGTTCTTTGTGCAACGAACGAGAACCTGTTGCACAACCAATTCTAGATGCTCGTTCGTTGGTATGCATGAACACATTTATTATCTAATTAATTTAATCATTGATATTAAGATAAAATGACAATGATTCTGTATCAAACCTAGACCTCAGTTATACATAAATGATTCTGAACTATTGTTGAAGCCTAAGTGCAAGACGTTTTGCTGATAAACATTTACGAATATGAGCCCTTTTATTCGTCGATCCTCATTGACTGACTTGAATGACCATTAAAGGTCAGAAACTAGGTCAGAATATCCCCTTTGAATGACGTCAATCTAGGGAATAACCTCCGTTTTAACTGGGCACACATCCTCTAATAGGGTACACCTACGAACGAGCAGCAATATGAAATGTGCAAGAGATGATTAATTGTGTACATTTCTGCTCGTTCGTGGGCACATAGACAAATTTTAAGGCAAAAACTCTGTTGCACAATGAAAAGTTAGGACGACCTCTAGGGTTATTCTTAGTCTGCTCGTACCTAATTTGAAGGTCCCAAAAATGTATTCATTGATATATATCACAGTATAATGAGTAAAAAATTATGTATTGAATGTTCTCCACATTTATCATTTCTTTTTCTATGTTTTTGATACTCGTAGCTATGAGGCTTGCTCATGGTAGATTTGGTGATCTGCATGAGTCTATGTGTGTGTGGCCTGTCAATCAAACTACTGTTCAGTGTCCTTTACTAACTGCATATAAATATAGAAGGATGCATTCATCCTAATATAGAGGCACTTATAGGACCAATTATAGGTCCTCAAGGCGGACCCTTAGACATTCAAAACAAACAAACAGGTCAGTTAGGTCGGAATATCCCCTATGTATGACATCATTTTATGGAATAACCAACTTTTTGACTGGGTCCATACCTTCTACATTTAGTAGAGTACACCCACGAACGTGCAAACCTACAACGAGTATGATTTAGAAGCAGGCATCGTGCAACAGAGTGCTAGTTGTGGCCGTTCGTAGACCCTACGAGGAGGTTATCCTGTTCGTTCGTTGAATTTTGTTGTGCAACAGCCCTCTGGTGTATGATAGGTATCATCAGGGCTTCTGATAGTGGTTTGTTCTATGAGCATGTGTCTAATGGGGGCTAGCATGAATAGTTTGTTGTTGCATCTACTTGCTTCTACAATTAAAGTGACTAGATTATCGAGTAACAGAATTTCTACTTCCTTTTCTAGTATTTGGTTCACCTTACCCTACCTAACTAACTCCTGTGGATATCAAAACTCTAACATTCATATTATATCAGATATTTAGTAAAATAGTGAGCAAAATCGTTTTTGCACGCCATACAGAAATTTCAAAGTGGCAGTTGGGTGGACATCTGGAGTTACATAATGCCAGGCTCGACCAAATGTCGTTCATAGACTCCTAGGTTAAAGCCAGTTATATTTCTGGTCACTTAGAGAGTGGGGGCAGCACTTTATTCTGTGATTTGAAATTTGGTCTATCCATTACACTTATTTAATGATTAGTTGAATGAGGACACAATGTTGGTGCTCTATACTTTAGATATTGTCATACATATCCTATATGATTACACTGAAAATGTTTCATGTGATTCTGTGACTACTCGTTTTAACTATCTTAGCCTCTTTAACCTGTAGGCTGCTAGACTCCTAGAAGGTCAATCTCTGTAGTTGTAGGTTATACAATGTTGGATGTTTTGTCTGTCTGGGGGTGAAGGATAGGACCTTAGTTTTGCTTATGTTGATTGTTAGTTTGTTGGTGGCACTTCACCTTTGTTATCTGCCAGCTGATTGTAGTGACAAGATTGTGTGTTTGTGCAATTTGTCAGAGATGTAAACATGTATGACCATGTCATCAGCATATAGTTGTGTTTTGACTTGTGACAGGTTTGAAGTAGGTCATTGATATATATTATGCTGATTTAGCAACCACAACGCTAACACTAACACTAACGCATCCCTTAGCAACTTACGATACGGTGGGACATACGTTTTGGCACAAGTCATTTAGTTTTAGCTGGTCCATGAACGCAAGCGTACGCGACGGGATTAGACAGTCAAAAAATATTATATACGTTGGTCACCAAGTGCCTCATGCTCGGTAGAGTGAACTGCCAGCTATATCCAATCCCAAGGAGATGTGGGATAGTGGAGGGTTGGTTTTAAGGCGCTGAAATTGTTACGATTTCATTAAGTTGGGAGTAGTATCCAACACAGAGGACAAGAACAATAATTTAAGAGCATTTTAACTTAAAATCATTTCAGTGTGAAATGGACATAGGTTGGGAACGTATTGACCCACCTCTTAGCGTAATTGATGTCCGTATCTCAGGTAGGCACGCTAAGAATAGCACACCTAGTAATGATGTAGTCCTCATAAAACATACGTTAGTGTTAGTGTTAGCGTTAGCATCGTGGTTGCTAAATCAGCCTATTATGAATAGAAGTTTGCCAAGGAGGGATCCTTGGGGGACTCCTGTGGTTAGTGGTAGGGTATTTGAGGATACCCCATTGGCTATGACTGCTATGCGATCAGTTCTCAAGATAGCAGCAGAACAATTTGCATGCATTTTTACTGAAGTTTAGGGAACATAGTCATAATGTGTGGCCTAGTGTGTTAAATGCTTTTTTCAGATCAATAAAGACTGTGATGATCTCTAGATTTATATAAACAAACTATTTTATTTGTAAATATTTTTAACCAGGACTAGTTCACCTCACTGATAATCTTCCCCTAGTACCTTCGGGGAGGAGGTGGAACTGCAGTTGCACCCGGGTGAACCTGCAGTTGAACCTGTGCATTACATGTGCATTACCTGTCTGAAGGTGCACAGGTATGTGTATTATCTGGCTAAGGATGCACCTGTGCATTACCTGTATGAAGGTGCACAGGTATGTGTATTATCTGGCTAAGGATGCACCTGGGCATTACCTGTCTGAAGGTGCACAGGTATGTGTATTATCTGGCTAAGGATGCATTACCTGTGCATTACCTGTATGAAGGTGCACAGGTATGTGTATTATCTGGCTAAGGATGCACCTGTGTATTACCTGTATGAAGGTGCACAGGTATGTGTATTATCTGGCTAAGGATGCACCTGGGCATTACCTGTATGAAGGTGCACAGGTATGTGTATTATCTGGCTAAGGATGCACCTGTGTATTACCTGTCTGAGAGCTCACCTGTGTAATACCTGTGTGAGGGTGCACCTGTCCATAACACCGGAACAGACTCTTACCAAACAGCACATAGGCCTTCCTAAAGTCCCTATTCCTCCACACATAGATAAGTGGGTTCACTACATATGTAAACTCCATCATAATCATTGCCAGAGGGTAGAGAGTGTCAGCTACAATGGTTATTGAAGGGGTATTGAAGCCTACAACCACAGCAAAAGGTAGATACATCATGAAGAAGAAACCCACCACCATACCCAACATTTTAGCAATGTTGAACTCTGCTTTCTGCTTTTTTATCTGGCCCTGTGTTAGGCTGGTACCAGCCACTGATCTATTCCTTGTTATGTACATTCGTCCTATCAGAATGTAAAACACCAGAGTTATACAGGATGTTGTGAGAAAGCAAATTATTCCAAAATAACTCACCACAGGCTCAGCATATGCATTAATACTGCAAGGGTCATCTATTGTCACTGATTTCCTGAAAATCACCAACAGAGTGAGGTACGTTAAGGCAACTGCACAGCATATGAGAATGCCAATCCTGTAAGCAAGGTTAGAGCACTTGCGACCCTGACCGATGGCACTTTTCAGGTTTACGTACCGCTCGACTGCAATGGCAACGTACAGACAAAGTTGGAGAATGAGAGGCGGTCCATAGAAAATGTGGCGTAGGAAACAGAACAGTATCTGTAGGTGACTTCCAAATGTAAAGAACTGAGTCATAGGTAACATTACAATGGTAAATAGACCATGAATTAGGTCGGTAACTGTTAGAACAGCTATCAGAATGTTAGAGCCTGTTTTTAAAAACCTGTATCTGCCCAAACATATTAGGGTTATAGTATTGAGCACTATACATACACAAGATAAAGGTAATCTTATAATAACAGAAGGCAATTTGAGATCCATTATGGCAATTGGTTATTCCACATTAACATGAATTGGTTTCAATATATATGTAAACTTTCTTTTAAAAAAAGAATTCTAGCAATTAATTATTCCACATTAACATTAATTGGGTCTCAATTATATATATATGCAAACTTTCTAAAAAAAAAATCTAGAAATTAAGTATTCCACATTAACATGAATTATCTATGCAAACTTTCTAAAAAAAAAGTTCTAAACATTTTATTTTATTTTCCTGTCCCTCTGAAATTCAGTTGACCAGATTTCTGGAGGCTTTACCCTGTTCTTCTTGCTGTAGAGCTTCATAGATGTCTGCTTATATTTTGGCGGCCCGCTGATATCCGTTGCTGCAACGATTCCACTTGTTATTGCTGACTTGCACTTGTTTTCTCTCAGCCAGATCAACTTCAAATTCTAAAAAACTACCATCTAACTTGTCTGTTGCGGTCCATTCCGTTGCGTTCTAATCAGGTTATAATGACATTTTGCAGTCTTATAACGGAATTATAACGGCATTTTGAGGTTTGAGGTTTGAGGCGAGAGACTTTCCCTCCGTTTGAAGGGACTCTCTTTGGGCCTAGTCTGCTTTCTGTCAGATGGTCAGCTTGGTGAGCCAGAGTCTCCTCATTAAAGAAGACTTCTTGATTCCCTTGATTCGGTATGGGTTCACTGGCATGAAACCATGTGCTTGTTTGTTGGCGCACCACCTCCTTCACCTCCTCCTCCTCCCGGTACTAGTGGAAGCCTAGCTGTATGAGCTGAGCTAGTCCTGGTAACAAAGAGTTAAATGTTAAAGAAAGATTTGAAAAAAACAAAAGGTGATATGTGTCAGGAAAATGAGCCACAAGTCGCAAAATTAATATTTTTCAAAGTCATTCATTCACAAGATGTCCTTGTGGGAATTTTCTAATGTTTGGGGTAAGCTGTCTGTAGTATAAATTACATTTACCAAATTTGTGTGTATCAATTATATGCATGCATTTGTAAGGTCATCCTATACCTATACCTGATATGTTTATTCAGAAATAAACATATCAAACTTAAAATATAGAAGTACTTATTAGGCATCCCAATGTTTACTATCATTAGAATCCTCTTAAACTCATCTTTTTAAATATGATCTTATCTAATATGAATATTATCTCAAAATCTATTTCTTTTAGATATGACATTCATACATGACTGCCATGATCTAAGGAACACATAAAAGCAAGGTGTTGATTTTTAACTCAATCTGTTTTAATTTTGTTTCTTCATGTCTTGTGTATACTTACAACATCGGAGTTTTGTTCAAACTCTGGTGGCAAAGCCTGGGTATTTTTCAAGGTTTGCTTTCTTTCTTTAATATACTGTAAATGTATTAATGTTCGCGCAGTATCTATTTTCGCTATTTTCGTACACCCACCTTTGTGCGTGAAAATAAATCCTGCGCAAAAGGTATAATTATCGCATAAACAAGGTGTGAGACTTCCTTGCTGCGCGAATTTAAATCAGCGCAAAAAGGTGTCAATATACTTAGTGCGCGAAAATTTATCTGCACAAAAAATAAATACGTTACAGTAATTGGCATATATAGTGTATAATATTGTATTTATACGCTGAGTATCTTTATGCTTTTGTACCGTATGTATTAGTATTAAATTACCCTTGGTTCCTCTGTTTTTGTATAATGTAAATGGCGCCGATTCGTGAGGTGTCCATGATTGTGGTATATTATTGTTTTTGATGGACCTTTTGGTATTAATTGAAATGGCTACAGCCCTGACTGATATTAATTGAAGAGGGGATTTGCATGTGCCACTGCGCTTGTCTGTTACAGTGCATCATGGGATGTATTCTGTTGAAATCTGATATACAAATATTTTGCAACATCTTTACCGAAGAATGTTTCACCAATATTATTGCTTGTACAAATTAACTATGAAAACCAAATGCATGTTGGGAAAAAATGAAAGGTTGTGTTAAAGGAAACATGGATGTTGACATTACAGCACTGATAAGTAGTCCATGCTGAATATGTCATATAGATTTTAGGCTGTACCATTAGTCCCATAATTCCATGCGAATCAAAAGATTCAAAATGGCGACTATGCAAATCCCCAATTGCATGATGTTTTAGCTGAAATAACAATCTTAAAATACAATACGTTGACACACATCATCAATGATATGTTTATGTCCCGGTAATTTTCGCAACAACTAATATCACAACAATTGTGATCCGTTTTACAGGAAAATGAGTCATAAGTCGCAAAATTGATATCTTTCAAAGTGGTTTTTTTCACAAGATCTCTTTATTGGAATCTTCTGATTTTTAGAGGGCTTGGGACTATAAGTCTAAAGTCATATAAATCTGTGTAACAAATTTCGGGACATTGTATAAATAATATGCTTGCGTTTTGAAGGCTTTCATATGGAGTATATTTAGATACTTTACTGGTAATTACCCATCCAGAAACATTGCAAACTTCATTTTGTTTCAAAAATAAAAAATATCAAACTTAAAGTATAGAAACACCTATAATTAGTTGCCCTAGTGTTTACTATCATTAGAATCAGCTGGATCTCATCTTTTCAAATATGGTGATATCTCAAAATCCATATTTTGGGACTTATGACACATTTTCCTAAAACGGATCACATATGAATGTTCTCATTCTTGGTTCATCTCATTCATCTGATGCTCCGAGTCGTATGAATATGTGCATCAAACTTCAAGACTGTGTATTGAATGTATCCATGCATTTCTAAGCTCATCCTATAGAGTATATTGTGTTAATTAGTCACAAGCCGCAAAAAATACATTTTGGGATTCCAATGCAGTACTTCTAGATTTGTTTATGCATATACAAAGTTAGCGGTTACTCCTTGATGGTCAGTCACTATAGCAAATTAGCTAAGTATGCTCCTTAGGACAACCTCACCTATGGATAGAAATATTCAATGCTCAGGCTTGAAATTTGGTATATGTGATGTGTTTGAGGAATGTCGCAAAATTGTTATTTTTAAGTGTTTTATTCACAGAAGGTATTAGTTGGGATGTTTTCATTTTGGGGATTGCTGAACGTTGTTTCTACAATGAATACATGTACCTAATGTCAAGACAGTGTACTAAATATATCCCTGCATTTCTAAGGTCATCATATAGATTATATTTAGCTATTTTACTAGTAAGTGACCACCAAGAAATATTGCAAACTTTTTTTTCAAAACTAAAAATATCAAACTTAAAATTCAAAAATATGTATGAGATATCCTAATTTTTACCATCATTGGAATCGTCTTGAACTCATCTTTTTAAATATATTGATAGCTCAAAATCCATATTTTGCGACTTATGATAAATTTTCCTAAAACACATCACATATACGTTCATGCTACTAACAGTGCTAACGTTAAACACCTGACAGATACTGAGAAAGGGTTTTTTAGGTAGAAAAGCACTTGAAAAATATAATTCCCCTGCGACTTGTGACTCCTATTCCTATGACACTTAATAAATATAAAATTATAATGTACATGTACTCACTGCAAAAGAAGGCTTGTACACACAGACGTCTGATTCTCGTATACACTGCATCTATCAGAAAGTCTCTTGTCAAGTAAAAGTAAAGAAGCCAAACTGAGTTATTATATATAGGCTTCCCGAGTGTCATATTTCGACCGCTAGGTGGCCTAACAAAGGCAATAATCCCATCCTTCCCCTTATTTAATGGTTGAAGTTGCTAGAAAGTGTACAATTCACCTAAACCAATCCTCCAATATAACCCAAACTTTAAGAGATTTGAGATTTACTTATTTTCATTACAGGTATAAACATACATAATGACGTTATATTCAGTTAACCTTGATCGATCAAAACAGTTCGAATTTAATTATAATCACATCAAGTGTATAAACGATACTAACATTAAAAGAAAAGTCTTATAAGTTGATGATACACGAAAAACCAGAGATTCAGCGATTTTTATAGGGTGATTTTTTTAAAATTTTATCTTCATATATAAGGTGATTTTTTATTTTCAAGTTGTAATTTTGATGTATGATTCCAACGTTTCGGTACTAAGTACTCTTCGTCAGGGAATTAATAGAAAACAACTGAAACAAGTTACGTAGGATTTTTCGATTTTCCTTTTCTACCCCTTCTTATAGTGCTAATTAACTACATAGCGAGTTAGAATTTGTTTCTAACATAGACCTAAACATCCTAAAGAACCAAGTTAGGAAAAGAAAATAAACAAATGGAGAGTTCAGCTAAACTAATCAAATTATTAAGTTTTGGAGAGCAATTGTTCTTATTAATAGAAACATTACTTTTTCTCACCCTGATTTGAGGGGATTTTATGAATGTGATGTGTTATTGAAAAATGAGTCCCAAGGTTGTTTTTTTAAAGTGTTTTATTCACAAGATCTCTTTGTGGGAATGTTTTTATTTCTAGGGAATCTAACGCTTTACGTCATATGAACATATGTAGGCCTACCGAAAGTCAATACAGTACATTAAATATATCCATGCATTTCTTAGGACATCACATTGAGAATATTTAGCTACTTTACTAGTAATTGACCACCCAAAAATATTGCAAACCTTTTTTCAAAAATAAAAAAATATCAAACTCAAAAATATAGAAATACTTATTAAATGTCCTCGTGTTTACCATCATTGGAATCGGCTTGATCTTATCTTTTCAGATATAATAATATCTCAAAATCCATTTTTTTAGACATGTGACTCATTTCCCTGTAACACATCACAAATGTGTAGAGCTGTCGTTTGTACATTTCATGCCGACCTGTACTATAAGCATTTGGGTGAAATCTTCAGAAAATGTACAATTCAGCTTCACCAATTCCCTCAAATAACCCACATTTCAGACGAAAATAAAGCTCAAAATTCTGTTCAACCTAACCAAAGAGATAGCTAGAATCAATGCAATGCCAAATATACTCGATTTTACCTAGTATTGGCCTAATTGCAGCCGAATTAACATAATTTACTGAATGTGTACAGCTGCCAATTGTACATTTTCTGAAAATCTGACCCATTTCATTCACCTGTTACTTTGTATTCAGTGAGAAGGCGCACTTCACGTCAGATTTTAAATGGCTGACATATGTGGCTTCGCCTCTGAGCCAACAAACAAAAGATCAATTCTGACATGTGGTTTAAAGAATTGCTTTTATTTCCTATCCCGTTTTCAAAGGAGCTTGATAAAGCGGTAGCGTGATGACCAAATTGTCAAGCAACATATGAGGGTAAAATGCATGAGGGTCATATTTTCAGAAAATTTAAAATTGGCAGCTCAACATATTAAGAAAATTCTGCTAAATTAGGCTGAAAATGGGTCAAATTTGTTTAGAATGTACAATTGCGATTTTGTGAGATTTAGGAAGATTGAAAAAAAAAATAATAAGTATAAACTCATATTCCTTCTGTCTGGTATCATAGATGTCCCCACCACCTAAAAACACCAATTATACTCACCAGATTTCTATATGTCAGTTTTATTGTAGTTGAAACAAGGGGATCTTTTTGGAGGGTATACCCGGTATCAAATTAAGTGGCAGCTCCTTAAATCCTCAATAACTCATAACAAAATGATTCGATTTCCAAATAAAAAATAATTCCTTATAAGGATTATGTTCCTTTACAAGTATACCAAACCATAACTATGTATCATCCAAAGTTATTATATGAGAGATGAAAGCAAATGGATCACATTTCCAAAAAACAGGAGTGTTTTGATCGATAACATAAGGTTCAAATATAAATTTAATAATGTTGAAGTTGTTGCTATAAACAGGATGAAAAACTGTTTTCTGGCAACATATACATCCTCTCCATTAATATAGCAATTTATGACCAATTTATCATCTTCAGTTTCCTGAGAAAATTGATAATAGAAAGCCACCTTTGATACCGGGCATCCCTTTACATATGATACCGGGCATCCCCTAGTAAGGTACCCTTTATCTGATGTCTCACTGTGGCTACAAAAGTGAACAAAACCACTTGAAACCTAACATATGCATGGACAGCATGTGTTGTAATACACACAGGCTCAAATGACTGCAGTTCCATGCATTTAGAGTTGAATTGGAATATTAAGTCTGAGATAATTGGAAAAAATCCCCTTTCCACCAACCTATTGGTCTGAAATGAATCAGAACATGGCAATATCCATAATAAAAAATGATTTACATCAGAAAAGAAATATATTTTGCACACAAAAACTAAGATTTCAAGTCATTCCTTGACTGAATTACAACTTATTGGGTCTCAGACTAACACCCTTTCAAATATACCGGGCATCCCCTTATAATTCCCCACTGACTTTGACATCACAAATAAATCAGAAAGTTATCATATCAATAAAAGAAAATGATTTACATCAAAGGAGAAGTATACTTGGTACACAGTTGATCTAATTTCAAGTCACTCCTTGACTAAATATTACCTCATTGGGCCTGAGACCTACACCCTCATTAATATACCGGGTATCCCTCTACACATACCGGGTATCCCTAAGTAGAATACCTTTGATCTAAAATCTCACTGTGGCTACTACAATGGACACAAGCACATGAAATGCAGTAACTACATAAGAAACATGTGTGGTAATACATACAGGCTCTCAAATCAATGATAGCAAATCAATATCATGTATCATCAAATTTCTGAATAAAAATAATAAGTGGTTGGTAACATCAAAAAAATAAATGTTTCTAAATCTCATCTTTAACTTTCCCACATGTTAGGGGAAGGAACAGGCCATGTTAGTGCAAAAAACACAGAAGATAAAGTCAAATGGGTAGAAGTTATGACAAAAAATCTACATTTCAGGGGATACCAAGGGATACCCGGTATCATGAGTTTGATTAAAGTTGAATTAAATTGCATGGAGATGAAGCATAAAGCCACATACATATGTACAGTAAGGCGTGATATGTTCGATGGGTAGGTTATATGGTGATATGTAGCTTCAAAATGGACTTGGCAAAGGGTAGTAGGATTTAAGTGGGGATGCCCGGTATCAGGGGATGCCCGGTATCAATCACTCTTTTAATATGCTTAAAAAAGGTATCTATTATGTTTATGAAAAGATTTTCACTTGTACATTGACAAAGAAACTGCAAGGGATATTGACATATAACAGGAGGAGCCTACCTACAATAATAATGCTATTTTGCTATCATTTATCAACAGAAAATGATTTGTGTGGGATGCCCGGTATCAATTCATATCACATTTGTCTCAACATGCCTGCCCCCATAGTCCTAAAAGTATGTTGAATTATACATATGACATTTCTGATTAATAGAAACTAACTTAACATGATCCCCATTGAGGAATAATTGTTAAATGTGCATAGAAATCATGATAAATCATGATGGTACCGGGCATACCCTCTTGGATTCTGGCTAACTGTAAGGCTACACTACTCCTTCTTGTAACCTATGACAGAAATATGCTTCATTAAGAATGGTTGGAAACAACTTTTAAAACATATAAACACGGATTAGATAGCTGAATAGCTTACAAATGTTTCATTCCTAAGCATCTTAACAATATTTCCACACCATACAGATGCATGTATAATCCTTAATCATGCTCATTCTGGTTGACAATGTCCAAGAAACCCCAGGAAAACCTACCCAATAAATATATGTGGTGGTTGTCTTGGTTTCCAGAAGAAAACCCAAAGGCATAGTCATATGAAAACAGTTTGAATTTCTGTTGAAGTTGTTCCTCTCCTGGCATACCGGGCATCCCTCAATATACCGGGCATACCCCCCATATCATTTGCATTCATATCTCCAAAATAAATGTATTTGGAAGGTTGCGGTTTTGTGTGCATATTAGAATAAATATAGGGATGGCATGTACAGGATCTTAGTTCCCTAGGTGCAGTGAAACTGGATCCACATTATAATAGGGTATAGGGCATACCCGGTATGAAATAGTATAAAATCTCTGGTCTGGTAAACATTGAAGCATGGCCCTGCTAATGTCTGTATTACTGGCCAAATTGTACCAAAATTGCATTACTAATATGATAAAGAGTATTTTAGATACTTTAAATCATATGTGGCCAATATATTTTCAGCCAGTATAGTACAATCTATGCTTGATACCGGGCATGCCCAATTGACTCCTGAAGATTGAACAATTGAGTATAGGGCTGACATACTGTGATGGAAGCTAATAGAAGTCTAAAACTTGACCAAGTTGTCATAGATATGTATAAGGAACGAAACCAGGTGAAATATAATGCCTAGAACAGTTACTTCTTTTCAGAATGGAGGTATGATGTGAAAAAGTAGTGAATTCTGAGGCGTTTTTATCAGGAAATCAACATTTAAGATGATTTATTGCATACAAAACGTATAAATATGTACACTAATGTGCACATTTTCGTAAAGCTTAGGATGTCTCCTTTCCATTGATACCAAGATCATTAAGAACGATTCATTTACCTGCAATACCCATTCAGTATAATGTGCAAAGGATGCAAATTTCGCAATTGTACATTCTAAAAAAATTTGACCCAAATGATAAATACAGGGTATTTATGAGTATATTTGGCATGGCATTGATTTAAAGTATCAGTTCTGTTATGTTAAACTGAATTTTGAAGCTTATTTCTGTCTTAAATGTGGGTTATTTGAGAGGATTGGTGAAGGCGTATTATATATTTTCTGAAAATCTGACTCATGAATTGCTTAGTTGAAGATTCGAGATGTAGCCTACTGTGATCGTTGTATCTTTTCAATATTTGTGTATTCGAAGTTTGATAAATTGTCTGTAGATTAAGAGAATTTTGTAATTCTTGTAAGTTTAGATGTGGGTCAGATTTTCAGAAAATGTACAAATCAACTTCGCTAATCTTCTCAAATAACCCAAATTTCAGACGAAAATCAAGTTCAAAATACAGTTCAACCTAGGCAGACATATTGCTAGAATCAATGCAATGCCGAATATACTCGAATTTACCTAGTATTGACCAAATTGCAGCCTAATTTAGCAGAAGTTACTAAACGTGTACAGCTGCCAATTGTACATTTTCTGAAAATCTGACCCATATATGGTTTAAAGATCGGGGCCACGCATGAAAACCGCTGGCAACAGTTACAGCGGGTTTTTTTTCATTTGAAATACATGTAAATTTGTTGAGGCCTTGAGAAATAAAAGAAATGTTGAAAGGTTTTGCCTGTGAGATGCCATGCACAACAAATGCAGGGAAAGGTGTTAAAGCGCCTCTGAGCCCACAACATTTTTGAAAGACTTAAAAAATTGTATTCACACCCACTCGCCATATTGTATTGCTCATTCATTTATTGTTTATATAACTAAACTTAAAATTATGTAGTGATGTTAAAACACTACACACACACGCTTACTGTAATATATGTTGAGGGGACTCTGCTTTACCATAAACATTGACATATAACGAAGACAAGGTTTGGCCATGAACCCAGCAAAGCAAGGGTTTATTCTCACCCAATACATCTCAATTAAAGTGGCTAAGATAGTTAAAATGAGTAGTCATGGAATAGTGTGAAACTTGTCACTGTAATCACTGTCAGTGTAATCATATATAATAGGTATAGCAATATCTGAAGTATTGAATATCAGCATCGCGTTTTTATTCAATGATTAGTGAATATGTGTAATGAATGGGTCAGAACATAAACCCATGTCAAATCCATGAGGAAATGGCTTTGGAGACCAGGAGGTGCTGCCAGATTTAGCCCTGGTGGCAGAATGCCCTTTGTACTGACCAGTGCCGACCTGGGTGTTACATAATTCCAGATATCAACCCAACTGCCACTTTGAAATTTCTGGTTGGCTAGCAAAAACGATTTTGCTCACTATATTTAGCCAATATCTCATATAATATGAATTTCATAGTTTTGAAATTCACAGGAGTTAGTTAGGTAGGGTAATGTGCACCAAATACTAGCAAATGAAGTCGAAATTCCGTTACTCGATAATCTAGCCAGCAACAGTGAGAAGTGTCACTTTAATACATACAAGCAAAAATACATGTAAGAATACATACACAGCACAAAAGGGTAAGATTAAAAAGGTAAGAATAAAAATTTACAAATAGCCTGCACCACTGTACAGCTCAAGTGCATATTGAATTCTGGACCGACTGTCAAGGTAGAACGAGTGACGTAATAGTTGCGGGCCACTGATTGGTCCACATGATGCAGGTGCATTTTTTAAGATAAGATAAGATCAGATACTACTTTATTTATCGAACATCACATTACATAAGGGTAGATGATAATAATAATAATAATAATAATAATAAAGAGACAAATTGGTATACAGTCATCTAGATCAGATCCAGTTCTCCCAGACGTTACCATCTCGTTGGTCCGAGCATTAATTTTAAATATAATAAAGTATAAATTATAAGTAATAATCTTTTTAGGAAAGATTGTGAATAAAGAGATAAGTTTTTAAAGTTTCAAATATTGAAATGATGGGTATTAGAGACGCTATGTCACTACTGACCATGATCTGCTTGGTGTGAGATGGTACCGTATGGTTACATACATATTTTAAAATATAAATAAAACAATATAACCCAATCTCGAATGAATACATTCATTACAAGTATATGGACTTAAAGTAAGATTATAGTACATTTTGTATCTGTTTCTTGAAATCATATTTTGAGGTTGCTTCATGAGCATTGGTTGAAAGCTCGTTCCATTGACAGGTGCTATATTCCACTTTAATAATGGGCACTGTTACAATGTTGTATCCCATCTCCCGCCTCCCGTCACGTTTTGGGTCAGATTTTCAGAAAATGCACAATTGGCAGTTGTACACATTTAATAAATTCTGCTAAATTAGACTGAGATATGGTCAATACTAGGTAAATTCGAGTATATTCGGCATTGTATTGATTCTAGCAATCTGTTTGGTTGTGTTGAACTTGATTTTGAGCTTTATTTTCGTCTGAAAATTGGGTTTTTTGAGAAGATTGGTGAAGTTGAATTGTACATTTTCTGAAAATCTGACCCTTTTATGGGTTGCAATAAAACACATCTCGTAGTTCCTAAATTGGTTCAATGAAACCTTATTAGATGTCATAAATAAATAAAGGAAACAAATTAAGAGAATCGAGGTGAAAATTAAATTAAGAATGTTGTAAAATATGATTGACAGAAGATAATTATTAGGTAGGTGGAACTTTTATAACTGACTTTTGACTTTTCTGACTGGTGTTTTTCAACTGACTTTGCGACTCTTGCATCTGAGTTTCATGACTGAATTTTTCAACTTGTACGATTCATTCTTTTTGACTGACTTTTACAATTGATTTTTTTATACTACTTTTTCAAGTCTACGACTGACTTTTTTTTACTTTACATCTTACTTTTTTCGACTTTTACACTGACTTCTATGACTTTTCCTCTGTCTCTTTCAACTTTATGACTGACTTTTTTTCAACTTTCAACTTTATCGACTTTATAACAGACTTTTAGAACCTTTCTACTGACTTTTGTGACCAGCTTCTTTGACTTTGTGACTGCCTTTTGACTGACTTTTTCAACTTTACCACTGACAGTGCCTTTATGCCTGCATTCACTTGTTATGCTAGCTAAAGGTTTGTTCAGAATAAGATAACATGTTGTATTACAGATACTTTCAATTTTACAAGTAAAAACAACAATTCTCAATTATAAAGTAGCTCTTTAACATGACAAATATCATGACATATCTCAATGTTAATGCCATTTGATTATTGAACTTTACTGTACAATGTACTTGTTTGTTGATAACTCAACTGTCGTTATTACAGAAAATGTGCTGTATAAAAATACTAAATAAAAAAAAACAAAGCAAATTGGTTTTCATAGGCTGAAAATTTAAGTGTCAATACATGACAATAACTGTCATTTGACCATCCGTTACATGTAACTGAAATCTGAAAACGTTTCCCTTGGAAACGGAAATAAATTGAATTATGCTGACACAAGTTGTGGATATTTTAAAATGGCAAAACAATAATAGAATGTTTATATCATATAGATTATAAAATATTAACATAAAACTGCAACTGATACTTGTTTAAACATCTAATAAGGGAAAACATTTGGGACTGAGGAAAACTGGTCTTAATAGAGGGTTGGTCTCTACACTGTCCGCGCACCGTACCCGCGCGATACGAAATTGGATACGAAATTCTTGTACCGACTTTTGATACGAAATTTTTCGTCTCAGCGTATTCGCGCGGCCAGTGCCAGACAAGCTGGCGTGACCATTAGTGCATGACGGCCACTAGTGTAGAACCACTGATGCCAAACAGAGAAAAAAAACTTACCCATGCTTGGGTTCGATCTAGCAACCTTAGGATTCACAAGCGAGCTTCTACCCCACTAGACCACCGAAATTGATGAACACAGATTTCATAAATGATGCATATATTGCTATAGGTAAAAACGGTGCCGACAGGTAAAATTTCATGGCACTGAAATTACAGCTAACAAAAAGAACGAAATATTCATAATGGGAGATTTTAATATTTAAATCTTTTAGAACCGAGAAATAAAGAAAGAAAGAATATTAAAGAATATGAAGAAAATATGAATCTCACTCAACATATTAAAACACCAACACGTTTCTTCCTAAATGAAAATGACTGGAATGAGGCAAAACGAATTAGGAAGCTAACAAATCAAGCAATAAAAAATGCTAAAAGAAATTTTATACTACACAATGAAATGAAATGAAAACTCAAATGATCAAAAAAAGTTCTGGGAAACAGTAAATACATTATCTCCGAAGGGAAATGTAATCCATTTGCTTTCATCTCTCACATAATACCTTTGAATGATACATAGTTATGGATTGGTATACATGTAAAGGAACATTCAATCCTTATAGGGAATTATTTTTTATTTGGAAATTAAGTAATTTTGTCCTGAGTTACTGTAAACGCATTTATTTTCGCGCGGATAAATTTAAATTCGCGCACCAAGGAAGCCTCACACCTTGTTTGTGCAATAATTAGTTTCGCACAGACAATTACAAAGGAAACACACATACAGTGGTTGTTTTGTTTGGGATTAACAAAGTGGTTTACTAGTATCAACATATATCTGTTTGTCATGACTGTTCAACGCTGTTTTGTCATACTTTTAATATATATGGTGGGCTGTGTTTATGATTTGGAGATTAGTGGATTTCGAACAAGTCTGATGAAATAACATTGAATAACATAATGGATTCCTATGTAGTTCTCAAAACTCAATATGAAAAACGGAGCGTGAATACGGAGCATATCATATTTCGTCTCCGTGATTCAAATGACCGTTTTTCGTATCAGAAGTTCAGGCAATTTCGTCACCACTGTTCACCAGTAGCGTTCGCGGTGCTCTGTAGACAAAAATCGTCTCACTGAAGACGAAAAAGCTTGCCGCTCCGTATCGCGCGGGTACGGCGCACGGGAGAGTGTATAGAGAGGTGGTCTTTATGGGGGGTTATGCGCCATTTCCCCTGCCTCTGCTCTCTGTTCACAAACATCCAAATTTGATCGCGAATAGGAGAAAAGTCCCCAGGATGATGACAGATGTAGTACCTAGGGACAATAATGAGATGGCCTGTCACTTTTCTGAGTTATGTTACATCATTTAATGTCCAAATTTTTATAATTCAAGTGCGCCTGAGACGTCTACAAGGCAGCAGGCAACCCCAATTTTTCCTGTCTCAAAAATGTTGACATGCGGATGTAATCAGCTCGTTCACCTGTCTCATTACTGCCTTAATTAACAGATTGTGCTAATTCAATCTTGCTGTGCTTGTTTGATTAATACTTGACTACACATATGTGACGTGTTTCAGGAAAATGAGTCATAAGTCGCAAAATGGATGTTTTTCAAAGTGTTTTCCACAAGATCTCTTTATTGAAATGTTCTGATTCTCAGAGGGTTTAACACTCATAATCATATAAATCATGTAACAAATTTCAGGACATTCTATTAAATTATATCCTTGCGTTTTGAAGGCCTTTGTATGGAGTATATCATGTTACTTTACTGGTAATTACTCATCCAGAAACATAGCAAACTATTTTCAAAAATAAAAATATCAAACTTAAAATATAGATATACATATTAGGCGTTCTAGTGTTTACAAACATTAGAATCAGCTTGATCCCCTCTTTCCAATTATGGTGATATCTCAAAATCCATATTTTGCGACTTATGACATATTTTCCTAAAACGGATCACATGTTATAAATTTGACAGTTATAGCACAATTATAACTACCCATTGCTAAGGACATTGTAGAGCATGACAAAGGTTGCGCGCGCACCTGTAATAAAATCAATAAAATGTTCACAAATCAAATCTCTTTATTTTTGAGTGATACTTTGCATGTGCGAAACAATCGATCAAAATGAATTACTAGTTACCTTCAAATCGATACTAATTAATTAAGTACATCTAGAAAAATCATTGTCTATAACCTATCGCGTTTCCATAAAACAAGACTTCATCTTTCCCATCATGCATTTATTTGTTTTATAAATCATTTACACATGCTCTGATATTGGTGAAAAGATCCTTTCAATTTTCGATAAAAATGTTGCTAACTATTTGTATGTCAGATATGAACTGAATCTATCCCAACATGCACTGTAACAGACATGTGGGGTGGCACATGCAAATCCCCTGTGATGTGTTTCAGGAAAATGAGTCGTAAGTCGCAAAAAAATGGATTTTGAGATACTATTATATTTGAAAAGATGAGATCAAGCTGATTCCAATGAAAGTAAACAGTCCAATAACCTAGTAAGTATTTCTAGATTTTAAGTTTGATATTTTCGTTTTTGAAAAAAATAGTTTCCAATATTTCTAGGGGTAAATAAAGTAAAATAAGTAAAGTAACTAAATGTAGTCCATATGAGGACATTTAAAACGAAAGAATATATTACATACATTGTCCTGAAATTTGATACATTGATTGATATAGCTATAAGTAATGAACCCTCCAAAAAGAAGAACATTCCAATAATATGATGTTGTGAAAAAAACACTTTGAAAAATATCAATTTTGCGACTTATGACTCATTTTCCTGAAACACATCACCCCTATTAAGACAATGTCAAGAGTCGACCACCATCGTATCTATTTACCTGAAATGTAGGTGTATGGACTGTCACGTTCATGAATATGCATCACACATGAATGTCAATTTCTTTACCAGCAGGTTCTCATATATCTGTTTGGCTTTGTCTCAGGTTCATTCAATGCTTGTCCCCAATTATTACATGTTTTGACACTAGAAGAACATGGATCAGATTTTCAGGAAATGCACAATCTACATTTCTACACATCTCTCAAATTCTGCTAAATTAGAGTGAAACATGATAAATACTGAGTGTATCTGAGTGTATTCTGTATTGTATTCATTCAATAAATCTGTCTGATTATGTTGAACTGTATTTTGAACCTGATTTTTGTCTTAAATTTGGGTTATTTGAGACGATTGGTGAATATAAATTGTACATTTTCTGGCGATTTCACCCACATAAGATAACATTGTGTTTCAACCTTGACAACAGGAATGAATAAGTGAGTGGATCAGATTTTCAGAAAATGTACAATTCACCTTCACCAATCCTCTCAAATAACCCACATTTAAGACAAAAATCAGCTTCAAAATGCAGATTAACATAACAGAACTGATACTTTGAATCAATGCGATACCAAATACACTCAAATATACCTGGTATTCATCATTTTTTCGCCAAATTTAGCACAATTTCCTAAATGTGTAGAGCTTACAATTGTACATATTCTGAAAATCTGACTCATGTATAAAATTTATGTAAATGAAACCTTCAACATAAATAGTGAAATATGTACCAAATATCATGATCGAACTCCTATCAACCGATAACTACTGATAAATTACTAAAATTATATAAACTGCAAATATCGTCATGGCTGGAAATGTATAGACCACAAGTGGCATCCGGAGGAACTTCATTGACTCTCAGGTGTCCGGAGACGGAGGTAACCGGAGCTTGGTAGAATCATTATTGTATTTTATTTCACCTTTGAGTGTGGTCAATACGCATGGCCCATTCACTTAACACTGAGAGTGCAACACAGTCCTGCGGCCGATACAACGGCCATATCGGGCGTCAGGCTGATATGGACTGAATATAGTTCTCCAACGATAATAGTATTAACGCACAAATGAGTTGCAGAATTAAAAAATGTACATTATACCACGATCGGGGTTGTACACGCTGCAAATGAGTGGATACCTGCTATTGTGTTTTGTTGAATGGATCCACGCGTGAAAATATTATCCTTTTTTAGCCTAAATGTAAGAAGCATCCTCATTGGTTGACGTTTCGCTCGCTCATGACATCACGCCCATTTGTGACGTCATATGCCACCGTGCCGTCGTTGATTAGCCAATCAGCTATACGCTTGTCTAGCTCTTTGGCATAAAAAAAAACAATATGGCGGATCATTGGAGAGAAGCGAGGTAAATAAATACTTTGTTTCTTCAATTTATTTTATAATATAAGATCGTGGTATAAAAATAGGATGTAACTCGGCTAGTTTCTGACTTACTGTACACAATGGCCACTAGTTTTTTTCGACCAGGGATCTCACGAGAAGCTGCAGGCTTCGAGTGAGATCCCTGGTCGAAAAAAAACTTGTGACCATCGTGTACAGTAAGTCAGAAACCAACCTCGTTACATCCTATCATATGACAGTACAGGATTAAATAATTTTGCGTTCTAAATAATATAGTCCTGGCCCTTGCAGGTCGGACAAAACGGCGCATAGAAATACACACTTGGTTGATACGTTATTTGGCTATGTACACTTGGTCGGATACCTCCGCCGCGCGACAATACGAATTCCTGCTTAGTCTCTTGCGTATTTTTGTCTTAAAGTGACACATGCCACTGAGCTCCCGATTTGGGGAAAGTTTGCCTGAATTTCAACTATGTTCTAGATTAGTATATTTGTAATGTATACCCTGGAGCATTAATGTAGGAATTACATATATTGTGTGTATTTAAGAGTTTAAAACTCCAATTTCGTAGGGTGCTGGAGTCACCCTACCCAACTGCCAGACACAATTCGGTTGGTGAGGGGAAAGTCCCAGACGCCTCTTATCTTAATGAGTTAAGTGATACCAGCTGGATG
Organism: Sthenelais limicola; assembly: GCA_942159475.1. NCBI lineage: Eukaryota > Metazoa > Annelida > Polychaeta > Phyllodocida > Sigalionidae > Sthenelais > Sthenelais limicola. The sequence continues at coordinate 124,183,159 of OW804097.1, forward strand.
GGACAGGGTAGATATGTCACTATGTAACTCCTGCCTCGCTCCTAGTTCACCATGCACTGAGGGCACCACCTTATGGTCAAGTTACTTCTCTCTCAGATTTGAATTCCTCAATGGAATCTCTGCCACATTCTTCGTTAACAAATATCAATTAATCTAAGGAATATATAGAGTTGGTATTCCACACAAATGTTCTTACTTGTGCAGGTAATCGAAAACTACAAACATATTTCTAAATGACATATAGTCAAACAGTGTCCATAGCCACTTTAATATAGGCTACACATGTCAGGATAGTTACAACATATCACATATCACACTCTTTCCGTGTTCATTAAAGGTGTTGTTGAGGTTTAAAGATCCTAATACGAGACTGCAAAGTTACACCTGCCGACTTAAGGGATCTGGACGTACTTTATAAGTGACAGGTATCAAATGTGATTTGTCACAGGAAAATTAATGACAAGTCGCAAAAGGTGTACTGAAGCTCTGACACGAGAAACCAGAAACGTTTCTCCCTGTCTCTACCCATACATGGGCATGCTCCAGTGACTCAACAAGCTCGTTTAACTATTCCTAGTCACCATTAGAGAAACGTGTCTTGTTTCGTTTGTAAGAGACCAAAATAGATCCTTACCTGTTTCATTGAGACAACAGAGGATTTGTATGTCCACCATCTTGAACCTCGATGTATGTATGTGTATGTATCAATTTTATTTCCAATTTTACAATTATACATCATCATTCATCATTTGGAAAAAGGGAAGAAACATTCACAATTCACTTCTATGAACATCCTTCTGGGAAAGCTACGTTTCACAGGTCTTCCAGGCATCCCTGATATTGCGTTGACCATGAGTTTTGTATGATAAGTGTGCTAGTATGCTTGTTAGAACTACCCTTAAAATTTACATTATCGACTTGTACATACAATTTTAAATTGCAATTTAAAGTTCTAAGAAATTTGGTGAAACATTACAAGCACCAAGTGATATTGTTATTTTTTTTAAACATTTTATTAGGCAGATTTTCACAATGTGATATGTCTCATCTCCTATAAAGGTATGTACAATTTTAACCATTAACTTCAATACATGATGACGAATATAGTGAGAGTATTCTCCACAGTTGTATGAATTAGACAAAGAAATTTACATAATTATAATAGTACATTCAACGATTTTGTTTGCATTTAGGCCTCTATTCTAAGAAATGAAAAATCACACTTACATTTCATAAGAATACATTCACAGTCGATAAGAATAACTGATACATCAATTAACACCGATTTCATCATAACAATAACAATCTTTTCTCGTTGCTTCATGGTACTAACTAAATTTCCTTATTCCATTTTGTTTCAATTCAAAATAATATAACATCAGTTCATCCAGTTGTCAGACAATAGGGGAGTTGCATGTCTCACTGCGCATGTCTACTGCAGTGCATGCTGGGATGGATTCTGTAGAAATCTGACATACAAATATTTAGCAACATTTCGAAAATTGAAGAATATTAAAATTGCAAGAATGTTTTCACCAATATCATAGCTTGTATAAATGATCAATGGAAGCCAAATGCATGATGGGAAATATGGGAACTAGTATTATGGAAACATGTATGACACATGGATTTTGACAATAGAGCATTGATAAATATTCCATGCTGAACATGACATGTTTTCTATAGATTTTAGACCGTACCATTACTCCCATAATTCCATGCGAATGAAGATTCAAAATGGCGGCTATGCAAATCCCCTATTTTAGATGAGTTTTCAACAATGCCCATGTCATTTTCTTGGCATTTACAGGAAGTTTATTCCAAACTCTTCGGCCTTGGTAGTGTGGTGACAATGTTAATTTTTCAGTTCGTGGATTTGTCAACACGAGATTAACACCCTTATATTCAGCATGGAATATTTAACAGTGATATCATGTAAATAAAACAGCCATGTGTTCTTTCCCATCAAGCATTTGGTTTTTATAGATCATTTACCCAAGATATAATATTGGTGAAAAGAGTTTTGCCATTCTCGATGTAATTGTTGCTAAATATTGGTATGTGGGTCAAATCGTTAGAAAATGTACAATTGGCAACTCTGCATATTGATTAGATTCTGCGAAATTAGGCAGAAAATGATCGATAGATATCATAGACCTGTATATTCGATTATATTTGGTATTAGATTGATTTAAAATACATGTTTCGTTAGGTTGGGCTGTATTTCGAACCTTATTTTTGTCTTAAATTTGGTTTATTTGAGAGGATTGATGAACTGAATCCATCCCAACATGCATTGTAATAGACATGTGCAGTGAGACATGCAAATCCCCTATAATAGGGGTCTTGCATGTCTCACTGCGCATGTCTGTTATAGTGCATCCTGGGATGGATTCTGCTGAAATCTGACATACAAATATTTGGCAAATTGCAAGAATGCTGTCTGTCACTAATATCATGGCTTATATAAATGATCTATAATAACCAAATGCACGAGGGGAAAAAATGGAGGTTTTTGTTATGAAAACATGTATAAGACATGGATATTGACATTAGAACATTGATCAATATCCCATGCTGAACATGACATGATTTCTATAGAATGTATATTGTAACATTAGTCCAATAATGCCATGCGAATCAGGATTCAAAATGGCGGCTATGCAAATCCCCTATAGTTTTCTCAATGTAGTTGTGATTACAGCTTTAAGACTGGAGCCACCTGAGGAGGAAGTCTAATTCCCCCATAATGCATCATGTTTTCATGTTTGCCAATTTTTTATTCCGATTAAGCTTCTGGTGGAGGCTTTGATGTTTGTTGTCTGCAGGGAAGCATGATGGCAAGAAAATAGAAAGGCTTCTTGATAACCCGACGATGGCTCTGTGAAATCCCTTCAATCAGTGTAAAGAATACTGTAAACGTATTTATTTTCGCGCGGATAAATTTTCGCGCACTAAGTACTTTGACACCTTTTCGCGCGGATTTAAATTCTTGCAGCAAGGAAGCCTCACACTTTGTTTATGTAATAATTATAGGTTCGCACAGGATTTAAATTCGCGCACATAAGGGCGTGCGCGAAAACCGCGAAAATAAATACTGCGAACATTAGTACGTTTACAGTAATTAAAAGAGACTGGTAGCAGAAATATATTGTTTAACAAATTTGTGATGTGTTCCAGGGAAATGAGTCACAAGTCGTTAAATTGATATGTTTCATAGTGTTTTTTTCACAAGATCTCTTTATTGAAATGTTCTGATTTTTTAGAGGGTTTAGCACTTATTGTCATATAAATCCATGTAACAAATTTCGGGACATTGTATTAAACATATTCCTGCGTTTTGGAGGCCTTCGTATGGAGTATATTTAGTTACTTTACTTTGTTGTGTACAAATCTTTAGGCATGGTTTAATAGTTACATATTTTTATAATTTTAGTTTTATCCAAAATCCCACTTCTTCTAACGGTGGTGTTCCACTGTTGCCGACTAGCTAAACAGTACAAACAAATAACAGAATATAAGATACAATTTGATATTGAATACTCGGATTAAACCATTTAAAGACAGATCTTATATACTGGTCATTCGAGCTAAGGCTATGTACAAGCAAGTTCGTTTTTCACCCACCACTCAGAAATAATAAAACTCTTACCAGATTTTTAAAAAGGCATATATTCTTCAACGAATCCTGAAAAACTATACGTTTGAATGTTAGCCTGCCACAGAAAATAAAATTCTTAAGCAACCTCTTGGTTTATATTCTTAGGCCTATAAATCTGCACGACGATTTAATTAATAATGAGGGCCACTAGAAATGATATTAAAAGGCAGTAAGGTACAACTCATGAGATGTAAACATCTAGATCTTGTATTTTGGTATTGTATTGTTATGTACAACTCTGATCAAGTGGAGCCCTAAATGCTTAGCTAGTGTTAAAGGCGCCGATAGCGTGTAGGCTACACGTGTCTCACTCAGAAACTGCCGCTCAAGCTGTCGCGCGGTGATGATGCGTCGGGGATGCGCGACACTTGTGAGCGCGCCTGACAGATGCCATGAAAGCGACTACCGCAGAGCAGCGGAGATTATGTACCAATGTCGCGCGGTTAAACAATTAACAACAGACTAACTAACACCTACTCACTCAAACAACTCTAGCTGCTCAGTCTGAGCATTCATGGCATTTACACCCTGACTGATTCCCCCGTCTGGGAACGGGGGGTATAAACGTCGGAGGTTGGCAGAGTTGGTCATGTCTTCACCGACTTCCAACCAGCCAGTATCACCAGCCAACGTTAGATCGACCAACTCAATTACCGATTCCCACCCGACACATCGCACGATAATTGAATCATCCAGTTCAATCTCTTTCGTGAGCAAAGTCAAACTCCATAAGTGTTCGACACCATGCATCCGGAAGCGAAGAAACTCATCTCGGACATGCTCGCAACCGACCGGAAGTATCAGAGAGCTTTCGACCAGCTGTTGCTAGTGAATCAGCACCTTGAGGCGTGCGAGACGCGAAAGAGCAGAGCGTTGGAGAAGGGCAACCACTGCTTTACGTACACGTATACGTTACGCATAACTACGCTTGGTCATATGCGTAATGCTTTCTTCAACTATACGCACAAAATGGAGGAACGTTTGAATGAAATTGAGGAGGAGCTGAAATCGCGGTTTGGGCTGAACGGAGAGGAGTTTTTATGAATGAAGAGACAGCCGTGGTGGACACTGACACAAATGGCCCTGTTTAGGGCTAAACATTCTCATAAGAGGTGTTGCAATATTCATACCATTGTTACTCCCCCATCCCTCTCCCTCTCTCTTTCTCCCTCATCCCTCTCTCCCCATCCTTTTCAGTTTCTCTCCTCCCCCTCCTCCCCTTCTCTCCCTCTCTTCCTCTCTCCTTCCCCCTCTCCCTCTCTTCCCATCCCTTTCAGTTTCTCTCCTCCCCCTCCTCCCCCCTTCTCTCCCTCTCTTCCTCTCTCCTTCCCCCTCTCCCTCTCTCCCTCTCTCTCCCTCTCTCCCTCTCTCCTTCTCTCCCTCTCTCCCCATCCTTTTCAGTTTCTCTCCTCCCCCTCCTCCCTTCTCTTCCTCTACCTTCCCCCTCTCTCCCCCTTTCCCTCCCATCCCTCTCCTCTCCCCTTTCTCCCCTCATCACTCTCCTCTCCCCCTTTCCCTCCCTCATCACTCTTCTCTCCCCCTCTCCTTCTCTACCTGTCTCCCTCCCCACCACTAGCACCCTTCACTCCAGGCTATTTATTTCTAATAAATTAGTTTTCTGCATCGTGATAATTGAAATCACCAATGAAACCTCATTTCTCTATATACCATCAGTTATATATCTTACTTATCAGGATATTTATACAGCAAAGTAAAAAATAAGAGTGATCAAGTATGAAATGTAAGAGATCGTATGATGAGACATTATTTTGACGTGGGCTCACGGGATTAATTCAGCTATATGAATATAGCCATGGTTTTCTGCCCCCTGCCATGTCTAACTATAGTTTGGCGCCCGATTCCTTAACAGGAAAGGGGGAAGGGGAAAGATGGAAGGGGGGTTTTGTGGTCATTTAAGTATCATTCAACGTCGGCTACCCGATCTCTTAATTGTATGTGGTAAAAGAAATACCGAGGATTGAAGCTAAAACAGGAGAAACTTTCCCCAAAATTGGGTTGAGGGAGGCGAGCCGACCCCATGGCCCAGCTGGTTTTTTATGAGGTTGTTAACTGATTAACAGGAACTCATGGCATTCCTTCTTCCACACATCGACATCAGAGAGAAATCACCGTTGTTTAATTATCCTGTCATAAACTATAAGCCAACTGACTCTAATTGATATTGAGCTATGATTTCTTAATGCTAGGGCATTTGAGACATAGGAAAGTAGTTGCGCAGTAGGAAGAGGGAGAGAGATTGTTTAAGGGTGAGGACATTAGAAGAGGTACAGATGTTATAAATTGTTAGTGTGTTTTATCAAAGAACTATAACCAAAACAGAAGGTGGTTATAGTTCTTTGGTTTTATAAAGGAGTATTGGATTTAATTCCAGCTTATTCCATATTGGGTACTACCCGCTATCTGATTTGGAAGTATACCCCCTCCAATAATGACTCCGCTTAACAACCAGTGTAACCCAAGTAGCGTGGGGGTAGCGTTACCTGGGAAAACGCCAAACATCATTGAGAACTGAAAGCTTGACTCGACTCGTTCATACCAAGATAGCTCCATAATAATAACAGTATAAACTATCAGTAGGCCTAGCTCTACACATTTAGTAAATATTCTGCTAAATCAATTGATAAAAAGTTAGGCCGGATAATGATAAGGGCGTTAAGCAACCAATCTCACTCACTCACTCACTCTCAGCTCTCCCGCCCTTGATATAACCTTCAATGTGTTGATAATGGCGTAAAGCAACCACTCATTCTCAGCTCTCCCGCCCCTGATATAACACACTCACTCACGCAATACCTGGCTGGCGCCATGCCCAAGCCCATAGTTCATGCACTACTCATGCCACGTGAGTGCCGCCCCCTCTCGGTCTTACGGCCAACTACGTTAGTAACAGTGCGTGTGGAGAGGTGGCGCTGTGGTCTGTGCCATCTACAGTGCGTGGGTACATGATTAATGAATGAATGGATGAGTACTTTATTTAAGACGACTCAAAATGGATACATAGTTCTGAAAATTATCGAGCAACGATCAATACCTATATTTGTACTGAAGCTCTATATTAGATATTTTTGTGATCTATGAGATATATCACAATTGTGAAAATTTGTCAATAAAATTTATATATATAACAAAGGGGGTTTCCAGGCCTAGTTTCCCGCTGGTTCAAACCGAAAACATGTTCTTTTTGTTCGTTATTTATTTATTTGTGTGGAGGAGGAGGAGGAGGAGGAGGAGGAGGAGGAGGAGTGTAGCCGCCCATGGGGGAACATATAGTTCCCTTATGGAATAAATAAGTGACGTCAAAAATAAAATTCATAAATATAATGACATCATGCCCCCTTGTGTTCTTTGAGTGACTAGGTGTTATTTAGTCTGTTGGTTAACATAGATCATTTATACAAGCTAAGATATTGGTGAAAACATTCTTGAAAATTTCCATAAACATGTTGCAAAATATTTGTATGTCAAATTCCATTAGAATGCATCCCAGGATGCAATGTAACAGAAATGCGCAGTGGCACATGCAACTCCCCTATTAATGATGTTTATAATTTGAATATCTAGAATATTGAATTTGAATTAATTTTGAATATTTACAATATTATGGTATTGTTATACCTCATTGTGCCTACCCCTAAACTTTACCTTTCCTAGCTAGTTCTTACCTGTGCTGGCTACTTAATGACGTTTCCTTTATTCTCATTGGTCGCGCTGCACCTGTCAATTAGGTTAATTGGAGGGTTACCTACCAACGTCAAGGTATTACCATCGATATTGTCCTGCAATAAAACCGGTCCTGGGTTTGACCATAAAGTGCCTTAATTTCTGTCTCTTTTTCTCTGTCTCTCTCTCCCTTCTTTATCCTCGGTATGATCATAAACTGCCTCCCTCTCAGCTCTCCCGCCCTTGATAGAACCATATTAAATGTGTTGATAAGGGCGTAAAGCAACCAATCTCACTCACTCACTCCCTCTCAGCTCTCCCACCCTTGATATAACCATATTAAATGTGTTGATAAGGGTGTAAAGCAACCAATCTCACTCACTCACTCCCTCTCAGCTCTCCCACCCTTGATATAACCATATTAAATGTGTTGATAAGGGTGTAAAGCAACCAATCTCACTCACTCACTCCCTCTCAGCTCTCCCGCCCTTGATATAACCATATTAAATGTGTTGATAAGGGCGTAAAGCAACCAATCTCACTCACTCACTCACTCTCAGCTCTCCCACCCTTGATATAACCATATTAAATGTGTTGATAAGGGTGTAAAGCAACCAATCTCACTCACTCACTCCCTCTCAGCTCTCCCGCCCTTGATAGAACCATATTAAACGTGTTGATAAGGGCGTAAAGCAACCAATCTCACTCACTCACTCTCAGCTCTCCCACCCTTGATATAACCATATTAAATGTGTTGATAAGGGTGTAAAGCAACCAATCTCACTCACTCCCTCCCTCTCAGCTCTCCCACCCTTGATATAACCATATTAAATGTGTTGATAAGGGTGTAAAGCAACCAATCTCACTCACTCACTCCCTCTCAGCTCTCCCGCCCTTGATAGAACCATATTGAACGTGTTGATAAGGGCGTAAAGCAACCAATCTCACTCACTCCCTCTCAGCTCTCCCACCCTTGATATAACCATATTAAATGTGTTGATAAGGGTGTAAAGCAACCAATCTCACTCACTCACTCCCTCTCAGCTCTCCCGCCCTTGATAGAACCATATTGAACGTGTTGATAAGGGCGTAAAGCAACCAATCTCACTCACTCACTCTCAGCTCTCCCACCCTTGATATAACCATATTAAATGTGTTGATAAGGGTGTAAAGCAACCAATCTCACTCACTCATTCCTGCAATAAAACATTATTCTAAGACTACAGCATCTTCTTTCCTTTATGTTACATTCATTATAACAGTGTGATGTAATACCTAAGCTTAATAAAAAGAAATACCTTGAAACTTAAATTTTGCAGACATACTCTGACAAATTCCCCCTATTCTGAGATTCAGTGGATGAATGAACCTGAAATTGGCACACTCTCAGATTATTCTCTTCTTTTTTTCTCTCTCTTTTTTTTCTCAGATTATTCTTAGATATTCAGGGGCCTGTGGCAAAAGACATCCTTACTTAAGGTTTTCTGTTTCTGTCTAGGCTTACAGCCTCTCAGATCCGATTGTAATAGTATGTCAGTGATTGGACGCTTATTTGGGCGTCCTAATGTGATCCTAATGACATTTTGCGGTTCGGAGCGAGAGGTTTTCCCTCAGTTTGGAGGGACTCTCTCAACTCAACTCTGAGCCAAGACTCTATTGAAATAACCTGAAATGAGGGAAACAACCAAGGCTGATGATGAATGATTAGAGAGGTTAAAAGGTTTTGTCAATTTATTTTTATAACATATCAAAGCTGCACTCCCAGCTATTTCCTATACAAATCTCAAATTTCACATATTTAGATCATAAATACCCTAACCTACCTTGTCCCAAGAGTTTGGGTCTCTTTCTTAATGTTGAAGATAGATATTTGAGTGTTTGAGTATCGGTGTCCACCAAATATATATATACATAGTTGTTACAATTTCTAAAACCCTGTCCTGCCCTCTGTAGTCATAGCCCTTCACAACACATGACTTAACTTGAGAATACAGGAGCCTGTTGACCCATTTACAGGCTACAGGCCGCACTACCCTGCCACCTATTGTTAACTATTGGCAATTCTGAAACAAAAAAAATAGCTTGGCTTTTACTTGACCACGATCTGGTTTGTTCTTAAATCACTGTATTTAGACACTTATTGAATGTTTTATTAACTAAGAGATCGATAATAGTGATTTTGGGAACTAATCTCAATGTAAATTCAAAAGAACCATCCAACATTGATACTAGGGAAAGCAGCTTTAAGTGGTAAGTCCTTGAACCTGAAAATAAACTAAAATCTCCAAAGTTGATTGATCTCCCCAAAATCCCTAGGCCAATGTTTTAGTTCCACCAATGGATTGGACGGCTCAGTCATGATCAGTTTGGTTTTTTTAAATATCGGAGCAAAGATGGATGGTGCCTGCAGGGGACTACTCCTAACTTCCTTCAGTCCAAATCATTCAAGTTCTATCACAAATGTGATGTGTTCCAGGAAAATGAGTCGCAAAATTGCTATTTTTGAAGTAACTTATTCACAAGATGTCTTTATGGGGATGTTCTCATTTTTGTGGGGCTTATTGTTTCGGTCAGATTTTCAGAAAATGTACAATTGGCAGCTCTACAGGTTTAGGATATTCTGCTAAATTAGGCTGAAAAATGATGAATACCGGATATATCTGAGTATATTTGGAATCGCATTTATTCAAAGTATCAGTTCTGTTATGTTAAACTGCATTTTGAAGCTCATTTCTGTCTTAAATGTGCGTTATTTGAGGGGATTGGTGAAGGCAAATTGTACATTTTCTGAAGATCTGACCCATTTATAGGCTGCTTGTAGCATCAATACATGTAGCAACTCTCAGGACAGTGTATTAAATATATTCTTGCTTTTTAAAGGTCATCCTATGGAGTATACTTTGTTACTTGAATTGCCCACCCAGAAATATTCCAAACATTTTTTTCAAACATAAAATATGTATCAACCATAAAATATAGAAATACTTATTAATTGTCCTTAATGTTTACTATCATCGGAATCGGCTTGATCTCATCTTTTCATATATGATAATATCTCAAAATTCATTATTTCTCATTTCTCTGTAACCCGTCACAAATTTTCGCAACACTAAAACACGATCATGACAAGTGGCTAAGATAGTTAAATGAGTAGTCATCAAATATTGTGAAACCTTTTCAGTGTAAGCATATATGCTAGGTCTAGCAGTATCTGAAGTATTGAGTACCAACATTGTGTTTTCATTCAATGATTATTGAATATGTGTATTGAATTCAATGGGTCAGAAGCCTCTACTCATTACAAATCCCAGAGGAAATGGTCTAGTCACCATAAGGTGCTGCCCCCATGCCCCAAGTCGACAGGAAAGGAACTATTTTCCATTTTATTGACCAATCGCCACCCTGTATAAGTGACCACACCACAGTCAGATGGGGCTCCGACCTGGGGTTACATAACTCCAGATGTCAAGTCACCCAACTGGCACTTTGGATTTTGTCTCCCAGCCGAAATGAATTTACTCACTATTTTCACCAAATATCTCATATACTATGGATTACAGAGTTTTGGGATCAGTTAGAAAGGTTAAGAAATACCAGATACCAGAAAATTGAGTAGAAATTCCGTTACTCGTGAATAAAGGCCAGAACAGTGAGAAGTATCACTTTAATCTTCCAACCAATAGGTCAAACAAGGGCATAGGCTGGGTCACCAGAAGAAAGGATTTCCAACCATTTAATGGCCAATTATTATCACATTATGTAGAACTGTCTAGTGTCTGTCTCTGTGCGTATTGGAGAAATTCCTGAATAAATATGATTGTTTCTACGAACTAAATATCACTGTCCATTATTGTTCACGATCTTATGATAGATTCCAAGATGAAAACTAATAATGTTTTCATAGGCACGATATTTACAGTCATATAAAATCTACCTTTCCTAAATAATGTTACCTAATAAAAGGTAGCAGGGCCTAGGAGAAGACCTCATTCAGTTCTCTAGGATGAAGAGGGACTTCCGCCTGTTCTGGGTCGGACAAGACATCACTTCTGCAAGTGTACCAACTTGCATCCTTTATCTGTGCTGAGTTCACATCCTTGTTATCAGCAACAGAACGATTGCAATGGCTTCTCCCACTCTCAAAACAGCTTCCAGTTTCAGAATCACACCTCTTCTGGTTTGAGTAAGATTCAGAAAATCTATTCCATGCCAGAAAGTTCTTTAAAATTGGCGGCAAAGGCAGAGAAGAGACGCTAGATTTATCTTGCAGTGCTCGAAGTATGGCAGAGCGACATTGCTTTTTCAGGTTGAGCTCAAGAGGCAGACGATACACCCTTATATGGTAGTCTGACTTCTGCTGACTGCTGTAGTTCGCTAGAGCCATGTAGGTGGCGCATTTGGAGACTAGTGGCGCCACTAGTGGGATGCAGTGGAGGTGGCAGGCGCGGAGGAGGCCTGGGCTGTAACGGGCGATGGGAGCCAGGGTGTCGGCATGGTACAGGTAGGTAGTATACATCCACTCATTGCTGAACCCTATAGGGTCCATCACCTGCAGCAAGTAGAATAACAAGATGTAATGTTTTTGTGGTCCGTTTTACCAAAATGAGTCATAAGTCACAAAATATTGATTTTGAGATATCACCATATTTGGAAAGAGGAGATCAAGCGGATTCTAATGATAGTAAACACTAGAACACCTAATAAGTATTTCTGTATTTTAAGTTTCATATTTTTATTTTTGAAAAAATAGTTTGCAATGTTTCTGAATGGTTAATTACCAGTAAAGTAACTAAATATACTCCATACAAAGGCCTTCAAAATGCAACAAAATATTTAGTACAATGTCCTGAAATTTGTTACACATTTGTTAATTGTTAATGATTTATATCATTATAAGTGTTAAACCCTCTAAAAATCAGAACATTTCAATAAAGAGATCTTGTGATAAAAACACTTTGAAAAATATCAATTTTGCGACCTGTGACTCATTTTCCTGAAACACATCACATTTTATTGTAATATTGAAATATTGAAACAGTGCAATATTGTGATATTGAATTATTGAATCACATTGAATCATATCAATATTGATCTACATGTATTGTAATATTGAAATATTGAAATGCATGTATTATTCTATTGAAATATATGTATTGTAATATTGAAATATATGTATTGTAATATTGAAATATTGTATGTATTGGAATATTAAGATACATGTTCTGTAATATTTCAATACATGTATTGCGATATTTCAATACATGTATTGAAATATTGATGTATTGAAATATTGATGTATTGAAATATTGATGTATTGAAATATTGATGTATTGAAATATTGATGTATTGATTTTTTTGTTATTTTTTAAAAGAATATTGTAATATTGAAGTATTGAAAAGGTTTACAGTTTTATTTGTCAAGTAGTTCTTTGTACAAATGGTTACGAACATCTGACTGGAGTCAGGTCTTCCAGTTTGTGCCAATAGGGGATTTGCATAGCCGCCATTTTGAATCTAGATTCGCATGGAATTATGGGACTAATGGTACAGTATAAAATCTATGGAAAACACGCCATGTTCAGCATGGTTTATTTATCAATGGTCTAATGTCAATATTCATGTGTTATACATGTTTCCATAACACAAGTCCCCATCTTTCCCATCATAAATTCGTTAACATAGATCATTTATACAAGCTATGATATTGGTGAAAACATTATTGCAATTTTCAATAAAAATTTTGCCAAATATTTGCATGTCACATTTCATCAGAATCCCTCCCAGGATGCAATGTAACAGACATGCACAGTGGCACATTCAAATCCCCTATTATTTTATTGTAACATTGCTCTTGAGTAAAAGTTTTTAAATACGAATCCAAATGTTTATTGTATTGTATTTCTACTTTGTTTGTATGTACCCATGTACATTTGTATACTCTTGCCTACATACCTATGTTTATAGATAGGCAAATACTGACAGTACCAATGAGATACCGGCGATGTCATCATATTATGTCATATTATATCATATTACATTGTCAACTAGTATAGATCATTTTCCAAATTCAGGGCTATTTGGAAGACCTGTATACTGTAATTTTCCTTTTTCCAAATTTTACTTCATTTCAATCTCTAGTTCGTACCATGTATTACACTTTGTAAACGTTCATGGAAATAAAAATCTATTATTATTATTATATTATAAATTACCTGTAAAACAATGACCCCTCCTTCTCTGGAATAGCACAATTCCAGGCGGGTATCAGAGTCGATATCCAGCAGTGCAGAAATGGACACAGCCTGCAAGGGCTTTACAGATTCCATATTAAACGTAGCCAGCATCTGTACCCCCAGTGGACCCTGCACACCCGCCACTGCAAACACCTCATGGCTGTGTCGCGGGTCGAAGCTGGCCGCCGCAACAGTTTGTGCCCCCGTAGATATCCTGCCTATCTCCTTCATGGTCTGACAGCTGAAGAGGATGATGGCGTTCTCATAGGCCTCATGGAAGAGCTGCCGCGAGTGGATGAGGCACAGGGACACTGAGACAACTGTTTCATCAGGGCTCCATGCACAGTCAAACACCTGCAAATTCAATTCAATTCAAGAATTCTTTATTGCTGAAGATGTTTTACAATAAGGTCGTCCAACATTCTAAATAAACAAACGTCTAGATAGGTCTTCCGTCGGGTGCCCGGTTCTTGTTTGAACTGTTTACTTATGCTACATGGTTTCTATGATTAGATGGCAAATGAGATAGTAAATTAGAGATATAATATATCATGAGGTTCTTGACGTATGAAATAGTTGACGGGTACATGGTGTATGAAAGAGTATACAATAATACTGGTTTTGATAACAGTGGTTACTTTTATACTAAAGATGTGTGGCAAAACATCCATGGTTGGCATTAATTGTATACCATTCTCAGGATGAAGGAAAGGCGAAATATATAAATGTGGACTTTTCATGCAAATCTTTAGTTTTTGACGGAAATTAACTGTAAATGCAACTTTAATATTACCATCAGAGCTACCAGGAATACTTTGTCCCCTTTCAAGATATATCACTTCGCAACACAAGCAAACACAAAGAAACTTGAACGCATCCAAACAAGAGCAACCAGAATCATAACACAAACAAGAAAACAAGAATCAATATCGAACGTCTTGCCCTCACTAGGCCTATAGCCCAAACATAATTCCAATTGTCATTTGCAAGGATGTTTGATGTTTGCTGTATAAAAATTCTAAATAAAAAAAAAGAAGATTGGAATGAAGCCAAGTGTAATTACAGGAATTACCGGAATCAAATCCAGGGGCTTGTATATATCTGCATGGTTCTCTTACCATCTGAGCTAGCACGACTGCCTGGGCTTACTACCTCAATCATTCCAACCCAAGAGCCCCAACACGGCTACAACACAATACTTTCATGTCTTAGGAGACTACAATACAGTGTAGGAACACCTTTAAGTCCAGAATAAAGTGGTGCCATTGCCACAACATCCGCAGCATACGCCTACAATGTCACAATTTACATACACTTATGGGCTATTTTGTGCAGTTTGTTCATTCATTCATGTTTTTTGAGAGTATGGTGCTTTGGCTAGAAGACCGTTAGCCTGGTTATGGGGATGTGGCCGTATGGTGATGTATGGTGGAAAGGGTGAGGTGATAAAACAGCCCCTGGCGGGAAATCATGGAAAATGCTAGATAATAGTCCCCGTGAGCCATGTATATTATTTTATTGTTTGGGCGGTCTGAAAGACCTCATGGTAGAGGATTGTTAATGCCCAATTCCTGTTTTATTGTATTGAATATGTATGATGTTGCAAAGTATTATATGTATGAACAAATAATTCGGAATAAAAATCTTTATATATATATGTATATCCTTATCACTAATGGCTGTATAAATAATGTTAGATAAAAAAAATAAATCAAGGTGGTAAGACAAGTTAACTACCTCCCGCCAGGGGCTGTTTTATCACCTCACCCTTTCCACCATACCTCATAGTTGCTTAACTGGTAATTATCCATCTAGAAACATTGAAAACTTTTTTTTAAAACATAGTTCTAAATATCAAACTAGAAATATAGAAATACTTAATAGGTGTCCTATAGTGTTTACTATCATTGGAATCAGCTTGCTATCATCTTTTCCAATATGGTGATATCTCAAATTCCATATTCCGACTTATGACTCATTTTCTTAAAACGGTAAGACAAGGTTGGTAAGACAAGTGAACTACCTCTGTGTGCTCGAAGTCCTGGTCTCCACACTTGCTCTTGAGTGGGAAGGTACCGATGATCTTATAGTTCTTCATATCAATACAGGAGAGCACAATGGCGGACGGCTGCATCTTCAACTGTCTCTTCACCAGTGTTATAATGCCGATACCTGAATCATTTACAAACATATACATGGGTCAGATTTTGAGAAAATTCACAATTCACTTTCACCAATCCTCTCAAATAACGACGAAAATAAAGTTCCAAATACAGTTCAACCTAACCAAACAGATTGCTAGAATCATTGCAATGCCAAATATACTCGAATTTACCTATATATTGACCAAATTGTAGCAGAATTTAGCAGAATTTACTAAATGTGTACAGCTGCCAATTGTACATTTTCTGAAAATCTTACCCATATAATAATCATAATAATCCATTAAAATCCGTTTTGATAACACAAATTCCATTTAGAATACAGAACTAGATTGGTTTTCTGGATGATTGTAATAAATGGGTTTTCTCTTTCTTTCCAATATAGCTGCTAAAATGATTATTATCAATTATATTTATTATATGCGCATTACATATGAGAGGTGCTATAAGTGGGGTGCTATAGAAATATTCATATAGTACGCATACTATATGAACTACTTCGTTTCCAAGTCGGCCACTTTTATGCACCAAGTTTTACGCCCATATAATAAATATAGAATGGAACTCGCCTGCAATAACCGAAAAATTTATTGGACTTGATTCGTCCACATAAGCACTCTGCCTACAGCATCATGCTTATGTGGACGAATCTCGTTCAATAAAATTTCGATTATTGCCGGCTCGTTCCATTCTCTCTCTATACATATGTCCTTTTTTCTATTACCTTTCTTCCTGTAGGTGAAGTCAGAAGACATCAGAGTGTAGCCAGTCCTGACGTACCTCACCAGCTCAGGCATGTCAGAGAAGGAGAGCATTCTCCTGCTGGAGGAGTGGTCAGGGAAGGACAGGAGAAAGGCATGCCTGCCCGGGAGGAGGGAGATGGCTGCCTCCTTGTTACAGCACGATGACCAGTAACGCTTCATCGCGTCCGTGTCCTTGAACCCGTACTTCTGGGCGGAACTCTTCCAGTGGATCTCCACTAGCGGGAACTTGCTACTCCACACTTTGTTACCTGAAATAAGATTCATAATTAAATTTAATTGAGATTATTTACATTAATATTATTATGATTATAATGAAGTTAGATTCAAAATTAAATTGAAGCCGTATTTCTGGGCAGAAATCTTCCAGTGGATCTCCACAAGGGGATAAATGCTACTCCACATTTTGTTACCTGAAATAAGATTCATAATTAAATTTAATTCAATTCGATTCAAGGATTCTTTATTGTATAGATCATAATTACAATTGGTCGGACAGTTCTGTGACGGTAAGTTACAGGTCTTCCGGTGTCTGCCGACTTTGGTTCCTTTTGAAATGTTTTTTAAAGGAATAAGAACTTAATATTAACAGCAACTGTGATGAGATGGGTGAGATGACTAATTAGAATAAAATATAGATGAAGGTACTAGCTAACGACCATCGTTTTTGAAACTGCTAACCTATTAGGGGTAAATAACCCGTGATTGATTAGAGATAATTATTAAACCGTGAACATGCACGGTGAACACATTATAGATTGTTATGAAAAGACATTGATCAGATATATTTGAATGTAGCATACGTTGGACACATTTGGTGACAAGTATGAACACGGGTCATAGGCAAGGGCAGTAATATTTTACAGTTTGATAAAACGGTAATTAATTTAATTGAGATTATTTACATTAATATTATTATGATTATAATGAAGTTAGATTCAAAATTAAAATGATTGATCAGGCGATGCAGCGGTAATTCTGTTATGATAGATCATATTTTGAAATTTCGTTTTGTAAAGACTTAAACAAGTCTTCCATTTAGAAACCTGTTATCGCTACTATCTAAAACAAAATGGAAATAAAGTTTCTTATAAATATATATTCCAAGCGAATCGTGACATGAAAAAGCGCAAACATCAGTTTACCAAAACTGACACGTGCCAGCATATGGGTAAGATTTTCAGAAAATGTACAATTGGCAGCTGTATACATTTAGTAAATTCTGCTAAATTAGGCTGCAATTCGGTCAATACTAGGTAAATTCGAGTATATTTGGCATTGCATTGATTCTAGCAGTCTGTTTGGTTAGGTTGAACTGTATTTTGAACTTTATTTTCATCTGAAATTTGGGTTATTTGAGAGGATTGGTGAAGGCGAATTGTACAATTTTTCTGAAAATCTGACATGAGATAAATGTATCAACTTGCTACCAGCGTCTATTGTCCTACCAGTGACGACATGACAAATGTCAACACTATCTAGATGGGGGTCATGACCTTGTCCCATATCAACACCAACATACAACAACCCATATAAATGGGGACTACTGACCTCATAATCACTTAAATTTCACCTTGTAATTGTAATGCGTTTCAGGAACATGAGCCATAAGTCGCAAAAAATAGATTTTGAGATATCATTGTATTTGAAAAGAGTAGATCAAGCCGATTCCAATGATGGTAAACATTAAATACATTAGATAAGTATTTCTATATTTTAAGTTTGATATTTTTATTTCTGAAAAAAAAAGTTTTCAATATTTTGGGGTGAACAATTACTAGCAATATAGGTAAATGTACTCCATAGGATGATCTTAGAAATGCAAGCATATATCTAATACACTATCCTGAAATTTGGTTCATGTATTCATGAGACCTATCCGACTAGATACTCCAAAGATGAAAACATTCCAAAAAGGAGATCTTGTGAATAAATGACTTTTTAAAAAAATATTACACTCTCCCGCGCACCGTACCCGTGCGATACGGAGCGGCGAGTTTTTTCGTCTTCAGTGTGACGATTTTTGTCTACTGAGCACCGCGAACGCTACTGGTGAGCTGGGGTGACGAAATTGCCTGAACTTCTGAGACGAAAAACGGTCATTTGAATCACGGAGACGAAATATGATATGCTCCGTATTCGCGCTCCGTTTTTCGTATTGAGTTTTGGATTTTGGAAGCTTACCTATAAGGTGAAACTTATTAAATATTGTTTTAACCTAAGGTATATGCCAAATGCGAATACATGTTTTCTTCAAAAGAGTCAAGAGGTGGAGGTGTGAGTCTAGTGCGACCCTCACACATGCACACATCATAATGTTGACGCACAAACTCTTAGCAATGCTTTAACACCTTATTTATACCACTATAGATATTCCACATCATGTACACAGGTATATTATAAGTATATTCCAAAGAATTATAACCATAATTATGGTTATAATTCTGTGTATATTCAGATCGGACGCATTTTGAAGCAGAAAGAAATATTGTTGATTCAACGAATTTTATTTTTTCTAAAAAAATAGTATCCTGAAATCAAATGCTGCCCGTTTGGGAGAATTACTCATATACCTGGATATATTCAATATATTCGGTCGATTCCAGAAATTTTAGTGCGATTTTGATGTTTTTCACATTTGATCAACTCTTTTTTGCATTTACATTTAAGATCGTTAGCTCAATATCTATAACAAATCTCATGATTCCACCATCATTCCTTGATCAGTAAATTATAATTTTATGAAAAGAATCCATACGAATACACGATTCCGACGAATACACGTTAAAAAACTGGCTGAAAAATACAAATTTTGTATTCTTATTGTCAAACATTGTCTCCTAACGAAAGGACTTACCAGTTATTTCATTTATATTTCGTTATTTCATTCAGAAATGATGTATCAACAAATACACAATTCCATACGAATACATCACTGAACTGATGTATTCGTATGGAATGGTGTATTCGTTGGAAACACTTATGGGGTTTCATATAAAGGTGGTTATACTTTGAACATATATTTGCAAGAAAAGGTATTACAACTCCATATCATTATATCTGGAGCATTAATAAATTGGTTTATAAAGAAAAAAAACGATCCATACATATACATGTATTCGTATGGAATCTTTGACCAGGCTCCAATGATTTGGAGGCTTGTATCTGGAAAAATAATTGACCCAGGTTGTGGCAAATTGAAAGTCATATAGCCCGATATAAGGCCTTTCTTCCTTATAGATATGAAAACAATCAAAGTATTTTTAATTTTTTACAAAAAATCTCAGAATCGCACTAAAATTTCTGGAATTGACCATTCATGAAAAAAAACATTCCCTGCTTTTCCTCTCCTTTCCCGCCCATCTCTTTCTTACTTTCTTTCAATTGCAATCCTCCTGTCTGCCTCTCCCCTCTTTCTCTTTCTGTCCTTGTCTGCATTTCTCTCTCCCTCTCTCTCACACACACTATTATCATCCAGAGTGATTCCTTGAGGTCTAACACACAGCTGGTTCTGTGGTGTAGTGGTTAGGATGCTCGCTTGTGAACCCCGTGGTTCTTAGATCGAACCCAAGCATAGGTAAGTTTTTTTCTCTGTTTGGCACCAGTGGTTCTACACTAGTGGCCGTCATGCACTAATGGTCATGCCAGTTTGTCTGGCACTGGCCGGCCGGCCTAATCCTAATCCTTTAGCTTTCCCAGGTACCCGTCGCAGGTACGAAAAACGCCGCGCGAATACGCTGAGACGGAAAATTTCGTATCAAAAGTGGGGACAAGAATTTCGTATCCAATTTCGTATCCCGCGGGTACGGTGCGCGGGACAGTGTAATTTTGCGACTTTTGACTCATTTTCCTGAAACCCATCACAATTACTACATGATCTACGTCGAAAGTTATTTTTATTTTATAATGAATGAAACTAAAATTACTATAGAGTAATTATTTTGATGGCACCTGTTGATAGAACTGGTCCCATCAACCCAACTTATATGTGGCACGTTTAACACATCTTATTAAACATATTCTGAACAAGAAAACTATGATCATATTAAAAAAGGAAAGTGCGTAATTCGTGGGGAAGATTTGTTTAGTTTTTAAATGTGTTTATTCAGTAATTAACATTGCATGGTTTTCGGATATTTTTCAGTCAATCGTGAATCCCAAAAATCTAAAAGGACATATAAATTACTCGTTCACTTTCTATATAACTAATAAACAAGCTCTTTTTTTTTATATAATCGACATACACCCTATTATTAATTATCATTAATAATAGTTATTAATTATACACGTAACCTCTGTGACATGAATCATACACACACACATATGTAAAGTATAGCGACAATAAAACGATGGGATCCGACTTACATCTATATGGATGTCCAAGTGCATGATCCGTTTTTTTAACATTTTGCTGGTTCTACTAATATAAATACATTGTTTCTAAACTCTTGGTATTTCTACTGCCATCTATTTGGGGTTTTTGTCCACACCTAAGGTGTATTGACCGAAATACAAAAAAATGGGTTATGTTGTGTGTAACGGGGTGGTATAAAGGGCCTAGTTCACTAAGCCGATTCCCGTGCGATTCTAACAAAAGTTTAGTGCAAAAGAGTCCTCTGCGGCGCAAAATCGCATGAGAATCGGCTTGGTGGTCAAGGCCCTTTAATCAGTCATAAAATTGTAAGACATCTGCTTCGGAGTATAACATAATGGCTCCCATGATTTAAAAAAATGGTTAAACCTAACTGCTTTCTGTTTGATATGTTGATGTATAATATCAATCTTTTCTCGCAATGAGACGTACCTTTATTTATCAAGGAATTTGCTGAGAATTAAATGTGTTTAAAAAAATGAAATTGATGGAGAGGTTGGCATTTTCACATACAGAGAGATATAGACCGTGACTTTATGAACAGAGAGAGAGAGAAGTATAAAACATCCGCCTATGGGTCAGATTTTCAGAAAATATACAATTGGCAGCTGTACACATTTGGTAAATTATGCTAAATTAGGCTGCAATTTGGTCAATACTAGGTAAATTCAGGTATATTTGGCATTGCATTGATTCTAGCAATCTGTTTGGTTAGGTTGAACTGTATTTTGAACTTTATTTTCGTCTGAAATTTAGGTTATTTGAGCAGATTGGCGAAGTTGAATTGTACATTTTCTGAAAATCTAACCCCTATATAGGGTAAAACGCATAATACTTATTATATATACCACAAGCACTCTGTAAACATATGTAAACAAACTGGAATAAGGCCAGCATATTCACCAGGGACCTGTTGTATAAGCTGAGTAAGGAACAATTGTGTGTGGGGATTCCTGCATTTTGCCCCTAATTACTTTGGTGGGTATAGTTTGGCGCCCTGTTCCTCAACAGGGAAGGGGGAAGAGGGAAGGGTGGGAAAGGCCATACACTTTGATCATTTACGTATCATAAACGTCGGCTACCGGATCTCTTACTTGTATGTGGTAAAAGAAATACTGAGGATTGAAGCTAAAACAGGAGGAACTTTCCCCCAAATTGGGCCCAGCTGGTTTTTTATCAGGGTGTTAACTGATTAACAGGAACTAATGGTATTCCTTCTTCCACACATCACATTAGAGAGAAATCACCATTGTTTAATTATCCTGTAATAAGCTATAGCAATAACAATTCCTACACCAGTCTAGGTCCAAAGTTGAGAGAGTCCCTTCAAACGAAGGGAAAGCCTCTTGCCTAAAACTGCAAAGTGCCATTATAATTCCATTTAGACTGCAAAATATCATTATAATATTATTCCCATTAAAACACCGAGTTCTAGGCCAGGAAACTGATTAGCGAAGTAGGCTGACATACCATTCTCTTATCTGATCTGGGTATGGATCTAGAGTGTGTAAACTACATTAATTAATAGGGGGAAGGTAGATCGCTTTATATCGGGGGAACCGAGGATGTAATGGATGATGAAATAGAGAAGCTCTTTAAATAAAGTTGATGTTGTTTATTATTTAACTCAAGGCTTTCGGGCTTACTTGCCCTTCATCAGGAGTAGTGACAAGTAGTACATTAATTAATGACGAAAATCCATCGCATCACATCAAACACTCCTTCCCCCTTAGATACTGAAGGTTTTGAATTTGAATTTGAATTCTTTTAATTACATTCGATGAATGCTGTGGAAGGGGGTCTCCCCAGCCAATAGGAGGTTTTCAGCCCCTACGAGCTATGATTACCGTAGTTACATGTAGGGAATAATCTCGCCTTTGGACCAGGAATAAGGAGATAGATTTATTGGAAAATTAAGAAACAGTGACAGTCAGGTCCAGAAGGCCACATTCCTCGATTCCACATCCAGCGATAAGCTTAACCACAAGGCTAAGGCTAAGGCTAAAAGTGTTAATAACGCCTAAAACTTAGGGGTCCAAAACTGCCTACTGGACCTGACTGGGGAGGTTTGTGTTGCTCGAAATGAAATATTAGGGAAAGAAACAAGTTTATTTATTTAATCCTTGTGAAATTAGGAGTTGAAAATTAGATTTTCCCAATTATTGAAGTAAAATCTGACTGTAGATTATATAGAAAAGTATATATGAAATGAAAGCTCCCAGTGAAAGGAACACAGATATAGAGAGTAGGAATAAGTTCTCTTAATAATCAATGATGTACTTCGCAAAACATCTTATAAAGGTAAAATAGCACAATTGAAAGTCTGACCTCTTATTTATTGACTCAGGCCAAGCCCCTACAATAGAAGATTTGCATAGCCGCCATTTTGAATCTTGATTCGCATGGAATTATTGGACTAATGGTACAGTGAAAAATCTATAGAAAACATGCCATGTTAAGTATGTAATAATTATCAATGTTCTAATGTCAATATACAACTACATGTTTCCATGACACAAGTCTCCATCTTTCCCATCATGCATTTGGCTTTCATAGATCATTTATAAAAGCTATGATATTGGTGAAAATATTCTTGCAATTTTCGATAAAAATGTTACTAAGTATTTATATGTCAGATTATCAGAATCCATCCCAGCATGCACTGCAGTAGACAGGCGCAGTGAGACATGCAAATCCCCTATTGGCACTGTATGGGTTTTCTTAAATACATTACATTAGCAAAGTACAATATGGACGTCAAAATTATATTGTTTTAGGCTTTGTTTCTGCCAACAATAAATAATAAGTTGTTATGAAGTTATATCAAATATTCGTCATTCCATATATAAATCGATCTGGCTAGAGCTTTAAAACGGCTTAATGTATATCTGTCGATAAGCTTCCGTTGGAACTTTTCCCAAGAGTGTGGTATTCTATTTATCATTGGTCGTTTAATTTGCCCATGTTTGTTCGCATAATTAGTGAGAATAATTTGTGTTGCGTTACAGAAAAATGAATCACAAGTCGAAAGAAATGGATTTTGAGATATTATCATATTTGAGAAGATGAGATCAAGTCGATTCTAATGGTAGTAAACAGTAGGCTATCATAATAGTGTTTCTATTCTTTAAGTTTGTTATTTTTATTTTTGAAAACAAAATGTATTAATATCTATGGGTTGATAATAAGACAAAAATGACCAAGGGACATAGCGGGAAGCCGTATCGTCCCGCGGCGGAGGTATCCGACCAAGGGTGCGTAGCACCCGCGGTCGGATACCGAAGCCAAGGGACGATACGGATTTCCCGCTATGTCCCGCGGATTTTTTTGTATTTATTTCGCCTTTTCTTATTAAAATGTACTCAAGCATGATATATATATTGGTAAAATCAAGTTATGTTCGTCTTGGTTGACATCGACGACTTTGTTGACATCATGACGCCCGTCACGACTCCCGTCATGACGCATTTGCGTATTTCTACGCGCCGTTTTTTTCCGACCTGCGTGGGTCAGAACTACATTTTAGAACGCAAACTTATTTAATCCTGCACTGTCATGTACATTTATTTTACTAATTGCTATGCAGTAAATTACTCTAATAACTATATTCAAGTATTTATTTTAACTTTGCGACTCATTTATATGCACTGATGCTATGATCTTTAGAGAACTATATTCATTCCATATCAGCCTGAGGCCCGATACGGAGGTCGTATCGGCCTCAGGACTGAGTTGCGCTCTCAGTGTTAACTCAATGGGCCGTGCGTATCAACCACATTCAAAGGTGAAATAATTACTAATAAAGTACCTAAATATACTCCATAAGATGACCTTAACAATTCATAGATATATTTAATACCTTGCCTTGAAATTGTGTACATGTCTTCCTGGTACTAGCAGCATTAAGCACCCCGATAATTAGAATATTCCAACAAAGATATCTTATAAATAAATCACTTTGAATAATAGCAATTTTGCGACTTGTGACTCATTTTCCTGAAACACATCACACATGTACTGGTCACATCAGAAGTACAAGGTCCCGTCGGAAGCGCTGCCCGTGCAACCTATTGCCAGTTAGGCGTTGAACAACATTATGTAAAACAAAATGGAAATAAAGTTTCACAAATGATGATAGTACTACACTCTGTTCCTACCAGCAGCTGGCAATTCTACGCAGTTTGCTGTCTTCCTATATAGCTAAAGTAATTACCACCAGAAACATCCTTTCCTTAGCTTATATCCATAATTATCCAGTAATCCAGAGCTGAAGCTATGATAACTCCCTAGACTAATAGAAGTAATCTGTTTATGAGGTGTCCACGCTCCCCAGACACTTACACAAATGAAATATTGAATAAAAAACGTTGCAACAACAAATAGGGTCAACTCAGGTGTCGGGATATCCTTCCCAATCGCCAACCTCAAAGCTTTATTCCACAATTTGTGCACACTTTTGCTTATGCATTTACCTAAATTAAGTAATAGAAAAATAGAAAATGCCATTTGTCTATACTAGCATCGGAGACATATTTCCTCCTTCTGCAAATTTCCTCTACTTTCCGTAAGGCAGTTCGTATTTGTATTTCAAAATTTTGTGACAAATACTAACTGAATATAGTTCCTGAATACTTGAAAGTTTTAACGCTCTGTATCATCATACCTAAGCAATAAACTGTAGCAGGTAGTTATATACCGGAGAATGATATATATGGGTCAGATTTTCAGAAAATGCACAATCTACAGTTCTACACATCTCTCAAATTCTGCTAAATTAGAGTGAAACATGATAAATACTGAGTATATCTGAGTGTATTCTGTATTGTATTCATTCAGTAAATCTGTCTGGTTATGTTGAACTGTATTTTGAACCTGATTTCTGTCTTAAATGTGAATTATTTGAGAGAATTTGTGAAGGCGAATGGTACATTTGCTGAAAATCTTACCCTTATACATTTGTACAACAGGCCCCTGACAGATAAAACCTAACAACCCTTTATATTACTGCCGCCATCAGCCTTGCAACAAGAATTTTTACTACCCAAATAAAACAATATATTTACCGTTATTCATGCTGAAGTATAGCAACACAGAGTATATAAATATAACTCCTCCTTCTCCTCACGAAACCTAGTACGAAGGGGTAGAAAACGATGGAGCTCGCTCACGGCGGATACACTCACAACAACAGTGCCTTTGGAACAACTGCGTAATCACTCCTATCGTCCCACGTATATATATCAAGCTTTGTGAAGGTTATGTTATCAGATATCTAGTGATAACAACCAGTTATAGCTGGTCTTCAGCAGTGTGGCCGGTACCTGTAAAGGTGACAATGTTGTTTGTACGTACATGGGTTGGTTTAATACATGGTCCCATATGCACCCATAGATCTACGCATATCTTGTCCTTAGTTCACTTTGTATACCGTAGGTGGTGCGTTCGGGAACTGATTACATTTGGCTAAAACAGTGGTGTAGGAGAAGAGATTAGGAGGGCTGGAGTATGTTTCAGCCCCACCCCCACCCCACCCCCACCCTTTCCCCAATATCAAGTGGTTACACTTTCTGAATATCATTCCGAGAAAATATCGCAATGACTTAATGTGCACTGTCAATCATTCATCTTTTTTTTTTAATTTTCTTAAATTTACCAATTGATAATAATCGACCTTAAACTTTATTTAAACGTCTGTAATGTTTGTTCCCTATATAACAATTGCTACCACCTTCAAGAAATTGTACTTCAGGACATCACGAAAAACATTATTATTGTGAGCGTGTTTTGTTGACTAACCTTTCCTGGATAAAGATTTTGTGTGCAAAAAAAATATATTTTATTCTTTAGAACTGGACTCAATCTTCATACTTAACGCTAGTTCACATAAGAAGGTGACTGCTTTTCAGGCATAGAGGTACTTCCTGGTTGAGTACATTCATATGTGATGTGTTTCAGGAAAATGAGTCATAAGTCGCAAAATTAATATTTTTCAAAGTGTTTTTTTCACAAGATCACATTATTGGAATGTTCTAATTTTTAGAGGGTTTATTACTCATATCTATATCAAACGATGTATCAAATTTCAGGACAATCTATGTAATATATCGTATCATTTTACAGGTCATCATATGGACTACATTTACTTACTTTACTGTTTATTTACCCCCAAGATATTGGAAACTTTTTTGTTCAAAAACGAAAATATGAAAATTAAAATCTAGAAATATTTATTAGATTATGAGACTGTTTACTATCATTGGAATCGGCTTGATTTCATTTTTTCAAATATGACAATATCTCAAAATCTATTTTTTTGCGACTTATGACTCATTTTCCTGAGACACATCACATATTCTACAAATCCAGGGGTGTAGGAAAAGAGGGGGTGGGGTGGATACCCCCAAACAAACAGAGCGGGTCAGAGTATGCTTTACCCCTACACCAATGTTTAGCCCTGGAAATTTGAAATTAGTATTGTATTAAATTTCAAACCTATTTGAAGAGAGTATGGGCTGTACTTGTAAGAGAACAGATATTCAAGGATTGTTTTAATATATATTTTCACAAATGGAACATGAATATTTTATATACCTCCAATGGTGCATAGTTTAAAAGGCTGGGAAGTTATATATAGAAAAATAAAGTTCAAAATACAGTTCAACCTACCCAGACAGATTGCTAGAATCAATGCAATGCCGAATATTCTCGAATTTATGTAGTATTGACCAAATTGCAGCCTAATTTAGCGGAATTTATACTAAATGTGAAGAGCTGCCAATTGTACATTTTGATAAAATCATGTTTTATTATTACTATGTGAGTTGTGTTATACTTCTTTATTTAGTAGATTCGCCTTCAGAGTTCAGTCTCAACAGATCCTTATTATTAATATGCATTCCTCAGTATTATGACTGATTTAATATAGTTATAATTACAATTTTCTGAAAATATGACCCATATGCATTCTGCAGTTTTCCTGGACAGTCTCCTTTACATATTCCATTACATGAATCTGTTTCTTCATTGATTTTTTTTAATTCTTTTGTGATACGACGTATATTTGGGATTCCATGATTAAAACTTTCTTCTGAGGGAAGCAACATACAAGCACATTTTTAGCTTTCAGTTTTTCACACATTGTTTCTTTTTTTTGTTCTTTTGGACCTATGTTTGCCATATTGGAATTACAAATAAGACATTAGCAATTAACAGAATTTGACCTTTGACCCTATTTGTCAGATTATACCATTTCTCACTTGATCGGCCTTGTTAATGTTACATCGCACAACGGGTGGATGCTTGAAATATATATATGTGACCAAAGGTACACTTATTTTTTTTAACACTTTATTTATCCAGGAATTACAGAAGGGTTTGGCCTTTGCCATCCCTGTTCAAGCGAGGATCATATATATATATATATGATTTACGCATAGTGCGTATTTCACAAGTGATTTACGTGGGGTTGTCATGGCAACCAATCTGGTTTTTTTGCTAAGATTAATTACCAGTAAAATTCAAATTTATGGCTTGTTTTTTTCTATTTTCATGATTAAAAGCATGTATAATAAATCGTTGGTTTCAGTCGCTTAGAATATTGCACTCGTTGAATATTCACGCTCCTTCAACCAACTCATTAGTTAGCCTGTATGTGTACAGTATATATATGATTTTCACCTCGTACCTGGCTTATTGCCATTAGAGTGTCCTTGATTTATCTGGACTATAATACACCTGTATGTATTCCCTCTCAAATACAAATACTGCGCCAGTATCCTATTCAAACCCTCAATTGCTAAATACCCCATTTCAATGCAGACACGTACCCCATTACATGGCATTCTACTGGAATATCTATCCTCATATCGTCAGTATGTAACAATTGCCATGTGGATATTTCAATTATGTGAAAACTATACTAATAAATGAATCGATCTTTCTGAAATTTGAAATATCAGCAAACAAACACATTAGAAACACATACGAAATATTTGTATAATTATGTTGTCATGGGGACAATAATGATGATGTCATAACTAACATACATCAATGCTGGAAAGTGAATTTGAAACAAATAAACCCGTCCTGAAGCCCCAATAGTTTAACAAAGACGTTGTCGAATGGCCTATGCACATTTCCTAATAAATGATTTAATTATCATCTCTCGCACATTACATATTAATTCTACAACGACTATATCTCCTACTTCTCACAATCATGACTCGTACTATAATTACATACTACAATTCCTATAATAATTTACCATGTATACTTCTTCGGTTCTTTCTACATATCGTTGATCTTATTAAGCTTACAAATCTTTAGCATACAACATTCAGTATAGATCGAGCATAGGCTGTTTTGCCGGTTTTCTTCTGTATTATCGCCTATGGCCCTGAGAAGGGCTTTTTCTAATTTGTAAAATCGTGTAGGACCGATAAAATCAACAAAGCGTCCATTTTAAGGGGTGCACACCCACAGGAGTCTAGTCGCCAGAAAATGTACAATTCATCTTCACCAATTCTCCGAAATAACCCAGATTTCAGACGAAAATAAAGTTCAAAATACAGTTCAACCTAACCAAACAGATTGCCAGAATCAATGCAAAGCCGAATATACTTGAATTTACCTAGTATTGACCAAATTGCAGCCTGGCTAAGCAGAATTTACTGAATGTGTACAGCTGCCAATTGTACATTTTCTGAAAATCTGACCCACATATACTGAGTACCCGAACGCCTCCACGTGGGGGTGTGTCCTGTTTGTAAACAATCCACGTGTACTCGCTCGTGGTCTAGCTACTTTACCCAGATAACACATGGGTCAGATTTTCAGACAATCATGTACAATTCACCTTCACCAATCCTCTCAAATAACCAACATTTAAGACAGAAATGAGCTTCAAAATGCAGTTCAACATAACCAAACAGATTGTTTGAATCAAAGCAATGTCGAATATCCTCAGATATACCTAGCATTGACCCCTTTTTTTTTTTTTTTTAGTTAAGGCATTCATACATTGAATTTCATTGGAATTTTTAAGATTTAACAATTTTATATCATATTACATCGCCAAGTATGACATTTTACAGTCTAATTTAGCAGAATTTACTAAATGTGTAGATCTGCCAATTGTTCATTTTCTGAAGATCTGACCCACATGTTATATGTGTCACACATGTTATGTGTCACAGATAAATGTGTCATAAGTCGCAAGATTTATAGTTTATCAAAGTGATTTATTCACAAGATCTCTTTGGAGTAGTGTTATCATTTTAGGCGCTTTAAGTCGTATGAATTCCTGTACCATATGTCAAGACATATGTCAAGTGTATTAAATATGTCTTTCTAAGATCATCTTATAGGGTATATTTAGCTACTTTACTAGTAATTGTCCATCCATGAATTTTTCTAAAATACTATCTAAAATCATCTAATCTTTTTAATTTGTTTTATTCAACCGACTTATTTCTGAAACCTGAAATATCTGAAGCATGAAAAATCATAAAGAGAATTGACAAGAAAAAGAGCAAGACATAGGTAAAGCGTTAATATCCTCTCGATATATGAAAAAGCATGTGTATATATCAGGAAAGGCTTATCAAGAGCAAGGTGGTACAGGGTCCACATATTAATATTTCCAAAACTGCTCAGATTTGGCGTTTTCACGACGCTTTGGTGATTTGGTCGCCTGAGATATTTTTAGTAAAAGATATTCAAATTATAAATACAAACAAATGTAACTACTGCCTACAACATGACGATATTGTCCTTTTTTCATGTGCAGAAGAAATGCAAAACTGTGGCAGGATATAAATGGGAATATGAAGTAGGTTATCTACACAAGAACGAAAAGGGTGAACATATTCTGTATAGAACAAACGGAAAAATTGAAGTAATCCCAAAAATGTAATTTTTGGTATCGAAGGTAGTAATATATGTTCGAGAATAATCAACTGGATATTATTACAAATTGCAAATAAAGCTTTTGTCTATAGACAGTTCTAGGCTCTTCAACAAAGGAAAGGTAGACACATTAAGAGCTCTATACGAGCGAAGAACGTGTTGTGTTGTGGTTTTATACACTCACGAGATAAAGGGTGTGCCAATAAACAAACGCAAAATCTGAAAAAAATTTGAGGAGGATATTTGTGAGTCCATTTGTGACTATTGAAAGGTGGTAATTCTCAACAATATAATAGGGGATTTGCATAGGCGCCATTTTGAATCTTGATTCGCATGGAATTATGGGACTAATGGTACAGTCTAAAATCTATAGAAAAGATGCCATGTTCAGCATGGGATATTTATCAGTGCTCTAATGTCAATATCCACGTGTTATACGTTTCCATAACACTAGCGTCCATCTTTCCCATCATGCATTTGGTTTTCATAGATCATCTATAGAAATATATTGGTGAAAACACTCTTGCAATTTTCGATAAAAATTTTGCCAGATACTTGTATGTCTCATTTCATCAGAATCTATGCCAGAATGCACTGTGACAGACATGCGCAATGGGGTCAGATTTTCAGAAAATGTACAATTGGCAGCTGTACACATTGCGGAAATTCTGCTGAATTAGGCTGCAATTTGGTCAATACTAGGTAAATTCGAGTATATTTTGTATTTCATTGATTTTAGTAATCTGTTTAGCTAGGCTGAACTGTATTTTGAACTTTATTTTCGTCTGAAATTTGGGTTATTTGCGAATATTGGCGAAGTTGAATTGTACATTTTCTGAAAATCTGACCCAATGGCACATGCAAATCCCCCATTAGAAACAGTTTTCTTGGGGTACGCCTAATGTTATTCTCTCCACAAGTATTCACAAGGGTCACAACTCAGTCTAATAGACGTTGAAAGTACAAGTAGTGTCCCCACCTATTGGGGAAAGATTAAATTACTGTACAATAAACCAAGCAATTTGTCTCCATCTGTCAGATGCACAGGAAACAGGAAACAGGCCAAACATGTATAGTTTATGGCAGGGTAATTATAGTGCGGGGATTTCTCTCTGATGTCGAGGTGTGGAAGAAGGCATATTCCATTAGTTCCTCTTAATCAGTTCACATCCCCTTAAAAAACAGCTGGGCTCGCCTCCCTCGACCCAATTTGGTGGGGAGGTTCCTCCTGTCTTAGATTTAATCCTCTCCCCTCTAAGCCAAGTCATAATAGCACATATCAAGTAGGCGATGTTTAATGGCACTTAAAATCATAAAATTCCAACTAAATGACCAAAGGATATGGCCTTCCCCTTCCCCTTCCATCTCCCCCTTCCCCCTTCCCTATAAAGGAAAGGAGAGCTAAAGGGGACTCCAGGGCCCAATTTTCGAATTTGGGTTCATCATAGATTCTGACTCTGAGTGTCCTCCTGAGTCAATAACAGAAAAAAATAGTTGTATATTCCCAGAATTTGCCGAGATATGGGCTTTTTTGTAAAGTTATGTCAGTCAATGAGATTTGTTTTCAGTAGATGATCTCAAATTCCTTTCATTAATAGCATGATGAATGTTTAGGGGATGTATGAAAGATTGAAGAACTGGAAGTATGATAATATATAATGGTAAACAATCTTTTGACAAAATATTTTTTTACCATTTAATTTTTATTAAACCAGGAACCAATCTTTTCCTCAGAAACCTAGTGAATGTTGTTATGGAAACGCTGTTGCCATGGCAACATGACTCATTTTCCTGTGATGCATCACATGTACAAAAAAAGAAATATTCAAAAAAGATTGTTGATACTCCAAAAATTAGTGAAGTTACAGACTTTCAAAGTTACCTTATTTTTCATTCTAGCTTGCCACGCACTTGGTATGTTGCTAGGGAAGATTATGGTAGAAGTTGGGAAAAGTTATGTGCCGTTAGTTTTTTAGATCGTTCACGACAGCGGCTAATTAAAGCCCACAGACATTACTGTTTTCTGTGACTTTGTCGTGAATGAAGGTTAAAAGTAATTGCCTGCACAGAAATACTGCAAACTATGTTTTTCTTGGCGACTTAGACTCATTTTCCTATGATACATCATAATAATATATATATGATGAATAGATGGGATGTCTGGATTCCTATTTCTAGAAGAAATAATCCTTAAAAATACAAATATTAAAGATGGTGCAGAGGTAGAACTCAATCAAGATCCAGTGTATATTTTTAGTTTTTTTTACAGACTGATAACCTTACGTGTTTTGTCTTTGTTATGTTTCATCAAAGAG
The DNA here is from genome assembly GCA_942159475.1 of Sthenelais limicola. Lineage (NCBI taxonomy): Eukaryota > Metazoa > Annelida > Polychaeta > Phyllodocida > Sigalionidae > Sthenelais > Sthenelais limicola. The sequence goes on from OW804097.1 coordinate 124,216,250, forward strand.
AACTACTTGAACATGCGACTCTTTAGTCACACTTTAACCACACTTTAGTCAAACTATAAAGGGTGGTCTCCACTGGCTGCAGTAAGATTGGTTGTCTCTCGATAGTACCGGCAACAATAACATCAACAAGGAGTGGTGGTGCAAAGCAGTCTTTGTTGACCGCCCTAATTTATTAAATATTAAAAAAAAAGAAAAATTGAAACCGGTGTACAGTGTGGAAGCAAGTGAGAGAATGAGGTGGTGAGAGAGGGAGGTGACCGGTGCAGGGAACCAGTCCGGTCACTCGCCTGAGAGTGGCCACTAGCAGCAGGGGGAGGGGGGAACTCGGCCCACCAATAACCCCATTGAGGCGGTTGCATAAATGTGACTCATTGGTTGTCTCTCGATAGTACCGGCAATAATAACATCAACAAGGAGTGGTGGTGCGAAGCAGTCTTTGTTGACCGCCAAACCCCACTTTCAACATAACACAAAACACAAAACTAAACTGAAGGGGCAATGATCCAGCGATGCGACAGTCATTTGAAGGTTGAGGAAACAAATTCCTCCAAATCCCACTTCTTGCTCAAGGGGGTAGCAAGATATAATAATACCGCCCAAGATTTCCAATCTCCGATCATACGGATGTCATTCAGTGACACCCCCCGGCTGTAAAGGTGTGAAGCTCCACCACGGCGTAGAGAATGGGTGCCCACTGACGCCGGGTCTAACCCAGCTTTGGTTGCGATCCACTTTACAAAAGCTAGAAGATCAGTATAGGTGACAGACACAATTTTTTCCCCCGCCACTTTGTAGAATAGATAACTGGAAGGGGGCATGGGGAAGGAGGCAAAATGTTCTCTCAGAAGCGTCGACACACAGAAGGCTTTGTCGGGACACGACAGAAGAGGAATGGACAAGGTACGGTCCTGGTACTGAACCGTCTTGGATGAACGGATGGTAATCAGCAAGCCTTTGTCACACCACTTGACATCGCTCCGGCGAACAACATGTCCGCCAAAACTAGTGGAAGGAACCACGTTGGATTTTCGTAACAAGGTACGATAACACAAAACTACAGCTGTCCAAAGGGTGCGGTGGTAGTTAGTATCTGGTAGATGTAAGTAAGCCTGTTGCAGGTGTGCCACAGAGAGTGGAAGTTTATAAGCAATGTTGTTGCCCAGTTGCCTCTTGACGCCTGCCATGACCATCTTGACCAAGTAAAAGAGACGAAAGTCGATATCATAACCGTAAAACTTGTGGAGTCCTGACAAGGCAGAGACATAGTTATTGATGGTTGAATACTTGCAAGTACGGGCTTTGTAGACAATGAATCTACAAACTGTGTGCACATCAGCAGGGATAGGGACAGCATCTATCGCAGCACAAAACTCGATGAATGACTTCCACTGAGAATTCCGAGTTCGAAGAGTAGAGTTGGCAAAGGCCGATGAGATAGCAGCGGCTACTTCTCTATCCAGGGAGGGAAGTGAAACTGCAACATAGAGAAAGGTCACAGAGTTTAGCCAGTGAGTTAGACGATGCAATTCTAGACAGCATGTTAGGTATCAAATTATCTACTCCAGGCACATAACGAGAAATAATATAACAGTTCTTGCAGGCAAGTGTCCAAAAAATGTAGCGGAGTAGCCTCATACAACTTGGATTGGCACTGATCCCCTTGTTGAGCATCCCCACCACCTGTGTATTGTCCGACCAGCAAACCAATCTAGTCGAATCTATAAGGGGAACCCATCGTCGAACTGCTAGCCAGACGGGTATCAACTCGAGAAGGTTAATGTTAACCTCCCCAGGGGGAAATTCATTGAGGGCGACATTGACCCAATGTAAATGGTCGACTTCTAGATTGGAGAACCCAGAGGGGGTTAAGTCCACATCGTAATATCCAGGGGTGTGTGTGGCACCAGATTAGAACTATCGTCACAATTTGATAGGAATGAAGGGATGTCTTGGGCTATTTACTTTCATAAGTATGGAATGTTTTTGTACATTGACATTGCCCACCATCCCGCCCATCAACAAACGTATTAGATATCGTTGGGTTTGTGTTTAATTAAATGTGCAAAACGATCGCCGCGATGACGGGCGATGTTTTGCAAATCATACGGTGGCTGCTATGACGTCACTACGAGCATGTTACCGAGTACGGCCAAGTGCGAGGAAGAAGGCTTAAGCACTGGCTAGCTAGACATGCATTGGGAAATCAGCCTATGTGCATTACGAGTACAATATAGACACTATGAACCCGGACTTTTTCATTCTCAAACATGTTAAGGATGACAAATCCGTAATTCTTTTTTCCCGTTGACTGCGAAAACATACGAAATCGGGTGAAGTAGCCAACTTTCCTAGTCCAATTTCGCCGCTCCGAGTACCGGTGGCGCGTCCTGTTGTCAAAGGGGAGAATTAGGCAATCTCTTGGATGGCCACTGGCGCCTCGTCGTCCAGCCAACCAGTCGGATGTAGAGGAGACCACACCATAACTGTTCATAGAGGAATCTGAAGCCATGTGTAAGTCAGTCGCTCTACCTCTGGGGATAATCAAGCAGCGCCCGTTGAATCTTGAAGCGAAGTCCAACCACCAGTTGATATCAGATTTGAACTCACAATCAAGGTTGACTCGCTTGGTGGAAGGGGAGAGACCTTTCAGGAGGTTCATCAGGCGTTTAGAAAAGGTCCTTCCCCCCACAACCACCTTGCTAGCATGGCATAATAGTCCTGACAATCGTTGAACTTGTCTCACAGTAGCGTGACTACGTCCCTGAAAATCATACAACTCAGCGAGTAATTTTGAAAGTTTCTTGGCGGGGAGGGACATAGACATTTCCAATGTATCAAATTCGATACCCAAGTAGACGCTCTTAGTGGAGGGGCCAGGAGACATAGAACCCCAGATGGCGTAGCAAACTAATCAGGGCTAACTGGTTCTTTTGACAAGAGTCCCCAGAGTCGGCGACAATAAAAAAATCATCAAGGTAATTTATGATGCCACCGATCCCCCTACGCAACAGGCATCACACAACAAAATTACCAAGTTGTGTGAATATAAATGGGGCTGAACTTAGGCCGAAGCACAAGTGGGTGTCCAGCAAGAATTGATGAGTCCCATCAAAGATCCATGAAAGGCCCTGGTACTGCCAGTGGTCGTGATAAACTGGCATACTGCAATAGGCTGCAGAGATGTCGACACTAGCAAGGTAACAACCAGGGGTGATGATGTCAGTAACATGATCAATTGTGTTGTAGCGAAAGGGAAGAGCAGTAAGTGACATGAAATTGTTGATTGAAACTTGAAGAGGTCGCTTGCAATCTGTAATAGGGCGGTAGGTACCATCTCCCTTAGGTACCGCCCCTATAGCATGCACACAGTGAGGATGCCACTTGGTCTCAATGAACTTCCCATCGCTCAACTCCTTGAGGAACAACTTGGAAATAAAGCTGTGACTGTCAGGTAGTAAGGAGGATAAATAATTCCTGCACAGGTAATTAGGGATAATAGCATCATCATCCACAATGCGGAAACCCTCTCTCACCCCATTGGTAACAAAACAAGCAAGGTTCAAATCTGTTTCGTAAGTAGCTTCATACAGCCAAGCATCAAGACATAATTGAGAACGTACATCAAATATAGTATGACTAGTACCAAAGACAGCATCAGCGTACAATTCGGGATGAACATAAACATCAGCATATGTAGCCACACATTCAGGAACACAAGCATCCGTACAATCAAGGCAAAATCGGTATTCCAAGGTAAACAACCAGCCTCACAATCTAGCGTCAAAAGGAAGAAAACAACTTCACAGTCAATATCATCACAAGTGACGGGCACATTGGGCCCCAAAGCGGAATAATCATCAATACATAAATCATTGCAGTCGTAGTCACAGGTGACAGGCACGTCAGGCCGCGATATAGCAGAGAATGAATCAATGAAATAGTTGTCCACAGAATCATCCGCATATTCCTCCTCCTCATCTGAAGGCGGTAAGTCCTCTTCCGACATACTAGCAAGCTTAGAAAAATCCAAAAACCGAACAAAGTCCTCCTCAGGTCCACCCTTTTCCGTAGAAGCTTTCTTGGCTGCTATAACGAACTCACAGCGGCTACCCCAAGGGCCAGCATGTTTCAGTTTACAACCTGAACGGCAAAAACGCCATTTCTCCTCTCCTTTTGCAGCCATGACAAAATTGAAACCGGTGTGTACAGTGTGGAAGCAAGTGAGAGAATGAGGTGGTGAGAGAGGGAGGTGACCGGTGCAGGGAACCAGTCCGGTCACTCGCCTGAGAATGGCCACTAGCAGCAGAGGGAGGGGGGAACTCGGCCCACCAATAACCCCATTGAGGCAGTTGCATAAATGTGACTCCTCTGCGGTAATCCTTGCGATGGTTTGTGCAGGTTCTGTAGGTGGAGAGGAATGACGAAATCCTGCCTACATGGTTCACTGGCCATGTAGGCAGGTCCTCGCCACTTCTCACCAACACAGCACAGTAAGGCTTACAGCAGAGCTTACCGCAGAGCTTACTGCAGCCAGTGGAGACCACCCTTAACTACTCATTTACTGTGCCTTGCTGAGTAGTAATAAGTTATAATCCCTCCATCCAAGAAGGACCACAAATGCTTGCTTAATGATATAGCTCAAATTTGGAATAATTTACCTCCAGATATTAGAAGAAATGAAGACCCAACCAATCGTTTTTAAAATAAGATTAAAATACCACCTTTTGATAGTGATACACTATTCTCCAAGGGATCTGGTGTTGATGGTAGAGCTAGCTAGAGTCCCGAATATGTATATGTATAGTTAATGATCGCCTATAGGCTAGGTATAGGCTAGTATTGTGTAATAATAAGAGCAGAGGTTTGTCCTGTTTAGACATAAACTTTATTGGGAGAAACATGGGTTTATATATCATTATACATATCAATGCGAATGCGTGCACATGCGTAAATATTACCCAATCATCATACATACATTTACATTAATTAGCATCAACCAATAATAAGGAATATATGGGTAAGATTTTCAGAAAATGTACAATTCGCCTTCACCAATCTTCTCAAATAACCCACATTTCAGACGTAAATACAGTTCAAAATTCAGTTCAACCTAACCAAACAGATTGCAAGAATCAATGCAATGCAGAATATAATCGAATTTAACTAGTATTGACCAAATTGCAGCCTAATTTAGCAGAATTTAATAAATGTGTACAGCTGCCGATTGTACATTTTCTGAAAATCTGACCCATATAAGTATGTTGCTTCGGAAAAAGGAAAGAAGCATTACATAAATCACTCCTTTAAAAATCGTTCTGTGAAAGCTATGTTTCTCAGGTCTTCCAGAATATCTTATAATTGACCACAGGGGGTCGCTTATGTTAAACCAATAGGAGAGGAATATATATATTTCTGGGTCAATCCATTAGAGCATTAACCAATTATGTAATCCTAGGGCCTGACCAACTAGATGTTACCGATTTGGGTTTAACCCACTTAATTATTGGGTAGGTCCAGGTGGACTCCTAGTAAGTGAGATATAACTAGTTACCTAGACTTGTACTAGTCTGTAAAGATATCAGTTATACTTTTATGCCATGATAGCTGTGCGTATTCACAAAAACATGGCCAGATTAGCCCATGGCATAAACATGCCTGGATTGCACTAGTGGAATCCGTTTTTCGAATGCAACCAATCTACAACGTTATTTTGATTGGTTGCGTAAATTTAGTTGCGCCAATCAATGACGCTCATTTCATGACGCAACATTGTAAGCGCTTGTTTTTGCCGAGTCCGAGGGTTGCGAGACATGCAATGAAGGTAAATAACTCTTAAATAACTCTTAAATATATATCATGGCATAAAAGCTCGTGGCTTTTGGCAAGTGTCTTTCACGCGTGCCTTCGGCACTTGTGAAAGACACTCACCAAAAGCCACTTGCGTTTTGTGAATACGTTGCCCCATATGCAGCTCGCATTTAGTTATATCTTAATATGCACTGCTGTCATCTTATTATTGATAATTTATGCCATATCATTATTTGATATTATGTAATGTTATATAATATGATATTGGCATTTATTAAATGCGCATTCCATATGAGAGGTGCAATCAGTGGGGTGCTACAAAAATATTCATATAGTATGCATACTATATGAACAACTTCATCACCAAGTTGGCTACTTTTTTCAGATTTTACACATCAAGTTTTATTCCCATACAATATAATATATAGAATATAACTCGCCTGCAATAATTGAAAATTTATTGGACTTGATTCATCTTCATAAGCACTCTGCCTATGGCATCGTTCTTATGCAGGCGAATCTCGTCCAATAAATTTTCGATTATTGCCGGCTCATTCCATTCTCTCTATTTATCATTCATGACACCAGGAAGTTCCCAAACATCCAGGGCATTACTCCTGATGCACTTTGTATTCAAGTTTTTTTATTTCAGCTAAGACATTATGCAGTTACATTATTCTCAGTCAGAGCTACGGAAAACGCTCATCATGAGTGAGTGTGCTCATGCTTTCCTGAATAAAGAATTTGGAGAAAACAAATTTCAATATAAAAGAATACATTCCGAAGGTTGTTATGCTGTTAAATTAGAACTTTTGGGGCAACACTTGAAGAAACCTACCTAGTAAATAATAGCGAGGGTCAGAAAGAAAAAAAAAAGTGTTATATATCCATAAGGAGTATCGTCAGAAAATAAGAAAACCAGAAAAAAATACAAAGAAAACCAAAAAAGCTTCAGAAAATAAGGATCTAAGCAGAAATTGTTGTTACTACAACCAGTCAATTGATTAATTATAAAAATCGTTCAAAAGCTATAAAATTGTGTCCCCACTAAATTGTTATTTTAAGTCTAAAAGACCTTTTTTCCGTTATACTCGTTTACATTATAACTTTGTTAATATATGTCATGTTGAATAAAGATCCGATGTTGGACCAAAAAAAAATAAAAAAAAACATATCTAGTGGAGTTTTGAAACCCAAGGCACAGAAGGCAGGGGACCGGGAAATTGTGTGAGGTTGGGTTTATTGGGGGTCCAATTAAGAAACATAAATATAAAGGTAGAAAACTAAGAACTGCTACAATAGCTTGGCCACTTTTTGAAACACATGAACACTCCATATGTGGGTCAGATTTTCAGAAAATGTACAATTTGTCTTCGCCAATCCTCTCAAATAAACCACATTTAAGACAAAAGCGAGCTTCAAACTGCAGTTCAACATAACAGAACTGATACTTTAAATCAATGTGATACCAAATATACTCAGATATACCTGGTATTCATCATCATTCAGCCAAACTAACAGAATTTCCTAAATGTGCTGAGCTGCCAATTGTACATTTTCTGAAAATCTGACCCACATAATTCCTCGAATGAACCACAAGCTAGACCTTGCTATAACACCTGGGGCCTGTTGAATTAACTGAGAACCACTGTAACCAGTTTCAACACTGTACCCAGATTGCTGTTTTTTTTGGGGGGGGGGGGGGGGGGGGGTTTCGGAGGTGATTTTGAAGCTTCAACACACCTCCAACACACTTTGGACACAGTCCTAGAACTGTGCTCTGTCCAAAGAGGTGTTACAAGTATTTTTATTTTTTTGAATTATGATAGCAATGAGAATTAATTCCATCATGTAAAAGATGCATATAATACAACTTTATATACTTGGACTGCATACAGGACCTTCCATACTTTGAAGGAAACTTCACAAGGGATATTTCCCTACATCAAATTTCTCAACCAATACAGAATCAGCACAGACAAGTACAACACAGACAAGTACAATGTTTTACAAGCCCTCTAGCAAAAACAACTTAACAAAATCCTCCAATAGTTGGGTTGGAAAAGAATGGAACAAAAAGTAGAAAATGTTTAGTTTTTGACCAACGTTAACTGAGAGTACAGCTTTAAAAAGCTGTTTAAGGCTCCCTAAAGTGGACTGATTTTAGGAGCGTTGATGAAATACAAGGTACAATCCTCCGATCCTTGTAGAGGCCTGTACCCATGAATTGATACTCTACAACTCTGTCAGACACTAAAGTCATTATGTCCAGAAGTTCAAGCTGCCGGCCATAATCCAAAATTACACCATGTAATTCTTTGACGAACCATGATCCTGTTGTTGGTCTTCGGAATGCTCTGTATCCTGTTCAAAAGAATAACCGTAAATTGTTACATTCCTGATACTTTCAACAAATGGGTCAGATTTTCAGAAAATGTACAATTCGTCTTCAAAAATGGGCTTTAAAGTGCAGTTTAACATAACAGAACTGATACTTTAAATCAATGCGATACCAAATATACTCAGATATACCCGGTATTCTTCATTTTTCGGACTAATTTAGTAGAATTTCCTAAATGTGTAGATCTGCCAATTGTACAATTTCTGAAGAACTGACCCAAATTCTCTTTCATACACAGTTGATAATATTACATGTTATTAGAAGAGGGAACGTAGGCCTACTTATTAGGCAATGATTCTTTTAAAGACTCTTTGTATGCCATTATTATGTAGATTAAATTTATTTTAGCCCTAGAGGAAGAGCTCATAATGAGATCTTAGTTAAAAAACAAATATTTTAAAATGTTACACGGACCTGGAGGTGCAGAATATCCTATGAAAAAATCCCTTTTCAAAGGAATATAAAAGTATGGGTTCCCATGAGGATAAAAACGACTTATCACTTTTTCCACATCGTCCCCAACCTTTTTCGTTACCTCATCTAAACGTTTACCTCTGCAAGCCTGTTTTTGAATAAAAGATTTAAAGATAATGTTGACAGATTGAATAAAAGAAGTTGTCGTAAAAACAAAAAAAAAAGGAGCATTGATTGTGTACACAAAGCCAATGTCTTCCTGGAAATAAGTCTTGGAAACCGTTTGTGCATGTCTGTGAGCAATCACAAATATCTATTAAATCATTTCAACTGGTTGGTTTGGTAGAAATGAAATGTGTTACTGTAAGGTCTTGAGCTATGGATATAATTAAATGAATGGCAAATATATATATAGTTTTGCGGGTATATAATGATGTTGATCATTATAATGCTGCACAAGTAATCTTAAGACTATCATGTGTCACACCTTCTTCTTGATAACGTTTGTTTTTTTGTTTGGAGATATATTATATATATTTGACGAATATTATTTCGAGCATATATATATTGACTACAGATAATTTAAATGCACAACAATAATCTTAAAAACATTATTTCATACTTGAAAGAAAAATAACTTGGGTTTCCCAGCCATGGATGGACAATTTTCATCAGATAACCAATCCATCAAATGCTTGCAGTTTATGGTTTTATCCCGAGCATAGATGACATTGGTGCTGATGTCACGACCCTCATGATCTGAATCTCCCAGATAAATCTTCTCTGTAGAGGTTTCATCACCATGGGTAGAAAAGGCAAAGACAACACAGGAGTGATCTTCCTGGTCACCCTCTTTGTTCTGTCTGTCTGCAATGGTATAATTTAGTACAATATGACAAAATAGAAAGGAAAGAAGTATCGCATTGTGAAACTTTGTCAATAAAATTTATTGAAAAAAAGGGGGAAACTTGGAAATTTGTTTTTATTCCAGGTTGTAAAGTTGCATAAAACTAGTAATTTTAAAGAGAGCTGATCTTCCAATCTGTGAGATCAAGGTGATTCCAATGATAGTCAACACTAGGAACCTAATAAGCATTTCTATACTTTAAGTTTGATATTTTAATTTTTGAAAAAGAAAAGTTTGCAATGTTTCTGGATCGGTAATTACCAATAAAGTAACGAAATATACTGCATCAAAGGCGTTCAAAATGCAAGGATATATCTAGTACAATGTCAAAATTTGTAACATAGATTTATGTGACTATAAGTGCTAACCCCTCTAAGAATCAGAACATTCCTACAGAGACATCTTGTGGAAAAAATACTTTGAAAAATATAAATTTTGCGATTTAATTGTGGCTCATTCTCCTGAAACACATCACATATGCCACACTACTGTTCCACAGAGACCTACTGACCTAGGGTTCTTTACATATGGGTCAGATTTTCAGAAAATGTACAATTCGTTTTCACCAATCCTCTCAAATAACCCTCATTTAAGACCAAAATGAGTTTCAAAATGCAGTTTAACAGAACTGATACTTTAAATCAATGCGATACCAAATATATTCAGATATACCTGGTATTCATCATTTTCCAGCCTAATTTAGCAGAATTTCCTAAATGTGTAGAACTGCCAATGGTATATTTTCTGAAAATCTGACCCATAAACCGTTTCACTTACAATTATTAACTTCTGCCAATATCTCATCAGCGGAAGCATCTTTAAGAGATTTGACATCAAAGCCCAGATGCTTGAATGCTTTTTCATAAAGATCTAAATCATACTCTGCCCCATTCCTTTTTTTCTGATGTGTGCTCTTATCAAATGTTTCATTCACAAAAATGAAGGCCTTTCCTCTTTTCTTTTTCATCATATCATACTCATCACTTAAGCAAGGAGGATCAACATCAGGGTTCGGATCTGGATGCCTTGATAGAGAGGATGCAAATCCATCAATTCCACTTCCTCCTCCTCCTTCCTGCACCCCTTTATGTGGTGCAACAACCCCTTCATGGAGAGTATGCAGTAGCTTATTTATTACAGGGGTGTCCTTTTTGTTCTTCTTCCTGTTAAAAAGATTAAGCAGTTTCTTATAGTATTCAATTCCACGAAAATTACAATAGGCAGTAGGTAAAGACAATGTGTGATTTAATATATACAGCTCAAGAAGTGTTTTTGTCACGCATGTTCGGGGAATCTGTCCAGCTGTCTTTTAAGTCTGTACAGGTCTGTCGACCCTGTCTGGCGGACATATATGTGGTTTGTGAAGGTATCTGGGGTAAAAATGTGATTTTGAAGCCTTTTTTAAACCGGGGTATCCACACTCTATTTATAGCCAGGGCAGAAATTATGGTCAAACCAATGACCATGATACCCAGAGGCAATGATCAATGAGCCTTTGAGCCAATTGATCATGTGACCCAGAGATGCAAGGGGAGGGTACGTATGGGAGAGGGGAGGGGAGGGAGAAAAAGAGAAAGAGGGAGAGGGAAAGAGAGAAGAGGAGGAAGGGGAGAGAAAAAGAGGGGAAAGAGAGAGCACAGAGGGGGATGGCAAAGAACAAAAACAGGGAGGGAGAAGGGGAGATATCAGACGGGGAGGGGAAGAGCAAGGAAAAAGAGAAAAGGGGAGGTGAGGGGAGAGAGATCAGAAGGGAGGGAGAGAGCAAAGATGTGGAGGGAGAGGGTGGGGGGAATCAGATAAGGAGAGGGAGAAGAGAGGGATAAGGAGAAGAGGGGGAGAGAAAAAGATGGGAGGGAGAGGAAGGGAGAGAATGAAAGAAGCACAAGGAGAGGGTGGGGAAAATCAGATGGGGAGAGATACAGAGAAGAGGGGGAGAGAGAAGAGGGCAGGGGAGAGGAGAGGGGTAGTGTGAGGGCAGGGAGAGAGAGAGGGGTTGAGGCAGGGGAGAAAAGGAGGAGAGGCATGGAGAGAGGAGGAGGGGAGAGAGAGTGAGAGGAAGAGGTTGACCGTCGAGAGAACAGGTACTTTACTAGTCTGAAATCATTTACAAATATTGGATATTGGTATATTTATTATGGTACAATCGTGTGTATGAATCATATATTAATTATCCACCAAGTCCTAGAGAAGAATTAGATTAATATTATTGGGTATTAGTGACAGAGAAGTATATATTTTAGATGTCCCCTGTGCTTATCAAATTAATTATAAGAAAAGAGGGATAAGGATAAGGATATCTGAGGATTTTACTTACTTTTTCTGAGAGAATCCAAAACAATCCAAGAGGCCATCCTCTTCTGGAAATTTATGGTAAAATGAAATTATGTCTTGTAGCAATGTAACAGAAATACAAAAGCAAAAAATGAATCAAGTGACAACATAACAAACATTTCTATTTTTGCTAGTCTATTCACATTTAGGTAGGCTGAGGGACTTGGTGCTAGTCTATTCACATTTAGGTAGGCTGAGGGACTTGGTGCTAGTCTATTCACATTTAGGTAGGCTGAGGGACTTGGTGCTAGTCTATTCACATTTAGGTAGGCTGAGGGACTTGGTGCTAGTCTATTCACATTTAGGTAGGCTGAGGGACTTGGTGCTAGTCTATTCACACTGAGATAGGCTAAGGGACTTGGTGCTAGTCTATTCACACTGAGATAGGCTGAGGGACTTGGTGCTAGTCTATTCACACTGAGATAGACTGAGGGACTTGGTGCTAGTCTATTCACACTGAGATAGACTGAGGGACTTGGTGCTAGTCTATTCACACTGAGATAGGCTGAGGGACTTGGTGCTAGTCTATTCACACTGAGATAGGCTGAGGGACTTGGTGCTAGTCTATTCACACTGAGATAGGCTGAGGGACTTGGTGCTATTCTATTCACACTCAGATAGGCTGAGGGACTTGGTGCTAGTCTATTCACACTCAGATAGGCTGAGGGACTTGGTGCTAGTCTATTCACACTCAGATAGGCTGAGGGACTTGATGCTAGTCTATTCACACTCAGATAGGCTGAGGGACTTGGTGCTAGTCTATTCACACTGAGATAGGCTGAGGGACTTGGTGCAAGTCTATTCACACTTAGATAGGCTGAGGGACCTGGTGCTAGTCTATTCACACTGAGATAGGCTGAGGGACTTGGTGCTGGTCTATTCACACTGAGATAGGCTGAGGGACTTGGTGCTAGTCTATTCACACTGAGATAGACTGAGGGACTTGGTGCTAGTCTATTCCATGGAGATAGACTTAGGGACTTGGTGCTAGTCTATTCACACTGAGATAGGCTGTACTTGGGGACTTGGAGATAGAGAGATAATGATACATTATAACAGTACAATAACAATGTTAAAAAGGTACTAGGAGTTGCGGAGTATATTTTCTAAATAAAGTGCTATGTTCGATTCTGTGAGCTACGCGCTTCAGCGCATTCCACCTTGTTCTAGATATATATGTTATTGAGTCAGTGACTTTGTTTAACCTAGAAGTCAAAACAGTCATGATTCTTTTTCCTCTTGTGTGACTTCATGTAGGTAGTTCTCTACTATCAATATTATTTTCATTTTGGGCTAAATAAAAATATGTTTATTCCTTCTTATTTGAAGGGACCATACGTTCAGGCCTTCATGTTCACGATCCACATTGTCTTATTTGGATTTATTAAAAATTATCCTCAAAACTAAATTTTGTTTGGACTGGAGATTTTGCAACAATGCTTTTGGGGCAGAATCATGAATAAAATCACAGAAATCAATGTTAGGGAGGATGGCTTATTTATAATTATATATCATGAATATATATATATATATTGACCAGCTTAACAATATCCAGAGCCTATGTTATTTGAACGCGTTGAGTATATCAACAGTGAAATAAATACCACCACTTACCATCATGATCATGAGAGATCGGGGGCATATCACTTCCTCCTTCAGCCCCTTCAGGGACATCACATTGTTCCACATCTACCTGGGATGTATTTCCAGTTCCTTCAGGCATCCTATCCTCCACATCGGCATGGTCTACTACTGATGTATTTCCAGTCCTTTCTGCCAAGTCTGCCATAGTCACAAAGTTAGAAGTTCTTCACTTGATAATGTGTTATGGCTGATAGCTGTGTCTAGTGTGTACAGTCAACACTTGTTCCTGGACATATCACTGCTCACAGGCCTAGATAGGCTATAATAATACACCTGTGTCATTTCAACGGTCCAGAGAGTAAATAGGGCAAGGCACTAAACATTTGTTATCTCCTATTTTGTATAATTTTAGGACGCTGTGGAAGATCTACTGTGTAGAACTGTCTGCCCCATTTATGAATTGTGAATTGGTAAATGCATACAAGAACACCATGTAACTGCATATGAATTCCATGATAATAATAATAATAATACCTTCAAAGTGAGGCTCAAGTATCATATTATACGCCTACAAAACATGATTAATGTTTAATAAACAGATGTCTTGTTCTCCCTGTCTATACCACAAGAAGTATAAATATAAATATGGGTCAGATTTTCAGAAAATGTACAATTCATCTTCACCAATATTCTGAAATAACCCAAATTTCAGACGAAAATAAACTTCAAAATACAGTTCAACCTAACCAAACAGATTGCTAGAATTAATGCAATGCCAAATATACTCGAATCTACCTAGTATTGACCAAATTGCAGCTAAATTTAGCTGAATTTACTAAATGTGTACAGCTGCCAATTGTGAATTTTCTGAAAATCTGACCCATTAATGAGACGATCATGGGGAGATGAAAGACGATGATGGTGACAGAGTTGGAGATTCCAGATTTCAACACACCCACCACCCACAACCAATAATCTTATCCTTCAATTCAACATCTTCTCATCTCCAAACAACATTATTCATGCACCAACTTTTATCAATACAATTTTGTTATTGTAATTATTATCATTTTGTATTATAAGCTGTATGTTTCCTGATTTTGAGTAATGATTTTATATTTTTATTTGTTTTATCAGATTTTTATTCAGGAGGATGGATTGGTATGTGCTAACGAGGTTTTTTACGGCTCGGACAAAAACTGGTCTTCAACCATATCCTGAATTTTCACTTACATATCAATATGCATTAGCTTAGCAAGGTGACATGTAAGGTGACATATAGGTCAGTGATAGGTAAGAGGTCTTGGTATAATTTGGTTTTCAAGTACAGGTAAGAGTCACCAATATGTGATTCCTTAGTCCCTTTAAGGGGAGGGAAAAGTGGGAGATTTTTTACTTCTATTTATGACAAGGACCTGTCAATCCTTTGCCCAGCAAATCGCTCATTGCAATCAACCATGGAGAAACAGGGCCAGTACAACCAGCTCTTTCTTCCTTCTAAGCAAAACAACAGCTGCTGCACATGGAACAGAGGCAAAGAAATACAATACAGCTGCACATTTGGTCATGGTCGGTCGCAAACGGCCATGGTCGGTCGCAAACGGCGACTTAAGGGACAAAGGTTCGATGTAAAAAATCACCCACTTTTCCCTCCTGTTAAAAATGCACTCCCAGCTATGCATGCGCAAATCTGCGCAATTTTTCCTGTTGCCACATACCCCAAGTATATGACATACCCAAACATGTCCCTGATTATCTAAAAATTCCGAACCCATTAAAAGCATGTAAATAACAAAAGAAGTGGTCCATTATTCAATTGGTGCGCACCAAATGGACGGCCATTTGATCCTCTCTCAACCAGAGATTTCACAAGGATTTCCCCCGTGTTAGCAAACGTCACATATTGGAAATGAGGGCGCACTATATGCTAATGATCTCAGTTGACCTCATAAGAATAGTGCAACATTGTGTGGAATTCCGTTCCACATGTTAAACAGATGTTTGTTATTTTCGTTGTAAATTACGTCATTACCACATGTATAGGCAATAAGGTACTGCAGCAGGGGCCTGTTGTACAAGCTAAGAAAGGAATTGTCTGTGTGAATTTATATCTTTTTCTTAAAATCGTGTTTGATTCATGGGCTTTAGATAGGGAAAATAGTTTTGATCAATTTTTGTTAAATATGAGCAATGACAGGATGTTTCGTAGCTTTACTGTACATACTTTAATAAGAATTGTGATGAATATTGAAAAATATCAACAATTTTCTGAGGGGCTATACCTTATAGAGATTAATAGTTCAGAGAAATATTTGTTACTTTTATATTAAAATGATGTTCAATTTAGGGGCTTTATATAATGAAAATATTTTTTATTAATATCCATAAGCAATGAGTGAATGTGACCTTGACAACAGAAAAATCAATCTGCGAAGTCTGGCAAAGAGTAAAGTCCTAAAAATACCAATGACAAAAACTGAAAGGATCAGAAAATCATTCATAGTACAGGCCCCAACCCTTTTCAACAAAATTCCACCGGCTGGGAGAAACTGCCCAACCCTGGTTGAATTCAAAACCTATCTCGAAGAAAACTTCTTCTCCCACACGGGATGATGGAGAGACCCCGGCCCCAATCCCTCTTGGGTAGACCAGAGAGTGTTATAGAAACTAGTCAAAATATATGTACAAATGTAAAAATGAAATGTAAAGGGTTGGATGTAAAGAGGGGACAGTGTTCGGCAGAATGCTACTCCACATGCATCTAAGCCCTCTAGTCCCCAAGACAATTTAAAGGATGTATAAACAGCAGTCAATGCAGTGTTCGTAACAATGCCAAGACCTAGCAGGATCTGAAAATGGGATAGACTACCTATACAAACTCATGACCCATTTTTTCTCAAACTTCATTACTCATCACAATAAGTTAAAGTAAAACAAAAAGGATGATGTCTGTTGCGTCCCAGAGTTGTCATCTGTACGATTTATGCAATATTACAGACTTTTCCTCTTTTTTTTCACATATTATGCATAACCAAAATATATTACTAAGACACCTTTTCCTATTACCAAACAAAAAGATTCATGGCACCGAATATTTCTTCATTACAGAGATCTTTTCACCCATGACAAGGAGTCTTTTTACTATGACGACTCCCCTATTACCCATGACATGTGCCATCTGCTGCTATGGCACATCGCACAAGGAGATGACAGTGATCACAAGGGGATGACAGTGATCGGACACTGACTTTTGGGTTCCTTTCTTTCTGTCATGTCTGTATCTAACTCACTGATCCCACAAGTCTGCAAACTTAGTTCTACACTGACCTAGATTCGAGGTTGAGGGTGCGTCAGGCACACACAGGAGTAGTGTGGACCATTCATTTTGTGTGGAATGGGGAGATGCAGTTCTAATGGTTAGATAAGGGGTGGGGATGGGATGGGGTTATGAGGTATGATTTTGTACTCTTTATTTAATATAATATATTTGTACTCTTTATAATATATTTGTACTCTTTATTTAATATAATATATTTGTTGTAATTAACTAATGCCATCTTTAAGAGGCAAGTAGCCTATGCTATATATAAACTTAGTCCATAATATTAGCCCTCCCCTCCCTATACACGATGACCAGCATGCAGCAGACCTGGCATAGGAATACATTGAAGTACATTAGGGTGAAAAGGAATGACATCAGATGGTGGCTAAGTGCATATTTCTGTGAGAAAAAGAAAATCCGAAATCCAAGAAAGTTTCTATTCGGATATTAAGATATTCATAAGCCATGTTGATTATGTCTTAGGATATCTTAGAAAAGGAAAATGATATTCAAAAAAGAAAAGTGTTGGATTTGTTGGATATTTACTATGACACGTTTTTATCCTGACAGTTTGGGGACAAAACAATGTCCGAAAAGAATGACACAAAAAACCGTATGTAACAGGTCACACCCTGATAAAACTATAGCTAGTGCATCCCATTGCAGTAGTGTAGGTAACTAGTCACTTAATACCTCTATATCTGTAAACTGTAATTTATGACTCTAGTCTAAACTATAATTTAAAAACTCTAGTCTAAAAGGGACCCTCTGGAAGAGCTGTGGCTGCCACAGAAGAGGGCTAATCCCATTTCCGGTGTAATTATTTTATACATGTATACCTTCTCATGTACTGTTTTCCGGAAATAAACAATATACATACACATACATGAGCAATCACAGGTCGTTTCGTAGCATTATGAATTCCACCAATATGCGCCTATGTTGAATAGAATAGTAGGTTACAGGTGGTAAGATCAATATCTCCTCATTATTTTAGTTTTGACAATTAAATAACTTTAGTCTCCTTAGCTTATACAACAGGCCCCTAGTGTCTTGTTAAGTATTGGACTTATTGATTGAATTTTAAGTGCCAATCATCAAACCATAGTCATTTATACATGTCTATAATTATGTCCCTACTGGGGATTATTGCTCAATTAAATGAAGCATAAACCCAACTTATGGGTATGTTTGTTTGTTTCTAACTGTGACCAATAACTTGATTGTCTATTAGAAACTGTAAAGCCTATTTTTATCAACCTTGCTTCTTTGACATTTTTTTGTGGGCATATAAAATACACTATATAAGGTCACAATAAAAAAACCTAAATCGCAAGCATAGTACACTGTGGTTCGACACAAATGAGTCACAATCCGACTTCATAGAAGTCTAATCTTCTCATTAACTCTTTAATCACTTTTACTATTCCTCCCTTTACACATAGAGGCAATTTCGTCAATATAATACATATATATACAGACAACCGACTTTACCAAACGTTAACATCCTCATTCTCTCCATCTGTCATTAGATTTTAGATAAACTTTAAGGGCAGGCCAGGATTTTTCTTTATTTAATTTTCCCAGTCTATTCCAAAGTTTCGGGCCCTTAACATGTGGCGATTTATCAAATTTCTCTGTCTGACATTGTGGTTGAATGAGATTAACGCCTTGTGCGAGTCTTGTGTCCCTGGGCATTAGCAGAATTATTTCCTGATTTTCTTTAAATTTAAACATTAGGCCTAATAGAGAAATATCCCCCCGCCGAGTCTATATCTTCAAATCGCGCCTCATTTCTTCAGTTGACATCTCATTATTATTGTTATAAAAATCCAGTCTAACTGCCCGATTCAACAGACTCTGTAACTTATTTATGTGTACAGTTGTAGTGATTTCCATCTCACTACCCAAGTTTGATATCTCTAATTCTCGCGAAGGTAAAGAAGACCAGACACACAGCTCTTTAGGTATCACAGGCTTTATTCTCCACACAAACCATGTCCGATAGTGAGTATCAGACCCAACAGAGGTGACCAGGGATTGGTCTCACAAGACAAGTGGCAATTATGGTACACAGTCAATGTAGGTGTTGAGGGTAAAACAGTTAGCATGGTTTAACATGAGAATAGCAAAGTGAAACAATACAGAGTCTTGCCGGAACGTCCGGAAGCACTCCAAGACACATTATGGTAAATGAGTTGACTAGATAATCAATACCTTTGATACCGAATTAATGGAACTCTGTCCAAGTAAGAAAAGGCGGGAATCCGAAAGGCTGTTTCCGAACCGGGAGCGTGTTCAGTTGAGGTGCGTGCACCCAATTATAGCAGCACCCAGCCGAGCCAATTATCCCGGAGCTATTAAAAACCTTTATTCACTACCCGAGTGACACGGCACCTGCCGTCGGATGCGGGAAAAGTACAAAAATACTACCGTCTGCTCCCTAGCTGTACGGGCGTCGCACAAGGACGGTAGTCTTTAGCTTGACCACCATACCGCTTGTCTGGTGTGCAGCCGTCCTGCATGTTGCTGGCGCAGCCGGCCATACGGCCCCCCATGCGCGACCGCTATTCTTACCTTGAACACCTTCCCACCCCCTATAGGTGGCGGCGTCCGTAGTGTCTTCAATTGGGACTAATAGCCAGGCCATGTACATTTCGCTATTTATACATTGCAAGAATACACATACCCCTAATATAGAGTCAATAGGTTTGTAGCACTGATGTAATGAAGCCATAAGGCTATGTTACAACCAGGTCTTATGTTGGCGGCCATCATCGATTTTCTAGCTGTTATTTTGTAATTTAATATTGCTAGACGAATTAGTGAGTAATATATCTCATTCTTACAGTAAATCATTTGATAAATCGGGCATAATGTGACTGAAATAAGGCAAAATAATAGGGAAAATATAGGTATCTGAATCATAGGTGTAGGAATCGAAATATTGGTCTTAGCCTTCCCAAACTGTACCTGCATTATGCTGATATCCCCTGCTATGTGTACACTAAAGCTTATAGAGATTCAACGAATTTTATTTTTTCTAAAAAAAATGGCCTTCTGAAATCAAATGCTGCCCGTTTGGGAGAATTACTCATATGGAGTTCACTGTGTCACGTTGCGAATATTTATGCATACTTTTTATTTTAATTATGCATGCTGCGATGATGCTGGAGCCAAAAAAATAGGGGGAAATATGGACAGTATACATTTCCTGAAAGAGGAATATGTTTTCTTCGTAATGAAACACAAATAAAAGGGATGCCATTATTTGTACTAACATGGCGAAGGACGGAATACAGACCTTAATACAAAATACAGGAATACAGTATTTAATACAAATAATTCCGTCTACTATGATAGTATAAAGACGGTCATTATTCCTTTATTCTCACAACCATGTACATAACCTAATGGCACTGTTACTAGGTGGCGGTGGCGGTACTTTGCACCAGGTGGCGCCACTGGGAACTGGGGTGCATTTACAATTTCTTTTACGATAAAGGTACCGCTAATACACTTATGTGCCATTTATGCCACTATAGATATTCCACATCATGTACATAGGAATGTTATAAGTGATATACTTCCATGGTTTATGTATGTTATATACCTGTATGATATTGAAAAATGCTGTGATCTAAATACCCTAATTATTGCACATATAGATTGCCCCTAGTCCTTGTGTGAGGCAGAGCTGACAAACCACTTGAACTCAATAAGTGAGTGTTGCTATACTGTCATGCTCAACAGTAAACATGTAGGGCTAGTACTGGAGATAAATGATGAATAAAAGGATGCAGCAATGCTGCTGTACCATTACAAGCTCTCTGGGCTTAAGATGTTCAATCTAAATTTGCCTTCAGTTTGCTACTCTGACTGTAAATCTGGCAAATAATACTTAATGGGAATGGTAGAGGAGTAAATTTATACTAACAAATTTTCATAATAACAATTAGCAAATATGCAGCCAGATGTGCAACCAAAGTGCAGCCAGATGTGCAACCCTTGCGCAACCAAAGTACAGCCGAATGTGCAACCAAAGTGCAACCAAAGTGCAGCCAAGCCAAAGTGCAGCCAAAGTGCAGCCGGATGTGCAAGGCTGGCTTACACTGGCTGCACTTTTCCCTGAATCCGGATGTAGTCCGTGGCCATGCAAGGGCTGCGCATCCTAAGTGCATCCGCGCAACCTGGGTACACAGTATTAGCAAGGGTATATAAAAAGTTTCCATATGCAGCTAAAGATGATAAATGAGCCTTCACAACTGTCGTGGCAATCTCTTTATTTAGGCTACCCCTAAGTTTTCCAAATTTGTTAATTTTCTGCTGTATAGAGTTTTTACTTTTAATAAAATGTTGGTTAAAGTTAAGGGTAGCATCAATAGTGAAACCTAAATAAGAGATTGTTTTGGCTCGTACTATAGCACAACCTTCTATAAAAACATCACCCAGGGCGACAAAGTTGATCTTTTTTAGTCTGAAATTTGATCCCAACAATTGTATTTGGCATTTTTGAGAATTTAATTTCAATTTGTTAGTACATTTTTTGATAATTAATTCCTTCTAAGCAAGATGGCAAATCATTAATATAAATTAAAAAGATTAACGGTCTTAGGAGGCTGCCTTGGGGTACCCCATTTTCAATTGTACACGGATCAGATATAATATCATTCAACTTTGTCCTCTGTTGTCTGTTCTGTAAATAATCCTCAACCAGATTTATAATAGTTGGATTAACTCTATATCTCTCAAGCTTTGATTTAAGAATATCATGATCATTGCAATTAAAGGCTTTCGCCACATCATAATATGTAGCAGCTGTTACCTTTTTTTCATCAATTCCTCTGAGAATAGGATCTAGAAACTCATACACACTACGGTTTGTAGAGTGATTCTTTCTGAAACCCCCTTGTTTACTCGAGAAAAATTTATTTATTTCCATATGACTCCTCAAAGCTCGACAGATAAAATGCTCCAACAATTTTGATGGTAAGGGCACAATCGCAATGGGCCTCAAGTTAGATAGTTCTCTTGGCAGATTCTAGCAATTTATGAAAACCAATGCATGATGGGAAAGATGGGGATTTGTGTTTGTGTTTGTGGCTCTTACATCAAGAGCATGGCGGTTAATATTATTCATTTCATTTCATGAAAGTCATTATAATAAAACATAAGTTTCCTAGTTATTCAAATACAATCGAGTTATATTAATAACACATAGGTGAAGAACGATGGTGTTATACCGCTAGGTGGCGCAGCACTCACTAGGCCATGTAAAGAATATGTAAAGTCTGCTATTAAGGTGCGACACTCTGGTCTATACCCATCTCTACCATATATCTTATAGTGACACTAAAAGGAGGCTTTCGCCCATATCAACGAAATAGAAGATAATCCATGCAAGTACAACAAAGGCAAGCCTCCTAATAATTACTAAAATATATGGCCCCATTCAAATCTCCTGCCATTAACAATGCACATTTCTTTACCTGGGCCCAGTGAACAATCAATTGTAACCATAGTAACGTTGGCAACACCTAACTACGAGAGTGCACATTTTGGCACCTCAGGCAAGATCTCATTGTAATTTCCCATCCTTGAAAAAGGGCAAATGTGCCCGAAACGTCGGACTCCAATAAAACTGAACAAAAAACTCAGATCCCTCTCCTGTCCAATCCGTTCTGGGGCTGAACCCCAATAATTTATAGGAATTACTAAAATACATGGATCTCCCAACCGACTCATTGTCTATATGGGTCAGATTTTCAGAAAATGTACAATTCGCATTCACCAATCCTCTCAAATAAACCACATTTAAGACAGAAAATGAGCTTCAAAATGCAGTTTAACATAACAGAAATGATACTTTAAATTAATGCGATACCAAATATACTCAGATATACCCGGTATTCTTCATTTTTCAGCAGCCTGATTTAGAAGAACTTCCTAAATGTATACACCTGCTAATTGTACATTTTCTGAGAATCTGACCCATATAGCACCAGAATGAAAACATATTGAAATATAATTATTATTATTACATAAATAATTATCTTCATTCATATCCTGATGATACAGTTTCGAAGGAGAAGGAGAAAGGTGGCATTTGATGTCCAACAGCAGTGTCAGTTAGAAAACAGTTATTTAAGTTTTGTGACGGTACCTTCCTTATCTAGGAGGAACACATTATCATTAAATGGCAAGAAGAGGGAGCAGTAAATATATCATCTAAAATAAGAAATATCATCTCAATAATAGGGGACTTGCATAGCCGCCATTTTGAATTTAGTTAACATAGATCATTTATAAAAGCTATGATATTTGTAAAAATATTCTTGCAATTTTCGTTAAAAATGTTGCCAAATATATGTAGGTTAGATTTCATCAGAATCTATCCCAGGATGCACTGCACTGCGCAGTGGCACATGCAAATCCCCTATTACTTGACAATACATTGACTATATATGTTCCTAATATCCCTCTCTGTAACACGGTGCAAGCTGTACCAATGTTTATCAAAGTTACAAAGACCTTTCTTTTTCCTCCATTCAAAGAATTTGTTTATATCTGGATGGGGATAGTACTCAACATTAAACCCAATAACATTTTTAATTTTTAACTTGGCTTTTTCACCAGCAAAACCCACCCAGTGATCTTCCAGGTTAAAATATGGCACATTAGGCGCAACATCCACCAATTTTCTAGTGGCTGCCATTGACATGATTAATGTTTTACCAACACAATAAGGACCAAAACTCTTTTGTGGATAATCTTTATAAGATTGATAGTGCCTCTGCCATCTTCTGGTCACTTTAGATCTAGACCGACAGGTCCCTATTACAGTATCTTCCATTTGTTTCTCATTGTCTTCTAAATATTTCAGAGTCGCAGGTACATTCAGATAGATATCATCAGCACAACGAGAAACAAATTTTGCACGGAAGCAATTCTTGACAGCCCACCTGAATCCACCATGTACTTTATAAGAGAGATTGTAGTAGCCATCTTTGTAATCTTCCACAAGAATGTCTCCATAAATCTCGTTTTCCTCTCTCACTCTCTGGAGAGCTTCTTCCGGCCATCCTCCACCAATCAGAAACAAGTACCGAATACTTCCGGTGTTATTCTTAGAATATTGAAGCCAGGTTTCGCGGACTGCATTCCGGGAGCCTGTGTATGTAGGTATGGTTGTCAGAATTAAGAAAAGCTCTATTGTCATGTTTGTCTTCTTACAAATATCTCTAGGTGCAATCAGAGTGTTGAAGTTATGTGCCATGCAACCATGACAAGAGGTTGGCCTCGGCACTCGTGCCAACTGCCTGCCTCGCAGAATACCCAGCTGGAAGGCATGCTCATCCAGGTTAAAAGACTTCTTTAGACCAAATGCTTTGATTAGGATCGCTAAAGATTTGCATATGGTTGGATGTTGGCACTCTGCAAGTGCCTTGCCCAGTTGGATATGCTGCTTGTTGAAGAATCCCCGCAAGAGTACAATGCTATGATACATGACATCTGGCATGTTCACATCTCCTGGTAATAATTTGGGAAGATCCATTATGTCAGAGCCGTTCAAAACTAGAGTCACATTTCCACTGGCATACTCCAATTCAACACCTTCCCCAAGGTCCAGATGCATTTTATATAAAGTGATGATGGACAAAACGATGACCAATGTAAGGGTGATCTTAATGACATTCCGCATTCTCCAAACAACAAGATGCTGTAGACCTCGCCAGTTCCAACAGTCCATCCTAAATTACAGATATTGTTGCTCTAAAGCCACATTATAGCTTGGAACAGGTAGATATAGTAAATGAATTAAATGTTGCTACCTTTTTGATAGTTCAGCATAGACGTATCAAATACATAAGGCCAACAAAAAAATAGGTGTGTTTCCGACTCATGTCTTCTCTCTCTCATGTTTTCTCTCTGTCTTCTCTCTCTGTTTTCTCTCTCTTGTGTCTTCATTCTTATGTCTCTTTCTCATGTCTTCTCTAGCATATCTTCTCTCTATCCCTATCTCTCATGTCTTTTCTCTTCCATGTTTTCTCTTTCTGTGTCTCTTCTGTGTCTGTCTCTACATCAATTATGTGGTTTATGACTCATTCCCCTGTCATACATCACATATTACAAATTTCAAATGCAATGTCTGCAATGTTTACCTCATATTAGATGTTCATTTTAACAGATTTAAAATGGCTACAAGTAAATACCAAAATTCAATTAATGATATAGGTGACAGACCATTTAAATGGCTTTCTTAAATAGCTAATTGGGTGGGCAGGTACATAAACTCTCAAAGTTGTAAATTATTCTATCTCTGAGCAATTTTGAAGACAGAACTGACAATAACTATCAGGATTGGGATAGCCACATGAACATGGGACATTCATAATTCATTTTAATAATGCAAATGATTTTGTTTTTAATGTTTAATAGATTCATCATACATATTACAAGTAATTATGAGTGCCTACAATTGTATCCTGATTGCAGATCTTAATTAAAGAATGGTTAATTTAATTATGGAGTATCAGATAATTCAATGATCATAAAAATTAGAGTACATGTATATCAAATTGTGAAAGCAATACCACTTATTAGCCACATGTACATGTGATAGTAAGACCCAAACCTTTAATAAAACAGAAAAGATTTGGGAAAAAGTTATTTGATATGCACCTCAACACCTAGTTAGATGTAAATATTACTGATGGATTTAGCTAAAATTCAGTTGTTTCTGCTTATCTGTTAAATTTTGGATTTTAATTAGTATTTTCCCCCTTAAGTGAAATAGTATTATATATAAGTAGTAACTAAGTCAGCAACTAAGACAGTCTATCTGCAGCCTATCAATCTTGATGTAGTCATTAATTTTGTCATTTTTGCTGGCATTGGTTATGTATGTTGGCTATGATATGAAAATTCAAAATACAAGTATAATATTCTACACCACTACAAATTAGTAGTGGAGTACCAAATGCATATTCAAATATGAAATATTGAAATTTGGTACATGTATTTATACTACTAGCAGCACTATACACCCCCCCCCCTTCTCCTCCCCCCCCCCCTCCTCCCCCCCCCCTCCTCCCCCCCCCCTCCTCCCCCCCCCTCCTCCCCCCCCCCCTCCTCCCCCCCCAAAAAAAAAAGAACATCACAAAGAGATCTTGGAAAAAAATCATTTTGAAAATATCAATTTTGTGACTTATGACTCAATTTCCTGTGACCCATCACATACACTTTGGAATTAAATTTGGAAATGGAATACAATATGTGTGGGTTTGGTTTTCTTGTGATTTATAATGATTGTTAATATCATCATTATCTTTAACTCTGTTTCTATTAGCACATATTTCGGCCGCCATTGTCGGTGACAAAAGCGGCCGCCATTTTGGCCCAGCGATGAAAGCCGTACGATTTCCGAAATTGACTGCTAGACTACCGAAAATTGCGTGAAAGCCGTGAAAGCCGGGTGAGTTCCCGTCGATTTCGGTAATGTTGTGATAACAATGGTTGCGATAAAAACGGCATGTGCAATTTTCGGTTATATGCATTCCGCTTTCCATAAAATACAGTTCAACCTAACCAAACAGATTGCTAGAATCAATACAATGCCGAATATACACAAATTTGCCTAGTATTGACCAAATTGCAGCCTAATTAAGCAGAATCTACTAGATGTGTACAGCTGCAAATTGTACATTTTCTGAAAATCTGACCCACCTTCTGCCTTGCTCCTACTTCACACCCCTCCACTAGGCACTGAGGGCACCCTATTGTCATGTTACTTCCCTCCCTCATATTTGAATTCCCAATGAAAAATCTGCCACACGTGGTTAACAGGTAATCAAATAGCCTGAGGAATATATAGCGTTGATATTCCACACAAATGTTCCTACTTATGCAAGTCATCGAAAACTACAAACACATTTCCCAATAACACATAGTCATAATAGTGATCTTAGCCACTCTAAGGGGTTCCTGGACAACGTTCATGTCTTTTTTTAATATTATTCCACATCAAGATTCCTGCATAAACTAAGGATCTTTGATAAATAACACATGCGGGCCAATTAACCTTAAAGTGAAGCCCTTGATTTTCTCTAGTTTTGTCTAAGGCTCCCGGGAACCAAGCCGAGGCTCAAAACGGCAAGATCATGGCTTTCCACTGGTTCATTTTGCTTTGAAATCATATCTTGATTGTTGTTAATGATAGTAACAGTTCAACAAAAGGGGAATAAAGCTCCTGGAAACAAGCCTCGGCTTCGCTTCGGCTTGGTTCCCGGGACCCTTAGACAAAACTCACGACCATAACCTCAGGATCTTACCGCTTATCAACCCATGCATGGTATACCTTTCCCTCATCTGCTACACTGCACTTGAAACTGCTCCACTGCACGCCCTGCTGCGTCTGGAAATGCCCTACATTAGCATTACATTGCTCAAATTATATTTCAGTTAACGTCGGTAAAAACAAAATATTTTCTACATTTTCTTCGATTCTTTTCCAGCCCATATGAAAGTCATCTCAAATCTATTTGGTTAGGTTGAACTGTATTTTGAGCTTTATTCTCGTCTCAAACTTGGGTTATTTGAGAAAATTGTTGAAGGTGAATTGTACATTTTCTGACAAGTTCACCCATATATTCACATATTCACATAATATCATGTGATTACAATGTGAAGCTTATTATCCTTACCACTGTAAACACATGAAAATTTAAATTTAGATATTTTTAAACGATTATATTCAGGCAAAAGGCTGGTCATGCTCACTCAGAAGAGTGGTTTTTTTTGTGCCCTGACTATCTGTGGTATACAATTCATTGGGTGCAGTTAATATTTCATTTCATTTCATAAAAGTCATTATAATAAAACATAATTTTCTTAGTTATTTTAAATCAGTTCATAGTACAATTCGACATATACAAATACAATCAAGTTATATTAATAACTCATAGGTGAAGAATGATGGTGTCATACCACTAGGTGGCACAGCTCTCACTAAGCCATGGGTAATAAAGGATGAGTGTTGGGTAATGCCCCACACTCCTGGTTTGAAACTCAACTGGATTGAAAGTGTTTCATTGTAGCTCTCCACGATCTTTGATATAATTTAGGAACATTTATAGATTACACCAACACAGTGGTTTAACACTGGTGGAGAACTAATTACGATAATTTGGTACAGAATTTATTCTAAATTATTTATTATCTATTCAGAGTTTGGAGCACTTGGAGTTAAAATAATTTGGTACAAAATTTATTGTAAATTATTTAACACAGCAGTGTAACAATAGTATGAGATGAGTGAATGTGGTGTGAAGTGAAAGTGAAAGTTGAAGTTAAAGTTACTGTCTAATGAAGTTAACAGTGCTATGTCCGTTGTGAGGATCATGGTTATGATCAGTCGATTTAGTATGAAAGGTATTTTTGAGTAGGAGGATAAATATGTACACTTTCAGGCACTAACAATATCATTAACAAGCATATTCAGGTAGCTTTAATACGTGGGTCAGATCTAAAGAAAATGTACAATTCGCCTTCACCAATCCTCTCAAATAACCCAAATTTAAGACTAAAATGAGCTTCAAAATGCAGTTTAACATAACAGAACTGATAGTTTAGATCAATGCGATAACAAATTAGTTTAAATCAATGCGATACAAAATATACTCAGATATACCTGGTATTCTTCATTTTTCAGCCTAATTTATGAGAATTTCCTAAATGTGTAGAGCTGCCAATTGTACATTTTCTGAAAATCTGACCAATATCTATAATTATAATGGTCCTGGGTAAGACCTTAAAGTGCCTGGTCCTGGGTGGGACCTTAAAGTGCCTTTCTGTCTCTTTTCTGTGTCTCTCTCGCCCTTCTCTTCTATCTCTGTTTCCTGGGTATGATCATAAACTGCCTCCCTCTCAGCTCTCCCGCCCTTGATATAACACTTCAAAGTGTTGATAAGGGCGTAAAGCCACCAATCTCACTCACTCACTCTATAATTATACTTTTCATGGTATAGACAGGGAGAATCTATTATATGTGACCCAACACCCCAAAACCAGGCTCTTCTCGATTTTTGAAGATTCCTAGATATCTTAATATCCAAGAAGAGGTCAGCTTTAGCTGTACAATGTCGTTTGGATTTTGAGCCTATGTTTATTAGTTCAAAAGTTATGACCAGAAATGTCAGAAGCTGTCACCGGTATCAAAACTGAGAAAAATGACTACAAAGATGGTCCTTCATAATGGCAATGTTACATCTATAATACGTTTGGTTGATTTTCCCTTAATTGAATCCACTTGTGCATGATGATAATTAGTTAACTAATTTTGAAATGAACATTTATAACATTTCTAGAACTATTTTAAAGTTGAAACTTTGGGAGATGGTAATTTAGATATGAAACTTGATGGCAAAACTCTTAACTCAATATTGATGAAATAGTGATTTTCTGCCTTTGCATGGCTGTAGCTCAACATGGACTTGAGCGAGAAGAGCCTGTTTTTGGGGTGTTGGGTCACATATGATACTTGAGCCTCACTTTGAAGGTATTATTATTATTATCATGGAATTTGCATTCATGTCTTCATATACAGTTACATGGTGTTCTTGTATGCATTTACCGATTCGCAATTCATAAATGGGGCAGACAGTTCTACACAGAAGATCTTCCACAGCGTCCTAAAATTATACAAAATAGGAGATAAAAGATTGATGTTTGGTGGGTCCACAATTAAATTTCATTCCAAAGATTTGCCTTCCTTATTGACATACATTTCTGGTCACGCATATTGCCAGGCTGGATAGTGGTCAATTTAGGGGCATTGGCCTGCCGTGCTTAGATGACGAAAAAATAGTTGGACTGCCGCACAGAATAATTTTTTTCCCATTGCAGTCGAAGGAAAGAAATACATTAAAGGTCAAATGTAAAGATTTTTATTTGGTGTTTGATGCATTCGGGGGAATATTTTGAAACGATCTACAAAGTTATAGCTTCCTACCTAATAAATTAGACCCGTGGGAGGTGTTTAAGCGCTACCATTTAGTGAGCCACTGCAACCCAGAGCGGCAAGGGTGAGTAGCCATCTTAGCACGGGTCAAGCGACCTGTGACGTCATCCATGTCCCTACGCGACTGGTAGGTGTGAGCATAGAGCATTAGTTCTACCGTGTCCAATGCAGGGAGGGTCATCCTTCCCAAACCATAGCTATTTACTGAAGCTATGTTCATTGTTATATTTCATAATTTAAACTTCTTTAATTTAGGGTAATTTGCGGGCTGGTAAATTTCTATGTGGGCGCAGGGGTCATCGTAAGCCTTGGGTCAGTACTCGTATTGTGGACGAGTGGACTGGTGGAGGTAGTCGTCCACAACCACTCAGCACTGACCCACAATATTCTCTGATACGATTTTAGAAGTAAAAATAACAAGTTTAGTATTTCAGGGTTCCCACAGTCTACAGAGACGGGAATTTAGGGACTTATTAATGCTCAAAATAAGAACTTTTTAACGACTCATGAGTGTCAGGTTTATGATATTTTATTGTCTAAAAATTGCAAATTTGATTGAAACGGTCCTGACGATTATGCATGGGGAAGGGGTCTGCAAGCGCCAGAGGCGCAGCATATAGAAGGGGGTTGTTCACCCCACACAAAATTTTAAAAAATATGCTCTTATATTATGCCTTCTAGTACCTTTAATAAAGAGAGACACAGACGGGGAGAGGAAGAGAAAGAAAGGGCGGAGAACGAGTTGTAATAGTTGGGTATGCCTACCAATGCATAGGTGTGGGGGCGGATATTAATGATTTTAATCTAAAAAAAAGTTTTAGACGAAATGTTGTTAAATGAAATTTGAGAGTCAGTCTACAGACTACCATACACTAGTCAGTCTGTTTCTTCTATCAAGGATTAACTCTGGTTGCTACCCCTAAGTCGGGTAAGCAACCCCACAAGCTTCAACACAAGAATTAGCCTAACCCAGTGCTAAGCCTCTGGGTAAAACATGTACACACAAATGCTTCCTATACCTTGTTCAAATAATTCTGAAATATTAGATAGGTTATGATCAAAATATAAATATTGTTTTATCAATATCCTTATTAGTGACATCCGTAAATTGAGGTATACAACTCCAACTAACACCTAAATGCTAGGTGACAATGCTTAGCCAGGCTAAAGCAGGCCTTAGCTTGGACATGGATGACGTCACAGCGGTGGGGTGCGAATACACACCCTCTACTAAGGCAAACTGAGCCCCATTTGTGTACCCATAAGAAAGCTGTGAAAAACGGGCATTAAAAGATTTCTTTTTCAATTTTCAACCCTGGATGCCATAGATACCACCACCACACTTGTAAATCAGCTCTTATCTCGAATTTTACAATTTTCATTACACTTGACCTTTAAGAGAACAGTTGAAACAAACATCAACAAATTAATTCTGTCACTACGATACATAAGATATGTGGCATGAATTATGTTTATGAATTATGTATACTCATGATTGTATGGTTTTCTTCTCTCACGGCCATTCCTGTATATATATGTATGGCCTCGAGTTTAAATTACAATCATAAGCAAATATTTGCAAGTCCCACTGCACATGTCTAATATACAATACATGCTGGGATGGACTCACATCAAATCTTTTTCCACAATGGTTTCAGAACTGGATTAAGAATTACCTGACAGGTCAACAACAAAAAATGAAAACTGGTAACGATGTATCGAAATACCTTCCTATTAAGCATGGGGTCCTCCAGGGCACGATATTAGGGCCAACATTATTCAATTTGTTTGTAAATGATATTTGTAGTCAGTAGTCCGGACACCGTAGGGGTAAGACGTGCTGGGAAAGCGCTCCCCGCTTGCATAAGCAAACACAAGGATTATCCCACACACTCATTCATCGCCACCCATTCATACCTCGAACTTGGACAAAATCTAGTGTTTTAAACGTGTGAGTACGATCTGGTTCGTGATATAGTATATATCTGAACGTGTGTCTGTATTGACTATTTGCTTGGTATACCTATACTTCAGAGTTTTGTGATTTGTGAAATAAGAACATGTACTTCGGACATGAAAAGACAGTGACTGTCGACAGGGTAGGGGAATTATTCAATCACCCCTGTCCCAGCATTTCGAGAGTTCTTATTCCCCGTGTGATAGAACCGATTAGACCTTTCGGATTTAACGAAATATGACGTAAAGCCGATTCTGAGTTAAAGGAAGATGCGGAATGTACTATTCCAGAACTCCGTAGGTCAATGGAATTCAGTCAAGCCAACCTCCATTGTGTCATAGGGAAAGTAGAGGAGCTGGTTCTAAGAGACAAAGAGAATGTAGAGGAAATGGCCAAGATAAATTGCAAGAATAGGGAACTAGAGGCATATATTCACCGGGTCGAGGATACTGTTCTCGAATCGGAGATTGACAGGAGGCGCAATAACCTCATTCTTACTGGGGTTCAGCATGTACACAAGGAAAATACACCTGGCCTCGCCCTAGAAATCCTCAAAGAACTGAACTAACGATTCAAGATCGATGATATTGTCAGTGCGAAAAGGTTTGACTCGTATCAATTTGGCTGCTGCAAGATCAGAGTTGTGCTTAAATCGGATGATAGAAGGAACTACGCCTATAGCAAGAGATCTACTCTTAAGAATTCTACCGACTACTTTAGAGTGTATATAAATGCAGATACCCCCACAACGATACAAGAGAGGAAAGATATGTTGGCAGCGGTTGGTAAGAATGCTAAACAACTAGGAGGGAAGGAAGTTGGGAAGATATACAAAGATCAAATACGTATTGGTAGAATTGACTATAAGTACAATCAGTTAGAGTATCTGCCAGAGGGCTACAAATTGTCAGACGTGAAAACAAAGAAATTGGATGGGAAGGTATTCTTCCAATCTGAGTTCAGCGCCCTTTCAAACTTTTTCCCATGCGATCTGATAATTGAAGACATCTTATTCAAGTCAGTGGAGCAAGCCAGTTTGCCAGGGCTAATACCCTAGGCCGACCAGACATAGCCAAGCTGATATACAACAGTAGAGAAGGCCTGTCCCATGCAGTGAAATCAAATCCTGCATGGGATCAGGACAAGTTGAAAGTCATGCAAGTCCTCATTGAAAGCAAGTTCGAGCAGAACCCTGATCTCAAAAGAATCCTGTTAAATACAGGAGATATGAAATTGTTTGAGGCCACGAATGACAACTTTTGGGCTTGCGGCACAACCTTGTTCTCTAACCTAATTACAGAGGGTATGTACAAGGGAAATAATGCGATAAGTGCCATATAAGAGGATTATAGAAAATTTCTAACATCAGCTGTGGGATATCAAAGGAAGGAGATTGTTACTGCTAACACTGAAGGCAAACAATGGGAACCGGCCCTCAGCAAATCCCCTTGCCAAAGAATCATTCCCCAATTGGAAAATGCTGAACAACAAAAAACCGACGAAACATCAACCAATGCAAAGGCCAACGAGGATGATCGGGCCTCCACCGATGGCCCAGCTGAAATGGATCAGGATGGATTACAAGCCAAATCCCCTCCCCATATTACCAGAGTCGCTGAACCCAGTGCAGCTGTTCTTTACTGGAGACTTGATTGTACATTTCTTACAGTGGATAACCAGGGCCCCGGCTCGCCATGCGAAAAGGGTGCCCTGGGCGGCTATGTATGAGCTATTCTCTCATCCTATTCATCCTGGTACAGACAGAAGGAAGGCTTTGTCAGTCTTCAATTTAAACTAGGAAAGGTTTTATACGAGCCAGTGTGTGACTTGCCTCGCCTTATCTTGCACTATATCCTGAATGCCCTTGTGACTCTATTGGCTTGATAAGTGAGTACTGCCTTGAATATCTGTATCATTGGTATAATGTAATATTTGGTAATGTCTATTGGTACTTTATGTCTGGAGTTGACTACCCACTAGTATCCGCTCGCCATGCGAAAAGGGATGATATGGGTTCAGTTGTTTGTATCGCCTTGCCCCAGAACTGTCTGAACTATATTACTGCAATCCCTTTGAATTCTATTCAACATGCGAATGGGTTATATGTTTTAAAGAATTGTATGTGTATGACTTGCTTAGTTAAGAACAACTACCTTTGGTCTGCCTTTTCATATGCAATGCCTAGACTGAATTGTTCCCCTAAATGACAACTAAGTTAATTAAAGAATGGGTAGACCTTGGGAAAGTTAAAGGAGTAAAAATGGTCCACTACAATATAAGATCTCTCCTACCAAAAATAGATACAATTAGGAATGAAATTATGAATAAGAATATAGACATTATTAGCTTCTCTGAGAGTTGGTTGATAATGGAAATACCTGATAACTTAATAAGCTGTGCTGACTACAACCTTGTCCGCCTAGATAGAGTAACAGGGTGCAGAGGCGGTGGCCTATGCTGTTATATCAGAGCTGACTATAGTTTTTCGTTCGACAAAGACAATCAAATATTTTTTGGTCATAAAAAGAGACAAAGTCCCTACTTATAACCTGCTAGTGGTGTACAGGCCCCCAGCGGGCAACTTGGCTAGTTTTCTGACCGATTTAGAACAAGCTAGAAGGGCACTCAATCAGGGAAAAACCCTACCTGGTAATTTGGTAATATCAAGGGACCTAAATATTGATATTGGTACAGTTGATAATAAATCCAAAGCTCTACAAACATATGCAACTTCTAAAAATCTTGTGATAGCCTCCAAAGAAATTACCAGGTACGGTCTATATAAAAATTTGATACTTGACTTGTTTATCGTAGGTAGTAAGACCGAATTTACCACAGGTACCATACAGTATACGCTATCAGACCATAATCCAATATATATTATATTCAAGAAGATATTTACCAGGAAAGTTAAAACAGAGATTAGGGGAAGGGACTTTAGGAACTATTCCTATGAAGGCCTTGAAAATACTTTAGCTAAAGTGAACTGGAATAATCTGTTCGAGGCTACCGATACAAATGTTAGTTGGGACATTATGAATAGAGAGATATTAGCGGCTGCTGATGTAGTAGCCCCTCGCAAGGTATTTAAAAATATTGTAAGCAAACCGATATGGCACACGAAAGAACTGAAGGACCTTCATAAAGAAAGAGAAAGACTATATAGAAAAACAAATATAACTAAAGATATGATTGATGTGAGGAATGCTAGGAATGCTAGGAATGCAAGGGACAGGTGTAATCGACTTATTAGAAGAGCTAAATCAGAATACTACAGAAATTTACTCTACGAACATAGAAAAGACTCTAAGAAATTTTAGAGAATTGAAGAGGATATAGAGAACAAAAATGAATTGCCAATTAATAGTCTGACTTTTGATGGTGTAGATGGTTGATGGTGTGGTGTAGAGATGAATTTTATTGTAATATAGGTAAAACCATTAACGATAATATAGATCACGAGCCAAGACCGGTAACAAATGAAGTGCCACTGGTGGCCTGGAAGGAAATAGACATAGATCTGGATAGGATCTTAGACCATTGAATTGAGTTGAAAAATACTTTATTTGTCTAGGGTTTACATAAGTATACATAAGGAGAATAGACAAATGGGTGAACTCGACTTCTGGATAACATCCAGGTCTCCCAGTCGCCACCTGGTAGTAGAAAAGTGAACAGTGACCTTAAATATTTAAATTTAAATAGTAAATTATACAATATGCGGACGACACTGTGTTTTACTAGTATGTACGCACAAAATGAATGCTGACTTAATGAAATTTCACGTTTGGAGTAAAAGAATCAAGAAAACTAAATGCATGCTCCTAGGAGCAAAAAGGAAAGTGTCAAATGTTAAGATCGGTATTAAGATGGGTGATGAAACTATCAAACAGATAAATAAGTACATCTACCTGGGATTAACAATTGATCAATGTCTGAATATGATACCTCAATACAATAGCCTAGTAAGCCAACTGTACAATAAAATGTTTATCTTCAGGAAAATTAGACCTAATCTAACGTCAGGGGCAGCCTTAATGGTTGCTAAGTCGAAACTATTATCTATATTTGACTACAGCCTTTTTTCACTGACCATTGAATGTAACCAAATCTAGGAGACTGCAGAAAATCCAAAATAGTATACTAAGGATAGCTATAGACCATGATTATACGATGAGTAACAGGGAGCTTTGGACTACTGCAAAGGTGATGACTATTGAAAGTAGACAAAAATTCGCATAATGACATCTATGTGAAAAATAGGGCCAACGCCCCAACTTTAGCCATTACTCTCCCCCACAATATGAGGGAAGAAAGATGTATTACCACAAAAAAAGCCAAAATTTGGAATGAGCTGTTACCTGAAATTAGACTAATTAAAGACCCCATTAAATTTAAAACTCGGCTGAAATACCATATACTAGACCTCCAGAACGATCAGAATCAGAATATGGAGATTATTGGATAAAGTGTTGCCCTGGCCTCCCCATGTTCCCACTGTACTACTGTAGACTAACGCCGTCACACCACTGTCATATATAACTCCCACATTGTTATTGTCACCATGTATAACACTATGCCTCCGTGATTTCATGATCTCGTACTTGTATATAGTTATTTATCAGAACCTCTTGTATGTCAAGTATGCTAGAAGTCGACTGTCATTATATGCTAATATGCATTCGCAACTGGAATCGAAAGAAACATGTATCATATTTATTAACACCAAGCGAAAGATCATAATGTATAAAACTATTATCACAATCATTTCGCTCACTACGGCACTAGTCTATAAATGTATAAATAGTCAGGAACCGTAACTATCATCTTCACCCTCATCTCATACCACCATCTATCATATCTGCATGAGTTAAACTAAACTTGATTGGAATGCTATAGGCATGTACGTACCATACACTGTACATATATTATTTAACTGATGTTTTCATAACATATTAAATGGATCTGAAATAGAACATTGTAGCACCCTACTACTTGTATTAATGTACAGGCAAGCATGCCTACGAAAATCACTACTTTGTGAGAGGGGTCTTGTCATTTATTTGAATAAAAACGTTTCCAAAAAAAAAAAAATATTATGTGATTTGGAATTGGATGGCAATATGTTACTATCTGCAGACGACATCGCTCTACTAATACAAATCTATCAATGCCAATGCTTATGTATTGCCTGTTCAGATGGGATACGCTACTTGTAATGAAGGAATCTATTGTGATTAGATTGTAAACGGTACTCCAATACCGAACATTTCATTATTTTATATATCTCTTAATGATCATCTTCATTCCGTCTCATTATGTTATTACTTCCACACTAATGCAGAAGGATTTGTCAAACATTGACACGTAACACCATGAATACTATTTAAAATGTTTTATTGTGAAATTTCAGGATGCGGAGGAAGACAGGGTTTTCCCTAGCCATACAAAAAAATTTAACACTGGCATATATGCCATGTTTCATTTCCTGAATAAAGTTTGTGTAAAAACAAAATCTGTTATACAACTATTTAGCAATATTTTCATAAAAAAATGCAAGGATCTTTTTCACCAACATCATCGTTTGTATAAAGGATCAAAAAAAAGAAATGCATCATGGGAAAAATACAGACTTGATTTATGAAAACATATAAAACACATGGTTATATTTACATGATATCACAGTTAGATATTCCATGCCGAACAGAACTTGTTTTCTATAGCTTTTACACTGACATATACACCTCCCATAATTCCAGGATTCAAGATGGCGGACATGCAAATCCCCTATTGACCCAGTTACCAATTACAAGACAACATACTACTGCCGTTTGCTATAGTATCTTTTGATACTAGGAGGCTTGCACAGCTGATTAGCGTAACTGTTCATTTACTTTCTGCTTTCACTATTTTTTATTGTTCATAAAGTCAGAAAAGTCAAAATTCTAGATAGCCCAGCGTCAAGTCGAGATAGCCCAGCGTCAAGTCGAGATAGCCCAGCGTCAAGTCGAGATAGCCCAGCGTCAAGTCGAGATAGCCCAGCGTCAAGTCGAAATAGCCCATCATCAAGAGGAGATAGCCCAGTGTCAAGTTGAGATAGCCCAGCGTCAAGTCGAGATAGCCCAGCGTCAATGCGAGATAGCCCAGCGTCAAGTCAAGATAGCAATAAAAATAAATAAAAAAAAAAAATCATTTTTTTCTCAAATTGTCAGCACGGCCCACTGGCTCACCTGTGGCGGTGATGCACAATAATAATACACAAAGAGTACAGATTCACAATCACTGGCTATGCAAAGTCCCCTTTAGAATCAGTCAAGAGTGATTCTGTCAATCAGGTTATAAGCTGGTCACTTGTGCAAACACCACATTATGTAACCACTAGCCATGGGCTCTTCTCACTCTCATTTGGTGATGTCATTTACATATCTGGAATAGGGGATTTGCATGTGCCACTCTGCATGTCTATTACAGTAACTAACCTAGTATAAACTCATTGGTATATACTTATTGCTCATTCACACAACACATACATACCGTATATATTATCATAATTCCCAAAAGTTTCAAAAGTATTGTTACCCTAAGCCAACCCCAACCTTCCTCCTTTGCCTAGTAGACAGTTACAGAACTCTTCAGGGGCCTCTGGGACTCTCCCTCTCACTTACATAAGATAAGCTGGTCACTTGTGCAAACACCACATTATGTAACCACTAGTCATGGGTCCAGACTCGGAAATATGTACACTGATTTTGGTACACAAATCTACACTAATTGAACATAAAATGTGCTAAAAGCTTGTTTAAGATACTCATTGAACTTAACATTTAACAAAATACAAGAATATATCTTGTATTTATCACTTTCAGACAACATTAGCAAAATCAACCAAATGTGCCAAGAACCAAATGTACACTTTTTGCCCTTGGATAAATGTCAAGGTGCCCACCCTTCCTAGTAGCTTCCTAGCCTAGTAGACAGTTACACAATAACCTGTTACCCTAAGCCTCATTCTCTCTACCTCCCGGTCAATCACAGGCACACAACACTGCCTGTACTTAAACCCTTACTGTACAACTGAAACACAATCCAATCAGCACCACACACACTCAATCAAACACATGTTTTCACCCATTAGCTCCCCCCCCCCTGTTTTCCTACTTACAATTGAGGTGCGACACTCTGGTCTATACCCATCTCTACCATATATTCTATAGTGACACCAAAAGGAGGCTTTCGCCCATATCAACGAAATAGTAGATAATCCATGCTAGTACAATAAAGGCAAGCCTCCTAATAATTACTAAAATACATGGATCTCCCAACCGACTCATTGTCTAAATGGGTCAGATTTTCAGAAAATGTACAATTCGCATTCACCAATCCTCTCAAATAAACCACATTTAAGACAGAAAATGAGCTTCAAAATGCAGTTTAACATAACAGCACTGATACTTTAAATTAATGCGACACCAAATATAATCAGATATACCCAGTATTCTTCATTTGTCAGCCTAATTTAGGAGAATTTCCTAAATGTATACACCTGCTAATTGTACATTTTCTGAAAATCTGACTCATATAGCACCAGATTGAAAAATTATTACATAATTAACTATCTTCATTCATATCTTGATGATACAGTTTCGAAGGAGAAGGAGAAAGGTGGCATTTGATGTCCAACAGCTAGGGAACAGTTATTCAAGTTATGTTCCTTATCTAGGAGGAATACATTATCATTAAATGGCAAGATGAGGGAGCAGTAAATACATTATCTAAAATAAGAAATATCACCTCAATAATTACTTGGCAATACATTGACTATATATGTTCCTAATATCCCTCTCTGTAACACGGTGCAAGCTGTACCAATGTTTATCAAAGTTACAAAGACCTTTCTTTTTCCTCCATTCAAAGTATCTTTTGATATCTGGATGGGGATAGTACTCAACATTGAACCCAATAACATTTTTAATTTTTAAC
Organism: Sthenelais limicola; assembly: GCA_942159475.1. Lineage (NCBI taxonomy): Eukaryota > Metazoa > Annelida > Polychaeta > Phyllodocida > Sigalionidae > Sthenelais > Sthenelais limicola. Next base: position 124,255,972 of record OW804097.1, read on the forward strand.
TTGGCTTTTTCACCAGCAAAACCCACCCAGTGATCTTCCAGGTTAAAATATGGCACATTAGGCGCAACATCCACCAGTTTTCTAGTGGCTGCCATTGACATGATTAATGTTTTACCAACACAATAAGGACCAAAACTCTTTTGTGGATAATCTTTATAAGATTGATAGTGCCTCTGCCATCTTCTGGTCACTTTAGATCTAGACCGACAGGTCCCTATTACAGTATCTTCCATTTCTTTCTCATTGTCTTTTAAATATTTCAGAGTCGTAGGTACATTCAGATAGATATCATCAGCACAACGAGAAACAAATTTTGCACGGAAGCAATTCTTGACAGCCCACCTGAATCCACCATGTACTTTATAAGAGAGATTGTAGTAGCCATCTTTGTAATCCTCAACGAGAATGTCTCCATAAATCTCGTTTTCCTCTCTCACTCTCTGGAGAGCTTCTTCCGGCCATCCTCCACCAATCAGAAACAAGTACCGAATACTTCCGGTGTTATTCTTAGAATATTGAAGCCAGGTTTCGCGGACTGCATTCCGGGAGCCTGTGTATTTAGGTATGGTTGTCAGAATTAAGAAAAGCTCTATTGTCATGTTTGTCTTCTTACAAATATCTCTAGGTGAAATCAGAGTGTTGAAGTTATGTGCCATGCAACCATGGCAAGAGGTTGGCCTGGGCTTTCGTGCCAACTGCCTGCCTCGCAGAATACCAAGCTGGAAGGCATGTTCATCCAGGTTAAAAGACTTCTGTAGACCAAATGCTTTGATAAGGATCGCTAAAGATTTGCATATAGTTGGATGTTGGCACTCTGCGTGGGCCTTGCCCAGTTGGATGTGCTGCTTGTTGAAGAATCCCCGCAAGAGTACAATGCTATGATACATGACATCTGGCATGTTAACATCTCCTGGTAATAATTTGGGAAGATCCATTATGTCAGAGCCGTTCAAAACTAGAGTCACATTTCCACTGGCATACTCCAATTCAACACCTTCCCCAAGGTCCAGATGCATTTTATATAAAGTGATGATGGACAAAACGATGACCAATGTAAGGGGGATCTTAATGATATTCCGCATTCTCCAAACAACAAGATGCTGTAGACCTCGCCAGCTTCAACAGTTCATCCTAAATTACAGATATTGTTGCTCTAAAGCCACATTATAGCTTGAAATAGGTAGATAGTAAATGAAATAAATGTTGCTACCTTTTTGATAGTTCAGCATAGACGTACCAAATGCGTAATAACACTGCGTATGGTTTGTTTTTGATCTGAACACACTGTGAGAAATTCACTCAACCCTGTTGCTGTTACAGCTATTGCAGGGTTGACTGCATTGCTCAGCGACATGCGTGTAAAAGGCATTACAACGATCAATGTGGTGCACAGCAATCGCACGATAAAAAAACATGTATATGTGTCAGATTTTCAGAAAATTCTGCTAAATTAGGCTGCAATTCGGTCAATACTAGGTAAATTTGGGTATATTTGGCATTGCAATGATTTCATCAATCTGTTTGGTTAGGTTAAACTGTATTTTGAACTTTATTTTCGTCTGAAATTTGGGTTATTTGAGAAGATTGGTGAAGGTGAATTGTACATTTTCTGAAAATCTGACCCATAGGAGATCGTGGTAATGGGTACATATAATCATATCACAAAGTGTGAGGTCGTACGGCAGAGTGCGTTGGTAGAAACATGTTTCCACTAGCACACTTTTCCAGTCGTTCACCTGCCGCACCTTGATTATATTCATCCTGTGGGGAAATGAACTTATCTTGGTTGTTGTTATTGTAGTTTAAGTGAAATGTACATGAAATATACATGGCTCACCACAGCTTTCCACGGCCATATGACGACCGTTAATGCTGTGTGAGATTGGTTGCTTTACGCCCTTATCAACACATTGAAGGTTATATTAAGGGCGGGAGAGCTGAGAGGGAGGTAGTTTATGATCATACCCAGGAAATAGAGACAGAGAAGAAGGGAGAGAGAGATAGAGAAAGGGACAGGAAGGCACTTTATGGTCATACCCAGGAAATAGAGATAAAATAGAAGGGAGAGAGAGACAGAGAATAAGGGAGAGAGAGACAGAGAAAAAGAGACAGAAAGGCACTTCATGGTCATACCCAGTAGTGATTGATAAGGGGTGAAGGGGTGTTCAACAAATTACAAGATTAAATGACTGATTACCCAACTAAGCATCTGGTTTTTCAACACCCTTCATATGCCGCCAACTCTTCATGCCTGTGTTATGTAACACCTCTGCCCACCTCTGTCCATAAGTCAACTGTCTATCAGATTACTGTATAACCTCCAATAAAGGTGCTACATCAATAATACTCAGGATATTATATTGTGTCCTCCTATAAAACGATTTAAAGAGCTTTATATTATTTGTTTTATAACTATGTCGTTTTCCATATCATATCTTTACATACTTATTAGACAGTCACTCTCAGTCTATATTATCAACATCAAAGTTATTAAAAGGTTGTGAAACTTAATGCATACTTTCTATTTCATTTTTATTATTCTTTTATTTAAGGGGAAAATCCTACCAATAGAGTGGAGGAGAGAAAACGCATTGCTTAAAAATTCTGTTTAGAAACCGACAGCTCTGGATGAAGATACCAGAGAATTATGTGAGTTGGAAGAGCAACAGGTATAAAATGCTTGGGTTAAAACCCTACTGAAACCCTATGTGATCGTGAACATTTATGAAAAAAATGTTTGTTATATCATTTAACTTTTTACTAAGAATACTTGCCAATGAATGGTGAGTAGCAAGAGAAAATTTGAAAATAAAAAAAAATAAAAATAAAAAGGGACGCGATACTTGAATGCTGTTTAGAATTGTAAGAGCCTCGTCGGCAGGATATATTGAATAAAACCTTTTAAGAACAGAAAATAAGATACCAGAGAATGGGACATTGTCTTGAACAGAAGGAACTGCCAAAGACTGTGCAGACCTCAAACGTAGAAGGGTCAGTTTTTCAGTAAATGTACAATTCACCTTCACGAATCTTCTCAAATAACCCAAATTTCAGAAAAAAATAAAGTTCAAAATACAGTTTAACCTAACCAAACAGATTGCTAGAATCAATGCAATGCCGAATATATACTCGAATTTTCCTAGTATTGGCCAAATTGCAGCCTAATTTAGCAGAATTTACTAAATGTGTACCGCTGCCAATTGTACATTTTTTGAAAATCTGACCCAGGTAACCATGGACACACATCAGCGTCTAGTTGACGCCAAGCCTACGCCATCTTGACGGCTGTAGACACAACACTTTCATAACAGGAAAAAGGAATCCATGGCCTTTTTCTCTTAGGGACAATTCAATATTAACCACTGGGGTGGGGGCGGGGGGGAGGAATTTTCAGGGGGGGGGCCACATTCTTTGTGCACTCCGAAGGGGGCCACCTTTTTTGCGCACTCTAAAAGGGGGGGCATCCTTCTTTAGCACAGACTCAGAACTACAATGATTTAGGGGGGGGTCATGGAATTTTGCTCAAGAATCTATCGCAAATTCTCCCCCCCCCCTCCCCCCCCCCCCCCACCAGTGGTTAATTATGAAGTCCCTTAATGGAGGTGCAAGCCTTAATAGTGCACTGTCGATTTTCCGTATTAGAAAACACATTGCATCTTATTTGTATTAAAAAACGCTTAAGATTTTGTTTAACTCAGGGTCGAGATAATGAAGCAATCGAGTCCAATAAATATTCTATTACTAACTAGTATCAATTTTTATCTTATTTTTTTTTTTTTTAAAGATTTTATTTCAACTTGGTAACCGACTCCCCTTTTCGGGGTTGGTTTTGCCGGGCCAAGCCTCATAGCATAGGAAGATATTGACAAGTAAACCATGGTTTTGGGTTTAGAATCGTCATGAAGTATCTAAAACCTATTAGAATGTGTATACATGGGTCAGATTTTCAAAAATTTACAATTGGCATTTCTACACATTTAGTAAATTCTGCTAAATTAGGGTGCAATTTGGCCAATACTAGATAAATTCGAGTATATTCTGTATTGCATTGATTCTAGCTATCTCTTTGGTTAGGTTAAACTGTATTTTAAACTTTATTTTCATCTGAAATATGGGTTATTTATTTGAGAAGATTGGCAAAGTTGAATTGAACAATTTCTGAAAATCTGACCCACATATACAATAAAAATGTTTGAATTGACCCAGAGACTTGTAATGGGAATTACAAGTCCGTTTTGCACCCTACTTGATTGTTTTGCACCTCTCAATTGGAATGCATATAATAAATACCCATAAAGCAACATAATTCATATTTTGCATAATATACTTTATTATCATTCTCCTATTCCTAAAACAGAATACATATATAATATTACTGAATAAAGGTTAGCAACCATTGGGTTAGTTTTCGTACAACGAAGACGATAACATATACAAAGTATACAACCAATTTTTGATTTTCTATTTTCCATATATAATATAATTATACATGTAAAGAATTGTTACAACAGATTGAATGGGCAACCTAGGAATTCTGGAGGGGGCAACATGAATTCTCATCTCTGAACCAGCCTACCGAAGGTCGTCAATGTTTAAACTTATGAGGGAGAAAAAACAAGTTGGATTTCATAAACAAAAAATTACAAATTCTTTATTCTTAAATTGAGCAACACTATATGGCCTAATTCCTTTAATGAATCGTTACGATTATATAGCAACGGATATTTTCTAAATATTTATTCTACTATTATAGTCTGGAGGGACTTTTTATCAATATAAATTTTTTTTTAACAAATCTGATTGCCAAGATTCTGCAATAGCGGTACGTTTTATTTGACATGAACAAATTTCATGAAACATCTAGATCAAAATCTAATAAACATATGATATCATGAAATTAAAGTTGTAGGCTACTCTCAGCTAACGTCAGTCAAAAACTGAAGATTGTATAATAGAGGATTTGCATAGCCGCCATTTTGAATCCCGATTCGCATGACATTATTGGACTAATGGTACAGTCTAAAATCGATAGAAGACATGTTATGTTCGGGATGGACTATTTATTTATCAATGCTCTAATGTTTCCATAAGACAAGTCTCCATCTTTCCCATCATGCATTTAGTTTTCATAAATCATTCATTCACAGTGAAATAATTGGTGAAAACATTCTTGCAATTTTCAATACAAATATGGCTAAATATTTGAATGTCCGATTTCAACAGAATCCATCCCAGGATGCCCTGTACCAGACATGCGCAGTGGCACATGCAAATCCCCTATTCTGCCCAAGAAGTATTGAGTACCAACATTGCTTTTTCACTGGCCATGAACGTTATTTTCAAGTTTGTAATTGTTTTTTAGTAAAAAAATAAGTCATATTTTATATTGTTAGCTCAATATTTGATATTAAATCTTAGAATGAGATTAATTTGTATAGCGATTATGTAACTTGCTCTCCAATAAGAGTTGTACACATATTTACTAAATACCTGTTACAAATTTCCATATTAACACATTGGCATATTAATTACAGACCTGTTACAAATTGCAATTTGTTTCTCAGCTTGAGAATAATAATTAAATCTATAATTTATTTTGCTCTGATAGCATTCTTTAAACAAACCAGTCTGATTGAGTGTCTAGTTGAGTCGAGCCTTTACCAATACTCTCCAATAACCCAGATTTAAGACAAAAATGAGGCTCAAAATACAGTTTGATGCAGTCGAACCGATTGTTTAAATCAATGCAATACCAAAGATGCTTAGATATACCTAGAATTTATCATTTTGCTGCTTAATTTAGCATAATTTATTTTTTATAAACTAAAATATAGTGCTGCCACTTGTACATGTATTAACTACCGCACCCATACTCAAGCCTAAATAAAATAACAAAAGCTGTGTTAAAAAAAAGCTTAAATATTGATATATTGATAAAGCTAGCTACAACTTGGCTCTTGACTAAAAATGAAATTTAATCATCTTTAATAATTTAAATAATTCTTCTATAAACGCCGACATTGAGGACACCATACCAAATCCACCCTTGGTGTTGGGGGATACCAAATAAACAAAAGCATAGATCATCAATGGCACAGGGAAAGAGACAACAGCTAACAATTTCACATTATTATAATTAGAATGTATATAAGTATTGCAATGATTATGATGCTCGCCATTAAACAAGACCATATGTGATGTGCACAGTAAAATGAGTCACAAGTCGAAAAAACATTAGGATCTAACAAGTATTTCTATGTTTTAAATTTGATATTTTTATTTTTGAAAAAAGTTTGCAGTATTTTCGGGTGGACAATTACTAGTAAGGTAGATAAATATACTCTATATGGTGATCTTAGAAATGCATGGATATATTTATTACACTGTTTTGAAATTTGTTGGACATGTATTCATGCTACTAGCAGCCCAAAGCACCCCAAAAGTGAGAATATTCCAACAAAGATATTCTATAAATAGATCACTTTGGAAAATATCTATTTTCGACTTGTGACTCATTTTCCTGAAGCACATCACATATGATACTTCTACACGTGAATATATGTGAATGTGAATATGAATTTCATATAATTTGAGTGATCGCTGTGAGGCCTGAATTTCAGTGCCTATGACATTGACCTCTACCCTTTGACCTTCAGTAAAACCGGAAGGTAAACCTCGCTAGCCATTATCCCTCGTTAATCGGGACACCTCGTCTTTATGGATCATACCTGACCCCAATATGACAGCATTAGAGAGTTGTACTCTATCTTATATCCATTTTTTTCTGTAAAACTTCGAAAATAGAAATATATCATATATATATTTAACCTGCAAATATTAAATCGGTTTCATGACCCCATAAATAGATAAACTTTTCATTTCTGCATACACCAACATTTCACAGATTTGTTTTTTTATTTTTGAAATGTCGCTGATTTTCTCGTGCCTAGTTATATATACCGATGATAGATGTCGCCATAATCATGGCGGTGTAAGATTTGTGACATTTTGATTAGCTTGTCTAACAACTATGAAACAAACACCTCTCAACCTAGAGGAACCATATGGCCGGTCATTGGGGTCAAGTGGAGGTCAAGTGATGACAATTATTGTATAATGGATCAGGCCCTCTGTATATGTACAAATGTGCTTTACAAAAACAATGACCAAATCAACATTGGAGTGAGTGGAGAAATTACACTTACATGTGTCCTGTGTGTATATATTATGTGAAGTGTCACAGAAAAATAAATCTAAAGCATATCATATCATCGCTCACATCCCGCTGCCCGGTTGTCTTATTTTGACCAAACTGTAAGTGCCATAACTACTGTAACCAACTGTTGCTTATATTGTTTACGCTATACAAATATTATTTTCTGACAATTTCTAACTGGGATTCAATTTTCCAATTGTACATATGTGTGACGTGTCATAGGAAAATGAGTCGCATGCCACCTAAAATAGATTTTTGAGATAGCATCATATTTGAAAAGATGGGGCCAAGCCGATTCCAATGATAGTATAGGCCTACATTAAGGACATCTAATAAGTATTTCTAGATTTTAAGTTTGATATTTTAATATTTGAAAATAAAAATTTGCAATATTTCTGAAAACATTCCCACAAAGAGATCTTGTGAATCACAGTGAAAAATATCAATTTTGCGACTTGTGGCTCATTTTTCTCTAACACATCACCACAGTTATTAACCAGTACAGGAGACCACCATCAAGGTGACCTGGGGTAGTAATGCCAGTCATTCATCAATTACATCTATATATTATTGTGTTAATGTACTGTCATCCTGAATAAAAATTGAATTAAAAGAAAGAATGTGAAGCCTGATCCAGGAGGTGGGTACTAGATGGTGCCCTTGAGTGCCACTAGATGGTGCCCTTGAGTGCCACTAGATGGTGCCCTTGAGTGCCACTAGATGGTGCCCTTGAGTGCCACTATATGGTGCCCTTGAGTGCCACTAGATGGTGCCCTTGAGTGCCACTAGATGGTGCCCTTGAGTGCCACTAGATGGTGCCCTTGAGTGCCACTAGATGGTGCCCTTGAGTGCCACTAGATGGTGCCCTTGAGTGCCACTAGATGGTGCCCTTGAGTGCCACTAGATGGTGCCCTTGAGTGCCACTAGATGGTGCCCTTGAGTGCCACTAGATGGTGCCCTTGAGTGCCACTATATGGTGCCCTTGAGGCCCACTATATGGTGCCCTTGAGTGCCACTAGATGGTGCCCTTGAGTGCCACTAGATGGTGCCCTTGAGTGCCACTAGATGGTGCCCTTGAGTGCCACTAGATGGTGCCCTTGAGTCCCACTATATGGTGCCCTTGAGTGCCACTAGATGGTGCCCTTGAGTGCCACTAGATGGTGCCCTTGAGTGCCACTAGATGGTGCCCTTGAGTGCCACTAGATGGTGCCCTTGAGTGCCACTAGATGGTGCCCTTGAGTGCCACTAGATGGTGCCCTTGAGTGCCACTAGATGGTGCCCTTGAGTGCCACTAGATGGTGCCCTTGAGTGCCACTAGATGGTGCCCTTGAGGCCAGGGGGCACCAGCTCCACGTTAGAGCGTATGGCCACGTTAGGGTTGTAGTCTGTCATCATGGTCTCATCATACATGGCTGCAACCTCTGTAGCCTGGGGCTGCACTGAACTCACCAATCTCTGCAAGACCAATAATACAATTTCAGAATCAACCCTTAAAATCAACTTAAGATAAACAAAATTCCCCCCCACCCCCCATGTTTAAAATTGTAATTGCCCAGATGGCAGGAACAGGAAATAAAGAATTTGCCCCCAAAAAAGAAGAAAGAAATTGTTTCCCACAAAACCCCAAGCAGTTGTTCCACGAGTCATGAAGAGTCTTAGACTGCGATTCCACTGGCTCCCTCTTTTGGACCACTCATGGCCCGCTCTTTTTGTTTCCCTGAGCGCCTAACAAGCGAAGGCAGAGTGAACCCAGAGCGGTGCAATAGAATCGGTGTATGCGCTTTCTCTTGAAAATTTCCATGGCTTTTTAGCGGTCCAATAGCACACTGAGAGTGGACCAAGGGACTCGCTATTGATTCCATAAGGAAACAAGCGAACCAGTAGAATCGCTCTGCGCTTGTATTGCGCTAATAATAAAAACGGAGAAAGAGCGAATGAAATGCGCACAATGAATAAGCGAAACAAGAGCGAGCCATGAGCGCAGATACAAGCGATCCAGTGGAATCACAACCTTACATGACTATTCACATGTATTCATGAGCTGGTTTTACTTCATCATCAGCCGCCAAAAGGCTTCTTTAATGGATCAGCTCAAGTGTCTAATGGATAACACTGGCTAGATAGGTATATGAAGAAGCCAACTAATTGCGCTATTAATTCCATTTGATCCAGATTGCTACTGTAGATCAGCAAAAATTCAAAATCATGAAAATATTTCAGAAAATGCCATGGAAAACTCAGGAAATTGGAGGAAATATACATTTTTCTTTATTTGAATCTACAGTACTCAGGATAAAGGAAAGAAAAAAACAATAAAATATATTTAAATATATTTGCAGCTTTAAGACGTCCTACCTGCCAGAGACTGGTGCCGCGAGCCTCCAGGAGAGACTTGGCTATTCCAAAGGGTATACAGATGAGGGAGAGACTGGCCAGTGCCCAGCCCAGGCCGATAGCCCAGTCCGGGAACACGTAGTCACCATATGTGGCCGGCTTGTACTGTATCCAGCTGAACAATAGTATAACCTGCAATACAGTCATCATGGAGTCAGTCAGTGATGCATATGTGTGATATATTACAGAGAAGTTAATCATAATTCGCAAAATTTATATTTCAAGTGTTTTATTCACAAGAATGAAATGTGGTTACCAAACCTGAACATATTAACCAATGGTGGATTAGAATTTAGTCTTGCATCTCTGTTTCATCTATCCATAGTTTAAGTTGTGTATATTGTACAGAGGGAGAGTTGAATAGAGAGGGGAGGAGAAACAAGAGGTTGAGATAATGAGGGAGAAGGAGGAAAGAGACAAAGACAGAGGAAGAGTGAGGGAGAGAGAGACAGGTGAGAAAGAGAGCGATAGACAGAAAGAGACAGAGAAAGAGAGAGAGACATGAGAGAAAGGCAGAGAGAAAGAGAGAGATAGAAAGAAGAGACAGAAAGAGAGCTAGAGAAAAAGAGAAGAAAGAAAAAGAGAGAGAGAAAGAGAGAGAGAAAGAAAGAGACAGAGAGAGAAAGAGAGTTTGAGAGAGAGAGAAAGAGAGCGGGAGTACTTGATCATTACAAGATGATAAAGCAAGTTGTACTTACTGCAATGAGGACGGGGGAGATGGAGTACCAACACACAATGAAGAACATGTAGGGACGACTTCCGGTCATCAGTTCCACATCTTTAGCCAAACGCTTAGCACCTGCAACATGTACATAATCTATTAAACCTCTGATACTGGCAACTATAACATACATTATTAGGCTTGTAAGTTTTACTCCACCTTATTTGAACCTATTGTGAGTCTATGCAGCCCCCACGATGCAAATGGCAGATACTGTGCTGTACTGTAATAGGCCACTTTACAAATTGACAGTGGCGCCATAGAAAGAGCGGTGGAAATGGCCCAAACTATGAGCTATGCGGGCAGTGTCACAGAAGCCTTATATCTTAACCATAGGCTTCTAACTTTCTCCTTTTTATCCCAGAATTCTAGGTTATGTATAATACTGTCTGCTCTCCGATATTATGAAATGACATGTTAAGATTAGTCCTGCTTGATATCAGGACATTTCATCCGCTAGGTTTTAGTATATGGCAACTTTTGTAACAGTGTATCAACAAAAACAAGTAGGTGTAGGGGTTACGGGCTGCAGTGGGTCAGTGGCCGTATGGTCATAGGCATACACACACCTCGGCCCATCCACTGGGAGCCCGGGTGGAGGGTGCACGGTTTGGCCCGCATAGCCAGGTGGGTCAGCTAACTGGGCATGCGCACAGTGGTAGAGATTAATCCCAGTCACTGGTGCGCACTGGTGGCGCAATATGTGAAGTAGGCTATTGTAGTGTATGAGTTTTTATTATATATACGCGTTGCCTTTGAAACAATGTATTGTAGAGTTGTATATGTTGTGTGCGTATACAACTCCACGCTCTGAGTTGTGTTGTATACAACTCCACGCTCTGAGTGGCCAATGTGCAGCATTTAGAAGACCTAGAACAGCAGTTGTGAAGTGCTGCTGTAGGCCTTCTTGTGGTGTCCAAAAAACCCACAAATGATCCAAATTATATTTCCAAGCAAACCATGCTTGTAGAGGAATCTTTGGAATTATTTTAAATCAATCTAAGTTAAATATCAATTTAATACTTTTAAGTCAGTTTAATCACACTCCGAAGGTGCCTATGACAGTGTGGCCGGCAAAAGTAGGCCTCACGGGGAATCATGCCATTAGGCTGATTAGCTGTGAACATAGGCAGACCAGCAGGCCGAACGGTGAAACACAGATCAAATGAATGAAATAAAGTAAAATACTTTCATCTTTATGTAAGTCTACCTTTTGTTAAAGAATAACTATAGTTTTGAAGCTGTTTAAAGCTGTGGAAATAATGTAATTCATTTGAAAACGCGAGCGATTTTCCCGCAGTGGCCAACGGACAACAAAATGATCTGGTCATCAGATCAGTGTTACTTTCAACAAGTAGAGTCCTGTCAGAAGAACTGTCCTCAACAGGGACATACGACCCATTCTCCATGTAGGTCGTAAGTCTATAAAAGAAAAATGGAAAATTAAAGTTTCAATAAAATAATAAAAATGCTGCTTTAATCATTAGACATTACCACTTACCATAGAACCATGTCACAGCCATGACCTCGAAGAAGGCGACTAACATGAGTGAGACAGCGGACGAGTAGAAATCTATCAACTTGAAGTAGTATATACCTCCCTACAACACAGCACACAGTCAATCATGTAGTTGTAGTCCAGTTATAGCCATACTACCTTTTCATTTACAGTAAAAAATTAAAATTTACAACAATATTTTCATTAGAAATAGTGAATGTTTCATTCTGATCCTTTGTTGTTCAATGTTCCTTGGTTTTTGTATAAATTCATAATGTATCTGAAGAATATTTTTCTCATATACTAGTGATAAGACAAAACAAAACCATCAAAGCAAAAAGAAAAACTCTTTGAAAAATATTTTTCTCATGTAAATACTAGAAATTAGCCAAAAAAAGATTTGAAAAATATTTGTCTATGTAAATACTAGTCATTATAAAAAAAAATTAAAAGAAAAATTTAAAAGTATTTAAAAGTATTTTCTCATGTGAATACAAGTTATAAGCCCAAAGGTAAGATGTGTATACAGACCTGAGTGACATTAGGTAGAGACAGGAGGAAGGCCACGATACACACGAGTAGCACGAGCACCTCCCTACGCTTCAGGTAGCGTGCGATCGCCTTGCCAAAGTGGTCCTCCAGAGTGGTCACCACCACCTCCACATTGGCAAACTGTAATGGCCAACATTTATGGGTCAGTCTTCAGAAAATGTACAATTCAACTTCGCCAATCTTCTCAAATAACCCAAATTTCAGACGAAAATAAACTTCAAAATAGAGTTCAACCTAACCAAACAGATTGCTAGAATCAATGCAATGCCAAATATACTCGAATCAACCTTGTATTGATCAAATTGCAGTATAATCTAGCATAATTTACTAAATGTGTACAGCTGCCAATTGTACATTTTCTGAAAATCTGACCCTTATAAACATTAAAAGCTGCACGTCAGTTAACTGTTAACGTCAGTCAAGAACTGAACTTTTTCTATTTTTTGTTCCATTCTTTTCCAACCCATCTAAAAATCATTTGACGAAAATTTTGGAGGAATTCGTGCAGTTGTTTTTTTGCGACAGGGCTTCTAAAATGTCCTCATTTGTAAATCGAGGACGTGCCCAAATCCTTTCTTGGGAAGACTTCACTTATTATCGCTCACGGGTGCCCGGTTTTGCTTGGTTAATTTGGCTTCGAATTCATGTTTAAACATATATAACCACAGCAGAATATTGATCACTTTGGTTGTATAAGTTATAATGTGTAAGTTTGGTAACATTTGTTTCATCGTAATAGCTGAGAATACTGCTTTAAAAGAGTAATGTCACTAGTTATGGGTGGTAGTCATGACAACCAATGCAGTCTTTTCCCTAGTTTAGGCCAAAATTTAATTTTATTACACAAGAATGTTTTCTATTTATATAATCAAAGCATTTATAAAAAAAATCTTACCTGGCTGTCAATAGCGAGACAGAAGAGCATGAAGAAGAAGAGGACGGCAAATATCTGCGCCCAGGGGGCAGGCATGGTGGAGAAGGCTTCTGGGTATACTATAAACACCAGACCTGGCCCTGCAATAATGAACATACCAACATATTTCTACATTAGAAACTTAAACTGTAAGATTAACATGCTCACGGGAATGCAAAGATTAACATGCTCACGGGAGATGCAAAGGGGAAATACTCAAAACTACAATTTTATTTGGTGGGAGGACTAGCACAGGTGATGTAGAGAATCACAGGAGATGGAGTAACTTTACTCTAGTTTGTAAGTAGTCTACCGAAAGGGTTATTTAATGATGGTCAGCGAGTAGTGTACCGAAAGGCTAATTTAATGATGGTCAGCGAGTAGTGTACCGAAAGGCTAATTTAATGATGGTCAACGAGTAGTGTACCGAAAGGCTAATTTAATGATGGTCAGCGAGTAGTGTACCGAAAGGCTAATTTAATGATGGTCAGCGAGTAGTGTACCGAAAGGCTTATTTAATGATGGTAAGTGAGTAGTGCACCAAAAGGGTAATTCAATGATGGTCAGTGAGTAGTGTACCAAAAGGGTGATTCAATGATGGTCAGTGAGAAGTGTACCAAAAGGGTAATTCAATGGTGGTCAGTGAGTAGTGTACCAAAAGGGTAATTTAATGATGGTCAGTGAGTAGTGCACCAAAAGGGTAATTCAATGATGGTCAGTGAGTAGTGTAGCAAAAGGTTAATTCAATGGTGGTCAGTGAGTAGTGTACCAAAAGGGTAATTTAATGATGGTCAGTGAGTAGTGCACCAAAAGGGTAATTCAATGGTGGTCAGTGAGTAGTGCACCAAAAGGGTAATTCAATGGTGGTCAGTGAGTAGTGTACCAAAAGGGTAATTTAATGATGGTCAGTGAGTAGTGCACCAAAAGGGTAATTTAATGATGGTCAGTGAGTAGTCTACCAAAAGGGTAATTTAATGGTCAGTGAGTAGTGCACCAAAAGGGTAATTTAATGATGGTCAGTGAGTAGTGTAGCAAAAGGTTAATTCAATGATGGTCAGTGAGTAGTGCACCAAAAGGGTAATTTAATGATGGTCAGTGAGTAGTGCACCAAAAGGGTAATTTAATGATGGTCAGTGAGTAGTGCACCAAAAGGGTAATTTAATGATGGTCAGTGAGTAGTCTACCAAAAGGGTAATTTAATGGTGGTCAGTGAGTAGTGTACTAAAAAGGGTAAAAGGAAAGGATAAAAGAGATTATTTACCTTCAGTGACGACATCAGTGACCTCGCGGCCCTGGTTTAGGGATATGTTGCCCAGTATGGAGAAGATGGCAAAGCCAGCAATGATGGAGGTGCCTGAGTTAAGTAGGGTAATGGTGAGCACGTCCCTGCAGTGGAAGGAAACATATATTATGGTTAGTGAGGTCACAGGGTGAGGCAGGCAGAGGATTGGGGAGCAGGGGAGAAAGGCGGATGGAGGGGAAGGGTAGGAAGAAGAGGAAGGGAGGGGAAGGGTAGGAAGAAGAGGAAGGGAGGCAAAGGAGGGGAAGGAGTAAAGGACAGGAAGAGGGGAGGAGGAGGTTGAGTGAGGGGATGAGGAGACGGAAGCGGAGGACGGGGAACGCCAGAAGAGGGATGGGGAAGGAGGAGTGGAAGAGGGGGAGGGGAAGGAGGGGGAGCAAGAAAGAGTAGGAGGAGGTAGAGCTAGATGAAGGAGCAGGGAATCAGAGCAGGATTTCGAGTCGGAGCTGGAGTCAGGGGAAGGTAGAAGAGCATCAGGCAGACAAGCGAAGGATAGGGCAAGGCGGAGGATCATGAATATGATCAGGAGGACGAGTATCAGGAAGGTGGGAGAGGAAGGCAGGTTGGTGGGTTACCCTATATTCTTATGCCCCAGGTACATTCATCAAAGGTCATATGAAGGGCACAGAAAAATTCAGGACAAACCCAGAGAGGAAGTCAGTGCTCTCTCGAGGCTCTGGTTACTATACGCGAGGGACAAAGATAAGGAATTAAATTTCCAATTCCTTATTGTATATATTTTGACTAAATTGACTTGAAGAAAACAGTAAAAATAGAAAAGTGATTGTCCAATTATTTGTACGATAAATTTAGGAAGACGATGGGGGAAAATAGCCAGTTTGTTATCATTGGCGATGGTTTTAATGAAAAAGCGAAAATGTTCACTATAAGGGAAATTCAGGGAGAATATTTCACAAAATGTGCCCCCCCAAAAAAGTGAGGACTTCCCCCGTTTTCCTGTTGTTTTCCTGTTATATGAGGATCGCTTTTCATAAAAAGTGTGCAAATATTATGAGATATTTAACATAATTTGCACCACATTAAAGGACATGTTTGGAATTAAAATCTTTAATTTTGATCCCAGGAAGGTGATGATAATTTATAATTGAACAGAAAAAATTTCCTCTATATTTGAGGATTTTCTAGTAATTTTTTTCAGGACAAAAAAAAAATAAATCCTTTGTAAAGATAAGAAATCATGATTTAACATTCATGAACCAGACAAATAGTTTTCATGGAATTCATGGCTGAAATATTGGTAGATTGAGTTTGGTATGGAGTACAAAAGTATGGTCGTTTTAGTCAAGGAAAAGGAGAAATTGTAGAGAGCAAATCTAATTTTTTTTTCTACGGTGGAGTTGCATTTCAGATAAATGAAACGATTGGGCAGCTATTTTGTCGACTTTGTTTGGAACATTTTTTTGTAGTTAGTTTTCTGTAGTTAGACAGAAGTATACTTTGTCCAAAGGAGAATGATGAACCATTGCATTCTATATACAAAAATAATTGACAAAAATAAAAACATATATGTATAATTGGAGATTTTTTTATATATAAGCTTTTTTTATCGGATGTTGTTCGAAGAAAAAAAATCAGAAAAGTTACCACCGAAGTGACTGATTTTGAGAAATTACATGCTGCTCAAGCCAAAACATTTTAAGCTATAGCTTAAGATATGATTTTATTTTTTTACCAGGGCTAGTTCAGTTTATACAACTGTTCTTCCACTAGTGCCTGGGGGACGGCAACTTGAGGCCATGCCAGGATTTGAACCTGCAACATTGTCATGCCTCTGGCCCACCCACCGCTTTAGACTGGTCCGCCGCCCCGCACCCCAAAATATCATCTAAAGTAAATACTTACATTAGATACTTTGATAAGCAATTCAGGCGGACATGGATAGCGCTAAGACCTAGGTAAATAGGTTATTATAGGATGTAAAAAATTCCATATATTTCTCTCGGCTTTTCTCTTCTTTTTTTACATGTTTTTATTTTTTTATTTTTTTTTTATTTTTACATTTTAAGTATAAAGGCAAAAAAGAATATTTTCTGTGCTGCTGTCAATAAATTATGCATGATTGGTAATTTCCCAAGAAAAAAAATTAAGAAGCCATGATTTTTTTACCAAGACTAGTTGAGCTGATACAGCTGTTGTTCCACTAGTGCCTGGGGGGAGGGAGGGAGGGGAAGGTGCAGCCATGGCAGGGGTCAACCCCACACCATCCTCATGCTGCGGAGCCGACCCAACCACTCGCTCACCCGCTATCCATGATTGCTTGAACTAATTACGCATTTTACAAGCGATGCCTTTGCGGTCTGAGAGAATCATTATGGAAATAACTGATCGTGTTTACTAGTATCAATAAAGAAATGTAAAAAGAAATGTTATAAGTTATATCAATTTTAGACATGACAATTATACTGATGTTGTAGCCATAATTGATGTTTGAAGAGCAGTATTTTTTTGTTATCAGTTTGAATGAAAAATGATGGTGATACAAATAATGGTGATATTATAAGACCCTGGTGGCAGCTGAAGGTACTGACTTCAATATCTTGTTAGAACGTTTGTTGTAGCTTGAGAGCGCCACCATGCTGCCAAACGCGATCCCAATCGAGTTGAAGTTCTGAGCCGCGGCGTTCACCCAAACCTGGAGACAATTATTAACCAATCACAGCAACCTGAAGGGGTCACATGACACTTAAAGGACACAGCTAGGTCCTTGACCTAATTACCTTGATCCTCATTGGTGAGTGCCTTGACCTAGAAAGGCAGTTTGGCTTGGTAGAAGGGATGGCCCAGGGGGAAAATAAAAGTTTTGTGGTCTTAAGTTCATAATAAATAAAGGGAGTAGAAACAGTTGTTTTGCCTTGGCCTCGCACCTTATAACTTATAATTAGTTGAGAAATATCTGTTTTTAAAGCTGCAGATTCAGATAAATCGATCAAACAACTCCTGAATTTATAGAAATACTATATATACATCTATCTTTTCAATAGATCAGTATGTAATAAATACAAAGGGGCACTCTGTATGGTTTGTAATCAATCAAGACGTATGTGGGTGAGATTTTCAGAAAATGAACAATTGGCAACTCTACAAATTTAGGAAATTCTTCTAATTAAGCTGAAAAATGATGCATACCTTGTATATTCGGTATCACACTGTTTTAAAGTATCAGCTCTGTTATGTTAAACTGCATTTTGAAGCTCATTTTTGTCTTAAATGTGGGTTATTTGACAGGATTGGTGAAAGCGAATTGTACATTTTCTGAAAATCTGACCCATAACAGAAATGAACGAAACCCCAGATGGGACTGAGTCCTATTTCTGCACCGGTCTAGATTGATTACATAATTTGATTGTGTCAATTAGTATAAGAGATAGCGAGGCCATCCTAAATTAAAGGCCTGCTACCACTCCCCCAATCTATTTCCCTGATCCAAGCTGCACTCTCAGTTAATGTCGGTAAAAAATTAAAAGATTTTCTACTTTTTGTTCCATTCTTTGCAAACCCATCTAAAAATTATTTGGCCAAAGTATCAGAGGATTTTGTCCGGTTGTTTTTACTACAGGGCTTCATGAATGTCCATTTATATTTCAGAGACGTACCAAAATCTGTGGTGGCTTCACTTATTATCGCTCACCAGCGCCCGTTTTCTCGCGGCCAATTCAACAGCAGCAGAATATTGATGAATTCAGTCCTATAAGTCATACTATGAGTTAATACTTTGTAAGATTTTGTTTGTCGTAATAACTGAGAATGCAGCTCAATCTACCATCCTGATTTAGTAATTTGCAGATTTTTTTTTCATTTTTTTTTTCATTTTTTTTTCTTGATAAGAAGTTGCTACTCTGTCTGTAACTACTGGTGGGAGATATAGTAATCAGGTCAAATGTCTAGGGTTTTTTTGCCATTCTTATTATTATCAAATTCTCCCAATCCTCGGGGGGGAGGTGCGGAGTTTGGTAATGAAAAAAGCTTAAAAAAGGAGAGATTTTCGGTTAATTTAACTGCAAGTTCAAAACGTAGCTCATAGAAAATATCTCAGGATATCAATCATAACTTGAGACCACAAAAGTTTTGTTCCCAGGCTTTGTTCCCTAAAATGCTACCAAAAGAATGTTTTTTATATTCTCTTTCCCGTCATACAAGTAGTAAAAACGTTGGCCTAAAGAAATAAACTCCCTATAAATAGGTAATGTACGAAAAGCAAATTTGAAAGACAATTACTTGTGAACTAACTTTTTTTTTTCTTTTTTTTTTTAATACAATTTTAATAATTTTCATTTAAGACATGTGGTTGCATTTCAGGGATATGATCCATAGAAAGGGGGACTCCAGGGATTCTTTACATTTTAAATTTTAAAACAAATAAACGACTGTAGACGGATGCTCAGATGTTGGCCTGGAGGAGAGATGCTTGCCGCTCGATTGTCCCAGGATTTGAGGAGCTATAGTGTGTACCTATAGGGTACTTGTATCGGCCACTTCAACAGCCGCAATAGGGGACTTGCATCAGCGCCATTTTGTATCATGTTTTGCATAGAATTATGGGAGTAAAACCAAGAGAAATCATATAGGATGTGTCACAGAAAAATGAGTCCGGAATAATTGATTTTGAGATCACCATATTAATCATTTTGTATTAAAGACGTATCTAAATATTTCTAATATTTCTATTAAACCTTAATAGTCCAGGGCCTTATGGCCAAAAATTGGCCAAAAATAAAATTTCATGTTTATTTTATTTTTAGAGTTGAATTCTATAGTTTAGGAGGTGCTGAAAATGATGAGATTGCCTGGCATTTTTTATTTTCAATATTTCGGCCATTTTGGGCCCTATTTATGCAAATTAGCTGAAATCTGATTGGCTGAGAAGGAATTGCTCCTAACTCAGTGAATTTGAAAGATATTTTGATTTTGATGACACCTACCCCCACTAAATTGACCCCAAGGAATTCAATGGTATCCTTGAAATTGTTCTATCTGCCTTGGTTGCTTAGCAACGAGGCATTTCAATGGTCAAAAAAGCCATACTAAGGGGGATCAGCCCCTTGTGGTCAATCCAGTTGGAAAATTGCATTCTAAGAGCAATTACATGCCTGAATTAATCCCAATGAGTGGAATGGAGTTGTTGCAATTTATCTATGTACATATAAGTCACTTAGCAACATATCCCATCCATAGTTACCATTAATAAACAGTTGTGGAAATTGGTGCAGCAATTAGCTCCTCATGAGTAGGGTATTGGTTAAGTATCTATAAAACTGCATCACTCCTGTAAAATAAAATTTCTTTTTTATTTTATTTTTAGAGTTGAATTCTATCATTCATGATGTGCTGAAAATAATGGGTTTGAGTGGCATTTTTTATATTCAATATTTCGGCCATTTTGGGCCCTATTTATGCAAATTAGCTGAAATCTGATTGGCTGAGAAGGAGTTGCTCCTAACTCAGTGAATTTGAAAGATATTTTGATTTTGATGACACCTACCCCCACTAAATCAACCTCAAGGAATTCAATGGTATCATTGAAATTGTTCTATCTGCCTTGGTTGCTTAGCAACGAGGTATTTCCATGGTCACAAAAGCAATACTAAGGGGGATCAGCCCCTTGTGCTCAATCCAGTTGGAAAATAGCATTTTAAAAGCAATCCCATGCCTGAATTAATCCCAATGAGTGAAATGGAGTTGTTATAATTTGTCTATGTACATATTAGTCACTTAGCAACATATCCCATCCATAGTTACCATTAGTATACAGTTGTGGAAATTGGTGCAGCAATTAGCTCCTCATGAGTAGGGTATTGGTTAAGTATCTATAAAATGGCATCACTCCTGTAGAATAAAATTTCTTTTTTATTTTATTTTTAGAGGTGAATTCTATCATTCATGGGGTGCTGAAGAAGATGAGAATGGGCGGCATTTTTTATTTTCAATATTTCGGCCATTTTGGGCCGAATTTATGCAAATTAGCTGAAATCTGATTGGCTGAGAAGGAACCGTCAGATATCTATGTGAGTTTTAGGGATATTTTGATTTTGATGGCACCTTCCCCCACTAAATCGACCCCAAGGAATTCAATGATATCCATGAAATTGTTCTATCTGCCTTAGTTGCTTAGCAACGAGGTATTGCCATGGTCACAAATGTAGTTCTATTGAAAATCTGCCTCTTGTGTAAATCCATTTGAGAAATAGCATTTTAAGAGCCATCACATGCCTGAATCAACCCCAATGAGTCAAATGGAAGTGTTGGAATTCTTCTATGTATTACATTAATCCCCCAGCAGCAGATTCCTCCATAGATACCATTAGTATACAAGTTTGAGAAATGGCGCATCAAATAGCTCCTCATGAGAGGGTAATGGTCAATTTCATCTAAAATCACTCCTCTAGAATCAAATTTATTTTTTATTGTATTTTATCTTTAGAATTAAATTCTGTATTTTAAGGGATGCTGAAATTGATGGAATTTTGCAGCCTTTACTTTTTTCAACATTCTAGCCATTTAGGGCCCTATTTAAATAGGCTGAAATTTGATTGGCTGATACAGAAACAGCTCATATCTCAGTAGGTCTTAGAGATAAAATTAGGGAATTGCCGTCCACCATTATATCCTCTATGTTGCTGCATAATCCCAATTATACCCTCTATGTTGCGACATGAACCACATTATACTCTCTATGTTGTTGCATACCCCCATTTTACTCCATGATGAAGGGAGGATTAACCGCAGTTTGTATGGGCGGGAGTGTAATCCTACTGTGTAATCATGTGTGTAGGATTACATGCAACCCAGCAGCATGTTTCCGGTTTGCTACCATGCAAACTCCCTCCCTCCTTTTGCCATGCTGTTACATAGCATCTCACTGATACACTGGAGGGAGGGGTGAGCTTTTAGGAACAGCCATTTGTTCTACTTCCTGTTAAATGAAGTTTTGTTTCATGGAAACCCTGGCTGTCGTTTCTACTGCTTCTTTAGCTCCTAGGTACATCATTTATTAAATGAAACTAGATTCTGCAAGGGGATAGTTTAGTCTACAATAATTGTAAGTCCCATTGTTCTGTAATGACAATTGTTTACATAGAAAATCGATCAAAAATAGACCAAAAGTTACACCAGGTCTACCTGTCTCCCCCCCCCCGCCTGTCTCCAAGCTGACTATTAAAGTTAGGACAGTCATATTTACGATCCGTCAACTGTTGATTTTCTTTGTCAATAATATATTTTGACATGTTTTCCTTTATCATCATGGAGTAAAAATAGAACCCCAACTCGTAGGTATTATTAGCAATAGGATTGCATGGGTCCTCGTCAAATCTTTTCACATAACAGCACTCGCCCTATCGGGCTCGTGCTGCCATGGAAAAGATTTGACTCTGACCCATACAATCCTATTGCTAATAATACCTACTCGTGAGGTTCTATCATAATACCCTCTATATTGCTGCATATCCCCATTATATCCTCTATGTAGCTGCATATCCCCCATTATACCCTCTATGTTGCTGCATATCCCCCATTATACCCTCTATGTTGCTGCATATCCCCTAGTATACCCTCTATGTTGGTACATGAACCACATTATACCCACTATGTTGCTGCATATCCCCATTATACCTTCTATGTTGCTGCATGACCCCCATTATACCCTCTATCTTACTGCATATCCCCTATTATATCCTCTATGTTGCTGCATGACGCCCATTATACCCTCTATGTTGCTGCATATCCCCTAGTATACCCTCTATGTTGCTACATGAACCACTTTATACCCTCTATGTTGCTGCATATCCCCCATTAACCCTCCATGTTGCTGCATATCCCCATTATACCCTCTATGTTGCTGCATGACCCCCATTATACCCTCTATGTTGCTGCATATCCCCTAGTATACCCTCTATGTTGCTACATGAACAACTTTATACCCTCTATGTTGCTGCATATCCCCCATTATATCCTCTATGTTGCTGCATGACCCCCATTATTTCCTCTATGTTGTTGCATATCCCTAATTATACCCTCTATGTTGCTGCATGACCCCCATTAACCCTCCATGTTGCTGCATATCCCCCATTATACCCTCTATGTTGCTGCATGACCCCATTATACCCTCTATGTTGCTGCATATTCCCTAGTATACCCTCTATATTGCTGCATATCCCCATTATATCCTCTTTGTAGCTGCATATCCCCCATTATACCCTCTGTGTTGCTGCATATCCCCCATAACATCCTCTATGTTTTTGTATATCCCTAATTATATCCTCTATGTTGCTGCATGACCCCCATTATACCTTCTATGTTGCTGCATATCCCCTAGTATACCCTCTATATTGCTGCATATCCCCATTATATCCTCTTTGTAGCTGTATATCCCCATTATACCCTCTATGTTGCTGCATATCCCCCATTATACCCTCTTTGTTGCTGCATATCTCCTAGTATATCCTCTATGTTGCTACATGACCCCCATTAACCCTCCATGTTGCTGCATGACCCCCATTATACCCTCTATGTTGCTGCATATCCCCCATTATACCCTCTATGTTGCGACATGAACCACATTATACCCTCTATGTTGTTGCATACCCCCATTATACCCTCGATGTTGCTACATGAACAACTTTATACCCTCTATGTTCCTGCATATCCCCATTATACCCTCTATGTTGCTACATGAACCACTTTATACCCTCTATGTTGCTGCATATCCCCCATTATATCCTCTATGTTGCTGCATGACCCCCATTATACCTACTTTGTTGCTGCATATCCCCTAGTATACTCTCTATTTTGCTAAATGTCCCCCATTATACCCTTTATGTTGTTGCATATTCCCCATTATACCCTCTCGTGGCATTAAAACCAAAATATCTCTAAAACTCACTGAGATATGGGTTGATTCCATCTCAGCCAATCAGATTTCAGCTTATTTGCATGAACATGGCCCAAAATAAGGCTGAAATATTGAAAGTAAAAAAGGTTGCACAATCTATTAAATTTCAACATCTTTAGAAACATTGATTCCCAGCCAAGAAAGAAAATAAAGAATACAAATTTATTCGAGACAATCTGTATAGTATTATGTTGGGTATAACTGACCAATATGGTCTAAACTGATGTTAATGAGTTCTGTGTATGCTCCTCCAGAGGGGCTTATTGCTATACCATTTTCCACTACAATATGCTAATGGTAACCAAGGAGGTCGTCTGTTGCTAAGCGACCAATATATAACAAATTCAAATAACCCTTGTTCTACCTTTTTGGACTAATATAGGTGGTGGATGCAAATCAAATTTCTCAAATTTCTCAAATGAATTGACACACAGAGCTCAGTTTGATTGGAATTGTACATGTATTTGTGACCATGGAAATACCTCGTTGCTAAGCAACCAAGGCAGATAGAAGAATTTCAAGGATATCATTGAATTCCTTTGGGTCGATATAGTGGGGGTAGGTGCCATCAAAATCAAAATATCCCTAAAACTCATGGAGATATGGGCCAATTTCTTCTCAGCCAATCAGATTTCAGCTAATTTGCATAAGTTGGGCCCAAAATGGCCGAAATATTGAATATACAAAATGCCGCCCAATCTCATCTTTTTCAGCACCCCATGAATGATAGAATTCAACTCTAAAAATAAAATAAAAAGAAATTTTATTCTACAGGAGTGATGCCATTGTATAGATACTTAACCAATACCCTACTCATGAGGAGCTAATTGCTGCACCAACTTCCACAACTGTTTACTAATGGTAACTATGGATGGGATATGTTGCTTAGTGACTAATATGTACATAGATAAATTACAACAACTCCATTTCACTCATTGGGATTAATTCAGACATGTGATTGCTTTTAAAATGCTATTTTTCAACTGGATTGTCCACAAGGGGCTGATTCTCCATAGAATTTCATTTGTGACCATGGAAATGCCTCGTTGCTAAGCAACCAAGGCAGATAGAACAATTTCAAGGATACCATTGAATTCCTTGGGGTCGATTTAGTGGGGGAAGGTGTCATCAAAATCAAAATATCTGTTTTGTCCCCAATCTGAAAGGATATAAACGTGAAATGGGAAAAATAAAAAATATCCAAGACTTTTCTTTTTGGAATATCCAATACCTTTTTGTCAACTTTCTTTTCCTTTTTGCCAATGTCCTTTTCCTTTTCGGATTATCCTTTTCCTTTTAGGAATATACTTTTCCTTTTTGGAATATCCTTTTCTTTTTGGAATATCCTTTTCCTTTTCGGAATATCCACTCCTTTTCCAAATATCCACTCCTTTTCACCCAAATGTACCATGATGTATTCCTACCCCAACATGACTGGGAGGGAGAGGGAGGGTGAGTGGGGGAGGGGGGGTGAGCGGGAGGGGAGAGGGAGAGAGGGAGAAAGAGAAAGGAAGAGAAGATGTATTGGATGTGTTATGTAACACTGCTTCACTACAAAGATTGCTGGTGGGCCCCCATTCAGGGGTAGTGGATAATGTTATGTAACACTGAGCCACTGAGTCATGTGGGTTAGATATTCAGAAAATGTACAATTCATCTTCACCAATCCTCTCCAATAACCCAAATTTCAGACCAAAATAAAGTTCAAAATACAGTTCAACCTAACCAAACAGATTGCTAGAATCAATGCAATGCCAAATGTACAGGTATTTACATAATATTGACCAAATTGCAGCCTAATTTAGCAGAATATACTAAATGTGTACAGCTGCCAATTGTACATTTTCTGCAAATCTGACCCATGTCTGCTTTTGTATGGGTAGAAAAGGAGTGTCCCAGGGAGGACACCAATGAGAAAAGATGGCCAAATCTAGACATAGGAGTCACAGCAGCCAGACATGGCTTTTCATGTAGGGGAAATAGGAAAAAGGTGCAGTGATATACTTTTCGGTGGTGAATATCTAAGGGAAATAGTGGAAAAGGAGGCTGACATGGGAAAATCGACACTGACATGGAACTTTTTGTTCTGGAAATAGTCAAATCTTCCCGGAAATAGGAAGAAAGCAGTTGGAAAAGAACTATAGTATGTGAAATAGCATGTACCACAGAGGAAAAGTCTGTACCGATTTCATCATTTGTACATATGTCTACTTTGGGACGCAACAATATCCCTAAAACTAATGAAGATATGGGCCGATTACTTCTCAGCCAATCAGATTTCAGCTATTTTGCATAAATAGGGCCCAAAATGGCCGAAATATTGAAAATAAAAAATGCCAGGCAATCTCATTGTTTTCAGCACCCTTGAAAACCCCTATATCAATTGAGAAAATAAAATAAACATTGATATTTAAAAAAATGGCCATAAGGCCCTGGACTATAATGTGTCCCTACATGCACTGTAACTGAAATGGACAGTGACACACGCAAGCCCCCTATTGAGACATAAAGGAACTTGCATGGTCGCCATTTTGAATATATTATTGTATATTGAAATCAGGGACATGGAATACCTAAGTTTATTTTTGAATTTTGTTTTGTAATTTTGTAAAAAAAAACTTCGGGGGTAAAGATTCTCTTTTAGGTGACTTTCAATCAAAATGGCGGCAAGAATGAGTCCCCTATTGTATCGCCCCCTGGAAGTAAGTTCGAGAAATATCCGCTTCTTTTTAGATGGCGCCAGCAATCAGAGTTCAGATTATCTATTCCTCGGCTCAAACTTTTTTTTCTTTCTTTTTTTCCTTGGCTCAAACTTCATTTAAAGACGGTGAAGATCTAGTGTAGTCAATTAAGCTACAAAAAAGTGTTTTTGCATTTTTTTTTATCCCAGCCCCTGTAAAATTACGCCCAAATATCAGGGAAAATATTCCATTTGTCCTGATTTAAAGGACTTTTTGAATGACAATGTCGGTGTTTCTCTCTCAATAAGAAAGTACATGGATTGCATGAAATCTAGATCTGAATCCGGTATCAATGGCTTAGCTTCTTCTAAATCTAAATAAAATCAAGACATTAATGAATCTTAAATTGACTTGAATGTTGATGGTAAAACTTTGTATTAAAATGAAAAAAACAATACAGTTCTGAGCTAAAAGTAGCCAAAATTGTATTTCTTTTAGAACATGGAATCTGCTTCAGAATCATGATTTTATAAGTAACATTTTGACTAACCTAACTTAAAAACAAGGGTATCGGGTCCTACTCAATTATTCTATTAGGGTAGGGAAGATATTTCTGGTAATGTTTTATTATTGGTATGAAATCAATCTAGGCTCACAGCCTCTCAAATCAGATAAGAATATAACGTCAGTGATTGGACGCCTGGAGTAGGCATCCTAATGGGATTATAATGGCATTTTGCAGTTTGGAGGCTTTCCCTCAGTTTGGAGGGACTTTCTCAACTCTGAGCCTAGACTGATTAGCATTGAAGAAGCTTATACCAGATGACAACAAACAGTTCATACATACATCATGAGTAAAATAGCAGCATCATCACATAGCATCATCACACATGAGTGAAATAGTCATAGTTTCAAGCATATAACAACAAAACCTCTCACAAAGAAAACTTTTGAATATTTATTCTAAGAAATTATATACTGTATATGATTATGATAATATGATTCAGTTAATGTCAGAATAAATTACAAAGATTATAACAAATTAACTTACAGTGGGTTCAAGGAGGAGTTCCCAGCGCGGGTTGATGAAGAAGTCGACGCCGGTGCTTGCACCCGGTAGTGTCAAACCCCGAACCAGCAGGGTGAGAATAATAGCATAGGGGAACACAGCGGTGAAGTAGACCACCTGAACACAGCAAAATACAACCAAAATATATGAGTGAGTGAATGAGATTGGTTGCTTTACGCCCTTATCAACACATTTAATATGGTTATATCAAGGGTGGGAGAGCTGAGAGGGAGTGAGTGAGTGAGATTGGTTGCTTTACGCCCTTATCAACACATTTAATATGGTTATATCAAGGGCGGGAGAGCTGAGAGGGAGGCAGTTTATGATCATATCCAGGAAATAGAGATAGAGAACAAGGGAGACAGAGACAGAGAAAAGAGACAGAAAGGCAGTTTAGGGTCTTACCCAGGACCACCCAAAATATATGTTAAAGCCAAATATTAGAAATGCCATGAGAGCAGTTTATTCTCTTCTAGCACACCAGGTTTGGTCAAAGTGTCTGTCATACTGGTTTCAATACAAGTAAAAGTTTAACAGCTTCGGATTTTTGCCTCATGGGCGAAAATGAGCTCGAAGAGGGGAAATGTGGCCCGCACTGCTTTACAGCCCCCCCCCCCCCCTAACAGAATTCACTTAATGTGTACAGCTGCCAATTGTACATTTTCTGAAAGTCTGACCCATATATCAGAAGGGTTAATGTATAAAACATTATCTTGGCTTATAAATATCACACAAAGATCTAACAAAGACCAAATTTCTTCTTGTCACCATTACAATCATTTGCACCACTACTTGATTTAGTATATCATAAATTTTTAAAAGTTTAAACAATCATTGGAGCAGGTCTTGATTCCATTAGCCCATCATTTGATGTGATAAGGTGGGGAGATTAAGATTTAAGTTGATTATCTTAATGACTGTCTGTGATAACACTACACACTGAGTTGTTTGACATTTTCTCTTCTATAAGTCCCACATTGAAGAAATTAATATCAAAATGATTCTAACGTCTGTCAGAATATGCTTAAACATAATTCAGAATGTATATTTCACAAACAAAAAATCTTCTAAAGTGAAGTAGGCTACATGCTGACATGTAAACTCATTAGAGGAGGCCTTATCTCATCGATGGGCAGTGGAGGAAAGATAGGGTGACAACAGATGGTGTCAACTGTCTGGCTGTTATCTGTCTGGCTGTTATCACTTAATTAGGTGAGGGCGGTCAAGCGGAGAGGGCAAGGGTGTGCATTATCAACATTCCATCTTAGATTGAGATATATAATACATCAAAGAAAGTGCGCTTTGGAGGAATAACACTTTTAATTTTGAAAAGGAAAAAATTAATTTAAATTTTCGAAAATTAGACCAAAAGGTGGCGCTTTGGCCATATTTACTGCATGGAAATTTATAGGATTATAGGACAATTCATGCCGCTATAAATAGGGGGGTCTCTTATCTAGAGGAATGTCAATTAGTAACCCGATCTGCCGTAGAAAAGACTTGGGTTTCAATTCTTTCAGAGTGCCTATAAGAAAGCTCTTCGAGCTAATTATAGTAACATTACCACAGTGTCAAGTACAAGGTGGATCAATTATTCGAATATTGATGAATTGAGTCCAATAAGTCATATTATTATACACGCATTCACTACCGAGGCCCCGACGGCCGTTCATTACTTGTAATGCAGTAATGGACTAGTATATTACGGTGCGTTGTCATGGCGACGCAAGTTTGGTGGCACAAGATTGCCGACGCAAGTTTGCCGGAGCAAATGCTTTCTTCCTCGATCATTTCACCTGTTTCTAGTTATATTCCTCTTGTACGAAAACCAGATATTGAAAATTATATTATCTTTTTAACTAACCACGTTTTACATGTATAATAATCAACTTATAGGACTCATTTTCCGCACGGACGCGTAAGTAAAGAACTCAATCTACAATCTTGTTCTTTACTTACATGCTGTGCGTCAACTCGTCCAATAAGTGCTAAATATCTGTAAATTTGGTCACATTTAGTTAGTCATAATAGCGGAGAATGCAGCTTTAACTACAATACCAACACTCCTTGTTATTGTATACATTAGAGTAAGCCAAATTCCAGGATATGGCAGAAGACCGGGCCTGCCTGAGCCACACTAACCTTGCTGCCATATGCCAAGTACCCTCCTAAATAACAACCAGTTTTTAAAAAAGATGCAGCAAGTGAGCTAAGATCTTCCATGATACAGTTCTTTGGTCAGAACAAACAACGATGGCGCCGCTATGAGCAAGCCCACTTAACTGCGCAGGCAGAGAGAAAGAAATAAAAGAAAGATGACTATTTTTAGAGAGATACTGAATGAAAAATAATACAAGAACTGGAAATTGATGCCCTACAAATGTGTACTCATATTATAACTAGACATGACCAAATATTTGCATACTTGTTCATGCCTTGCTCCAAAGATCGAAATACATGCTACATCTTTTTTAATTTTAAGAATGGGTCTTTTAGTAAAGCTGTTTGCACTGAAACACACTCATTACTTCAGAGATTAGATTGCTTTATAAGGCTAGGAACTCCCTGACTTTCAAAGCTAAGTGTGATCTATATAAATTAGCCATACTTCCCAACTTAGATTATTGTGATTTCTTATATGACTCTGCCCCCAAAGCACTATTGCGTAAACTGCAGTCTCAACAAAATCTTGCGATGAGAATAATTTTTAAAAAATCCAAATTTGATGATGTAGATCACGAGCATGAAGTATTAAATGTGTGGCCTCTGCAACTTAGGAGAGACAAGCACATTCTAGCACATCATGACATTAGGAAGTTATCAACCCGTAGCCATGCCGAGGGAAGAAAAAATCTCATTGTCATGCTGAATTGAAATCTTGCTAACTTCCAGCAGGTATAAAAAAACAATGTGAAATGTCTGACATTATTTATGCTTTACCTAAATATGGCCCTATTTCTCAATATTCTCTCAGTTAGATTGATTTGAAAATGATGTAGTTTTCCATTCAGAAGAATTCAGGAATTAATATAAAGCATCACTTAAATAAAGTGATTATATCCCAAACAATTTGATTGCTTAATTGATGGCAGATTGATTGCGATTAAAGCTGCACTCTCAGCTAACGTCTGTCAAAAACTGAACATTTTCTACTTTTTGTTCCGTTCTTTTCCAACCCATCCTATGTCATTGACCAAAATATGGGAGGATTTTGCCTGGACGTATTTGCTACAGGGCTTCATGAATATCCACATTTATAGTTTGGAGACGCGCCAATAAAAGCCACCTCATCCTTTCCTGCAATGGCTTCACTTATTATTGCACACCAGCCACGGTTTTTTCAGCTGATTCGACTTTAAATTCTTGTGAGTGAGTGAGTGAGTGAGTGAGTGAGTGAGATTGGTTGCTTTACACATTAAAGGTTATATCAAGGGTGGGAGAGCTGAGAGAAAGGCACTTTACAGTCTTACCCAGGACCACCCAAATTCTTGTACTAACATATAACAGCAGCAAAATTTTGATAAATCAGTCCTATTGGACATAATATGGGTACATTTTGTAAGATTATATTTGTGGTAATAGCCGAGTCAGTGAGATTGGTTGCTTTACGCCCTTATCAACATATTTAATATGGTTCTATCAAGGGCGGGAGAGCTGAGAGGGAGGGAGTGGGTGAGATTGGTTGCTTTACGCCCTTATCAACATATTTAATATGGTTCTATCAAGGGCGGGAGAGTGGAGAGGGAGGCAGTTTATGATCATACCCAGGAAATAGAGATAGAGAAGAAGGGAGAGGGAGACAGAGAAAAGAGACGGAAAGGTTCTTGTACTAACATATAACAGCAGCAAAATATTGATAAATCCAGTTCGATTAGACATAATATGAGTACATTTTGTAAGATTTTATTTGTGGTAATAGCTGGGAATGCAGCTTTAATTCATTATTAATGCTAAATGGTCTGACCTTGCCTGTGATCTTGACTCCCTTCCAGAGGCACATGTAGACGAGGAACCAGGCGAGGAGGAGTATGAGCACTAGCTGCCACCGCATGGAACCCTGGTCATGGATGCCATCTGTCTGCTGCAACACTTCATTCCTACAACATAAATTAATTAACCTTCTTAAGTCTTGTAACACTTCATTCCTACAACATAATTAATTAACATTGTTAACTCTTGTAACACTTCATTCCTACAACATAATTAATTAACCTTGTTAACTCTTGTAACACTTCATTCCTACAACATAATTAATTAACCTTGTTAACTCTTGTAACACTTCATTCCTACAACATAATTAATTAACCCTGTTAACTCTTGCAACACTTCATTCCTACAACATAATTAATTAACCCTGTTAATTCTTGTAACACTTCATTCCTACAACATAATTAATTAACCCTGTTAACTCTTGTAACACTTCATTCCTACAACATAATTAATTAACCCTGTTAACTCTTGCAACACTTCATTCCTACAACATAATTAATTAACCCTGTTAACTCTTGTAACACTTCATTCCTACAACATAATTAATTAACCCTGTTAACTCTTGTAACACTTCATTCCTACAACATAATTAATTAACCCTGTTAACTCTTGTAACACTTCATTCCTACAACATAATTAATTAACCCTGTTAACTCTTGTAACACTTCATTCCTACAACATAATTAATTAACCTTGTTAACTCTTGTAACACTTCATTCCTACAACATAATTAATTAACCTTGTTAACTCTTGTAACACTTCATTCCTACAACATAATTAATTAACCTTGTTAACTCTTGTAACACTTCATTCCTACAACATAATTAATTAACCTTGTTAACTCTTGTAACACTTCATTCCTACAACATAATTAATTAACCTTGTTAACTCTTGTAACACTTCATTCCTACAACATAATTAATTAACCCTATTAACTCTTGTAACACTTCATTCCTACAACATAATTAATTAACCCTATTAACTCTTGTAACACTTCATTCCTACAACATAATTAATTGACCTTGTTAAGTCCTGCAACACTTCATTCCTACAACATAATTAATTAACCTTGTTAACTCTTGTAACACTTCATTCCTACAACATAATTAATTAACCTTGTTAAGTCCTGCAACACTTCATTCCTACAACATAATTAATTAACCTTCTTAAGTCCTGCAACACTTCATTCCTACAACATAATTAATTAACCCTGTTAACTCTTGCAACACTTCATTCCTACAACATAATTAATTAACCTTGTTAACTCTTGTAACACTTCATTCCTACAACATAATTAATTAACCCTGTTAACTCTTGTAACACTTCATTCCTACAACATAATTAATTAACCTTGTTAACTCTTGCAACACTTCATTCCTACAACATAATTAATTAACCTTGTTAACTCTTGTAACACTTCATTCCTACAACATAATTAATTAACCCTGTTAACTCTTGTAACACTTCATTCCTACAACATAATTAATTAACCCTGTTAACTCTTGTAACACTTCATTCCTACAACATAATTAATTAACCCTGTTAACTCTTGCAACACTTCATTCCTACAACATAATTAATTAACCTTGTTAACTCTTGCAACACTTCATTCCTACAACATAATTAATTAACCTTGTTAACTCTTGTAACACTTCATTCCTACAACATAATTAATTAACCCTGTTAACTCTTGTAACACTTCATTCCTACAACATAATTAATTAACCTTGTTAAGTCTTGTAACACTTTATTCCTACAACATAATTAATTAACCTTGTTAAGTCTTAATTGTCTTAAATGTTTATTTTTATTTCTTTTTCTTCTCCTTCTATGACCTGCAGGAGAGCTAGTATATTATATACTAGCAAACTACCCATCCTCCGGACGGTCCCTCTCTCTTTTGACCAATACTAAGATTCTTCTGGACCTCACTCCTAACAAGGTGACTATTTCGTGACCTTCAAAAATAGCAGACGACATTTTAACCCAAGAGCGGAGAGATAATATCCATAAACTTTAAGGATTAACTGGAAGCGTGTGTACTATGTCACATCATGAACCGACGTGTCATACATATCCCCCAGTAGATCAGCCATCAGTCAGCAAGAAAACTAGCGACAAAAACACAAACAGGTACAAAAAAGAAACAACAAACAAAAACGTTGGCTTCATGCATATTCATGAGAGGCTTTCCTCGCCATTGTCTGTGATCATTTCCCGCCTTATTTACTCGCCCATATGGAGTTTCTGCTACAGGAATGCCGTAACCATGGAAACGGATCTATATTGAACAAACGATTTCATACTAAAGCGTAAGCGAGCATTAAAGTTAACTTTGTACTTTGTGGTGTTACATTAAGGGGGTAGCGGAGGGACATAGAGATGAGAGGCACATAGAGGGGAAAGAAGAGGGGGAGGGGGGGGGGGGGGGTGATAGGGTACTTTTCACCCTGTTTTACACCATACTATTATATATTATCAGAGAACTAGTTCTCTGATAATATATATATAATATTTTCAGAAAATGTACAATTGGCAGCTGTACACATTTAGCAAATTCTGCAAGATTAGGCTACAATTTGGCCAATACTAGGTAAATTCGAGTATATTCGGCATTACATTGCTTCCAGCAATCTGTTAGGTTAGGTTGAACTGTATTTTGAACTTTATGTTCGTCTGAAATTTGGGTTATTTGAGAAAATTGGTGAAGGTGAATTGTACATTTTCTGAAAATCTGACCCATATATGTGATGTGTGGAAAATTCATCATAAGTCGCAAGAAATGGATTTTGAGATAGCATCATTTTCGAAAAGATGAGATCAGACTGATTCCAATGATAGTAAACGTTAGGTCATCCAATAAGTAATTCTATACTTTCAAAATAAATCATGTTTAGGCCTACTCTGTTTCGTTGCGGGTGCCATAACCGGAAGCTTCCACCTTAGCTTTATCTCCGCCAAAAGAAAAGCTAGGTGGCGTGACGGTCGGATAGCTTATTTTCGCGCTATCCAAGACAGGGAGAATTAAACATATAACAGCAGCAGAATATTGAGTGAGTGAGTGAGTGAGTGAGTGAGTGAGATTGGTTGCTTTACGCCCTTATCAACACTTTGAAGTGTTATATCAAGGGCGGGAGAGCTGAGAGGGAGGCAGTTTATGATCATACCCAGGAAATAGAGATACAGGAGAAGGGAGAGAGAGACAGAGAAAAGAGACAGAAAGGCACTTTAAGGTCTTACCCAGGACCAAGCAGAGTATTGGTAAATAAGATCGGTTTTGCCACTCATAATAGCCGGGAACGCAGCTTTAGGAGGTTTGATTGATGAAAACAATAGATCTACGGCGACGGGCAGACAACAGCCAAATGAAAATAAGTATATATATTGTTGTCTGTGTGATCCATTGCATTGATTATTCCTACAGTTCCTAGAGCAAGCTACAGGAGCTGCACTAGAGAGCCTCCTCGTGAAATATGATACAATAATTACCTGAGAAAGCAGGCTTAAGGGCAGTATTTATGTAAGCCATTCAAGCATATATAGATGCCACTTCAGAGGTGCACTAAGGAGTCATGTCGCCAGAAAATGTACATTCCCTTTTCACTCATCCTCATAATTAACCCAATAGTAAGACAAAAATAAGATAAAAAAAATAAGCATAACCAGACAGATTCTTTGAATCGATATATAGATAGAACCTGATGAGAATGTGGTACGAGGGACACTATTGCACTGGCCGAGATGTTTGGTTTTTTCGTGGCCCACAAGCCGAATTCAAATTTAGGTTCTATATTTACTCCCACTTTGTTATGTTCAAGTATATAATAGAATAACAAAGGCATTTTACTTACAGAAACAGATACAGCCATCGATCTTGACTTGACTTATGTTGGGACCAGCCTCCCAAAACCCAGGAGAAAGCTGTGATCTGATTGGTTAATGACAACAATATGATCATGTGACTGTATCAGCCAATGGGAGTGCTTGTTACTACTCTCATACCTAACGCATAGGTTTCCCGAAAGATTACTACACTACTACTCCTGCCCATACAAATAGCATGTGGTACATACACCAACGTGGAGTAAAGTAAATTTGCAGAATGTGTAAATCTGCCAATTGTACATTTTCTGACGACCTGACCCTCATTGCACCTGAAATGTACATCTATAGACTATAGGGGTTGGGCAGCATGAAAGACAGCAAGATGAAAGCAGTAGTATTAAGTATTACACTTAATGCGCTATACTTAGCGTAAATCATAACTTTGAAGTCAATGAATAAATGTGCTTGTATCACACACACAACGGAGTGGCCGTTAATGTTGGCAGATTAAAAGAGCTACTTACACAAAGCAGTGTAGAACTTGGGTAACAATAGGTTGGGATGACAGAAGTAGTGAAACAAGGCAATAGCACCAAGTCCCTCAGCCTATCTCAGTGTGAATAGACTAGCACCAAGTCCCTCAGCCTATCTCAGTGTGAATAGACTAGCACCAAGTCCCTCAGTCTATCTCAGTGTGAATAGACTAGCACCAAGTCCCTCACCCTATCTCAGTGTGAATAGACTAGCACCAAGTCCCTCACCCTATCTCAGTGTGAATAGACTAGCACCAAGTCCCTCAGTCTATCTCAGTGTGAATAGACTAGCACCAAGTCCCTCACCCTATCTCAGTGTGAATAGACTAGCACCAAGTCCCTCAGCCTATCTCAGTGTGAATAGACTAGCACCAAGTCCCTCACCCTATCTCAGTGTGAATAGACTAGCACCAAGTCCCTCAGCCTATCTCAATCTGTGCACCAAGTCCCTCACCCTATCTCAGTGTGAATAGACTAGCACCAAGTCCCTCAGCCTATCTCAATCTGTGCACCAAGTCCCTCACCCTATCTCAGTGTGAATAGACTAGCACCAAGTCCCTCAGCCTATCTCAATCTGTGCACCAAGTCCCTCACCCTATCTCAGTGTGAATAGACTAGCACCAAGTCCCTCAGCCTATCTCAGTGTGAATAGACTAGCACCAAGTCCCTCAGCCTATCTCAGTGTGAATAGACTAGCACCAAGTCCCTCACCCTATCTCAGTGTGAATAGACTAGCACCAAGTCCCTCAGCCTATCTCAGTGTGAATGGGAGATATTA
The DNA here is from genome assembly GCA_942159475.1 of Sthenelais limicola. Classification (NCBI taxonomy): domain Eukaryota; kingdom Metazoa; phylum Annelida; class Polychaeta; order Phyllodocida; family Sigalionidae; genus Sthenelais; species Sthenelais limicola. The sequence goes on from OW804097.1 coordinate 124,292,350, forward strand.
TTTTAATAATATGAATATAAATTTGATTGGCACTCATCGATCGATCAGCAGTGAATTATGACGTCACAGGCCATATATATATTGGACTCACAGGCCACGACCGGCAGTGAGTACAGAACTTTCGGACGAGTTGAACCAGGAAAAGCTTTGACTTGGAGAATTTTTTTTCTTCAGGTCCACAAAAAATCAGTAAGATATATTGGTCAATGCCGAAACACATTCAGTGTGGAGGTTGTGGTGGAAAGCATACTAGACCGAGCTGCCTCACAATATTGTTTAGTACTCACTCAGGATTTTCGAACATGGCCTTGTCTGCTAAGAAGATTGCTGAAATGGCCGGGTTGAAGGAGGACGAGGTGCCGGCGAGAGGGTCGACGGAATATAATGCTTTGCTGGAGAAAATCAAGGAGGGCAAGGTGGAGAAAACTGCCGGTGGAATGAAGACTGTGAGGCTTGAACTTGAAGTGGCGGAATTGGCTCGAGGCTTGGCGGACATTACTGTTTCTCCTCGTCATGTTTCTTCTCGTCGTAGTGGTGGATTTGCAATGGCACCTTCTTCTAGTGGGGCTCGCTCGAATGCGAGTTTCATGGACGACGACTTTGACTTCGATGAAGGTTCTCCGCTTAAAAGCAATGCCAGTAAGTTACGCCCAGAATATTACTGTATTCCTGCAAAGAGCTTTGGACATTTGTCGACTATTGAACTTTTGCATGGCTGCTGTAAAGTGTTGCAGTTTTTGGTTCGTAATGATGTCAGAGCGGTAAGCGGCTATGTTGATCATTTCACGTACATTTCTACCAAGGCAGCCACCGGCCAGTTTGATCCGAGGGGCTTGATTCTTTACGAAAGAGTTGTAACTTCAAAAGTTATTCAGGGAGAGTTTAGCGAGTGGCCAGCCATTGATGCGGAAGCTAATTCACTGTATTTAGGGCCTGAGTATCACTTAAATGTTCCTGTTTCACCGCCTCACCTTTTTGATTCACCTCCACGCAGTAATTTCAGATCCCAGAGCCGCCATTTTGGAAATTCGCCTTCAGGAGGCGGTGGACCTTATCCCTACGACCCTTTGTATGACTTCAAAAAGTGGCCTGCCGATATTTGCTGGGTTTGGAACGTGCCCTCCTGTCGTAAGGGTTGTCGTTTTCCCTGTAAGAGGAAGCATGTTTGTGGATTCTGTGGCCTGCGACATAGAGCTGAGGATTGGCACAAAGGAAATGATCGTAGTGAGACCTTAAGGTCACCAAATGACCCGGAACCGGAAAATGATGCAGCATAGGAACAAGATGGCGGGCAAGGTGAGGTTTTTACTAACCCGACACTTAGTGTAAATAGCTTTTCGGTGATTACTGAGTCAATTTTTCATCAACTAGTTTCTAAAGCATCAGAGATTACGGGCAGTGGCTTTCTGGATGGCATTCCACGTCAGCTCCGACCGGAAAGTTGGGTGAGATGGTTGAACTTTAATTCTGAATGGGACGAAGATGCACATTTCGTTCTAGACGGAGTAACGAACGGTTTCATGTTGGTAGATCCAGGTGTTAATCTTATACCATATCATTGCCGTAACTACTCTTCATGTTTTGTACAGGGAGCGGAGAATGAACTGTCTAAGTTGATTGACTCGGAGATTAGCTGTAATAAGCTGAGTGTCGTGTGTAAGAAACCTACCTGCATTCACGCCATCGGCGCTATCAGGAAAAAGAATGGAAAAATAAGGCCTATCACTGATTGCAAACGCCCATTAAACGTATCGGTTAATTGTTTTACGGATGCAGTGTTCTCTACCTTTTCATATGTGACCATTGATGAGGTGATTTCTACTATTCGACCTAATGACTTTTTGGCAACCCTCGATATTAAAAGTGCTTACAGATCCCTGCTTATCCATCCATCTAATAGGCAATATTTTGGTCTTCAGTGGAATATGAAGGGCCAGGATATTTACTTACAAGATAATTGTGTATGCTTTGGAGCTAGAGCAGCGCCTTTTATTTTCACTCGTGTGACCAATTCTGTTTCTAGGATGATGAGGGAGCGAGGGTATAAGTGTTACTCTTACATAGACGATTTCTGTTTGATCGAGGAAAGTCAGGAGAAGTGCCTCACAGCCCTACTGCTGCTGATACGATGTCTTCGGGACCTGGGATTTTTTGTAGAGTGGTCCAAGGTGACAAGTCCTTCACAGGTAACCAAGTATATAGGATACAACGTAGACACTGTGGCTATGACTTTGAGCCTGCCTAATGAAAAGTTAATCAAGTTGCATGAATCGATTGCTTTTTTCTGGGGTAGAAAATGGATCACTCGTCGCCAAGTTCAACGTTTCTCAGGTTTGATTAATCATTGCAGCAAGGTCGTGAACGGCGGCAGGGAGCACTCATTCGGTATATGTAATTGTCTGAAAGCGTTGGGCAGTAAGCATCGTATGAAGATGAACCATTATTTCCTTGATGACTTAAAATGGTGGCGTGAGAATGTGTCTGCCATGAATGGCTTAAAGTTTTTTGGCCATGTTGAGAACAATTGTGAACTGTTATGTACCAGGTCTAAGGATCATTTTGCTTATATGTTTGATAACCAACAGAGAGGAGGTGTCTTTCAGGAGGCGACTGATTTTACTGTGAGAACATTGGATACTGGAGAGATAATTGAACTTCCATCTTGTTGTTTCAGTAGAGGTCACGTACGTGATATAGCGACTATATGGTCAGCTGTGTCTCGTTTCAAGTCCACAATGAGGAATCGTGATTTGAAGATACAGTGTAGGAGCAGATTGGCCTTCTACTTGCTGAGCAAGAAGCAGCCTTCTTGTAGACATTTGGCTGTCTTACTGCGTGATCTTTTCTACTGGAAGTGGAGGTTTGATATTTCATTCTGATTTTTTTTTAGATGACTTGACTCGTCGTATGGAGGCTTTGAAATTAGAAGCTCTCGCTGCAACGACAAGGAAGACCAGATCATCCCAATGGAACTCCTACTACCGGTTTTGTCAGCGATATTCCTTCTCATCTGTACCTGTGGATGCACATACAGTTTGCTTGTTTGTGACCGATTTGACTGACAGGAATTATGCTTATTCCACTATAAATAACATGGTGTCTTCGATTAATTATTTGTCTAAGCTACATGGTGGTGTGGATATAAGACAGGATTTCATGTTAAGTGTGGTCCTGGCAGGAGCAAAGCGGAGGTTGGGAGCTAAAACTTCTCAAAAGGATCCGATTCTGCCTGAAGATTTGGTTCTGATTCACCGTAAAATAGACCTTAAAAGTGATCAGAATTTGTGCATATGGGTTGGCGTTCTCTTGGAATTTAGATCATTATTGAGGAACTGCCATATTTTTTCTTCCCCACCAGACACTCATTTACTGCTTAGGGAGGATGTTGAGTTTAAAGATTGGGGAGTGCTCATATCTGTGAAATCTTCGAAAACTAACCAGTTCGCTTCAAGAACCTTTTTTGCTCCAGTGGCAAAGTCCGGTGGAATTCTGTGTCTACATTATTGGTTGAAATACTTATTTGAAAGATGCCCTGCTTTATCAACTGATCCATTGATTTCTGTTCAAGGTATTCCTGTGCTATATTCGTCTGCTTTAACTGCCCTGAAGAAGTGGTCCAGAGAGGCTGGAGTGTCCAAAGATATCGGTTTGCACGGATTGAGGCGAGGAGCAGCTACTTACCTACATCTTATGGGTGTCCCGTTGGAGGAAATTAAACAGGCCGGGGACTGGAAGAGCTTGTGTGCTTTGGAGTACATTGTTCCTCCTTTGGATCATCGAATTACTGTCCAGAAACAAGTCGCCGCTTCTCTCTCCCCATATATTTAATTTTATTTTTTTTTTTATATATATATTACTCCCTGGCCTGGGCTGAAATAAAATAGGCTCCCACGTTTGTGCTGCATCTACGCTTCTCATCGTCTCCTTTATTTGTCTTGACTCTCTCACTCATTTAAAGGCCATTAATTAATTTATGGGAGATATTATTTTAATAATATGAATATAAATTTGATTGGCACTCATCGATCGATCAGCAGTGAATTATGACGTCACAGGCCATATATATATTGGACTCACAGGCCACGACCGGCAGTGAGTACAGAACTTTCGGACGAGTTGAACCAGGAAAAGCTTTGACTTGGAGAATTTTTTTTTTTCTTTTTTGGATTTCAGGGGCTGAAATAAAATAGGCTCCCACGTTTGTGCTGCATCTACGCTTCTCATCGTCTCCTTTATTTGTCTTGACTCTCTCACTCATTTAAAGGCCATTAATTAATTTATAGACTAGCACCAAGTCCCTCAGCCTATCTCAGTGTGAATAGACTAGCACCAAGTCCCTCAGCCTATCTCAGTGTGAATAGACTAGCACCAAGTCCCTCAGCCTATCTCAGTGTGAATAGACTAGCACCAAGTCCCTCAGTCTATCTCAGTGTGAATAGACTAGCACCAAGTCCCTCAGCCTATCTCAGTGTGAATAGACTAGCACCAAGTCCCTCAGTCTATCTCAGTGTGAATAGACTAGCACCAAGTCCCTCAGCCTATCTCAGTGTGAATAGACTAGCACCAAGTCCCTCAGCCTATCTCAATGTGAATAGACTAGCACCAAGTCCCTCAGCCTATCTCAGTGTGACAACATTATAGAAAGACAAGGCAGACAAACCCCTGTGATGTACTGTGACAGAGTTGTTTTTTTTATTTCATTTAAGGCCTACCACATTTAAAGCTACAAGTATAAGAGAAAAGAAGAAAAGAAAAAACGCATTATACCCTACACGGCTATAATGTCTTTGTGCGTTGCCCCTGGCTACCTTACAAATTATAGATTATAAATTATAACAGTATAATAAATAAAATAGAAAATATGTAAAAGAAAATGCTACAATTCAGACAATTGAAAGGGTAATATTTTACGGTTGTCATATAAGGTGTCATGATTTCTAAAAATTTTGCTCTGAGTCACCTTATTGGTCCATTATTGTATTACCTGGTGAGGCCCGATCATTTGGTCTAATTATCGTAGAATAGATCAAATATAAATATAAAAGAAAAAAATCACCTGGCCGCCACAAGGAGAGAAGAGGCATCCCAGGTCACCCAACCACAGCTGATCTTTGTGTTAATTAAGGAGAATTATAACATGTCAGTTAGATAGAGAGCTTGAATACTCACTCGTAGTATTCCTGGCTGGGTGTGACGGAGTCGTTAGGACGGAGTATCTCAGCACCCTGAGTGTAGTTATCCCAGCAGGACGGGGTGTTCCACGTGTTGTTACAGTTGGACCAGGGTAGGACGGACTGGAATGAGTTGAAGAGGTAGTAGAGAGCCCAGGACAGGATCACATTGTAGTAGGTGCACAGCAGGAATGATAACATCACAGTGGCCATCCCAGCTCCTGCAAATATACAACAAGCAACTGGTCTTAGAAGTGGTTTACCCTTAAACAAGGCTAAAGCTGCCTTTACAACTTACATCTAGAAATATAAATATCTTAAATTAACAAATTATCTGTGGTTGCTTGGGCATAATAAAAGAAATATTATCTGTTGATTATATTGTTTTAGGATCCCAGATGATTGCATCCTATTCTTATACCTAATGGCACGATGGAGGTTTGTAATCGATAGAGACGTAGGGATCGATTACAAACCGAACAGAGTGCTATTAGGTATTTATTATATACTAAATCAACAAGAGAACTCGATTTCAATAGCATGGCCTTGGGTTTCCATCGATCTTGTGGATATTCCGCTCGAATAGCACATAGGTGCCATTTGACTTTTCAAAAAGCACCCCTGAATAGCACCCCTCGAAATCATATATGTATGTAATAATGATTGTAACATGTTTAATCGGAATAAAGATATAATATCCATATAATATACAGGAGCGATTTTTACGAAAAGAGATAGAAAAGAGGGGTTTCTTTGTGTCACATGTTCTCGGAATCTGGGGTCTCCCCATCTACTTTGTTGGTCTCTACAGGTCCGTCGACCCTGTCTGGAGGTCATTATATTATGAGGTTTGTGAAGGTATTTGGGGTAAAAATGTCATTTTGAAGCCTTTTTTAAATTGGGATCTACACACTCTATTTATAGCCTGGGAAAGCCCCTGTGAGATACGACGTCATTTGCCACTAGATGCAGAGCAGTGGGAGAGTGAAGAAGAGGGGTGGGAGAGGGAGGGGGTATTGGAGAGAGGGAAGGGAGAGGTTGTAGGAGGGGAGAGTAAGGAAAAGGGAGAGGGTGGGAAAATAGGAGAGGGGCAGGGGGAGGGAAAGAAGGAGGAGACGGAAAAGAGGGGAGGAAGAGGATGTAGAGGAAGGGAGAGAGTGGAGGGAGAGAAAGGGAGGAGGGGGAACATGAGGACAAGGGGAGGGAGAGGGGGGAATCGGAGATGGGGTTGGGAGAGAAAAACAGGTATGAGAGACATAGAATCGGAGATGGGGTTGAGAGGGAAATGTTGGGGAGAAAGTTGGACCGTCCAGCGGACGGGTACTTTGCTAGCATATAATAATTCTGCCTTAGTGCAGCCCACCTCACATGATGGTTCAGCTGACTAAGGAAATGTGCACTTTGAATGGTATTTCTACGGCTATTATTGGTGGTACCTATACTGATACTCTATGATATATAGATGTATTTGGAAGTGTCAACTTGCTTATGATTTATTCATATCTGAATTGTGATGTTCCCAAATGGGACCAATGGAAAACCGTCCCCCCAAGGGAATTGTGACCCTTGTCAATTTCTCTCTTGAGTACTGCCTTTATTTCATGAAAACTCTTTTTGTATTTTGTATTTTAACTTGTAACTACATGTTCTGCAGTGGTCTATCTATTGGTTTGGGGCATGCGCAATGAGACCAGCCTGATGTCTCGCTATCACGTGGCACTACCGCCAGCAGAGACTTCCTCCTGGCAGCAGCACATGGCTAGCCCAGCGTTAACTGAGACTTAGCAAGGCTGGACACCCATAGACCCTTCAACACTCGGAAGTTGTCCCCCAAAGTCACAGTTGTGAGTGAACCACGGTTAACCTTAATCCCATTGCACCTACAGACACACGATGGGTATGGGCCGATCATGAAAACCCCCATATTCTAGTTGGGCTCAAACTCAGATTATCAAACTTCTAGTATCACATAGTCACACTAAATGCCATTTCAGTAGAATTTCTTTTTTTTAAACTCAAAGTGTCATGGTGAACAAAGACATTATGTCTTGTTAGATCGGTTGACACAATTAAAGTGGCATTTTCAGTTACTCATATTATGACTAATAAGACTGCATGTATCAATATTCTGCTGCTGTTATATGTTTATACAAAAGTTACTCATATTATGACTTATAAGACTGCATTTATCTATATTCTGCTGCTCTTATATTATGTTTAAATGGATTGGAAAAGAATAATAGAAAAAAAATGGATAAACTATAGTTTTTGATCAATGATAACTGAGAGTGCAAGTGCAACTAGGAGTAGGCTTAGTAGTGACAAGGGACATACCTAGCATTCCTAGTCAACTTGTAAGTTTATTTCTCATAGCTTCCATTATCATGATTTGCTACATATTCTCAGAACAGCACAGGTAGTAATTCTTAGTTTGATGTGGATCGAGCTTGTTCTGTTTGTCAACTGCCCGTCAACACCTCTTAAATCACAAGTCATCTTGGTTAATATAAGAGAAACATTCATGAAATAAGTCATAAATTAAATCAATCAAACATGTCTTATCTCATTGGCACTTGGCACGTGGACAGGTCGGAATAGGGGACTATAGTATAATGGAAATCTTTTGACATGTATTAATATCGATTGTTAATCAAACAATGGTGTCAGACCTTCATCTGATATGGCTTTAAATTTATTGATTTCTTCTTTAGTACTTGTAGTTCCCTGAACAGTGGTTCAACATGGGTTTGATCAAAGGTTGTCAAAAGAGGGAGTGTGTATGTTGAGTGCAAGAGCAAAATATGCGGGTCTGATTTTCAAAAATATTTAAAATTCGCCTTCACCAATCCTCTCAAATGGCCCACATTTAAGACAAAAATGAGCTTCAAAATGCAGTGTAACATAACAGAACTGATACTTTAAATCAATGTGATACCAAATATACTCAGATAAACCCGGTATTCTTTATTTTCCAGCATAGTTTAGGAGAATTTCCTAAATGTGTAGAGCTGCCAATTGTACATTTTCTGAATATCATTACACAATGTTAAGTGCTGATTATGAGAAGTAGAGAGTAACACAGACAGAGGTGGGATCTCGTTCAACTCAGATTTACTTATCCTTATATGTTTGCATGATATATAATATATAATATATTCATTGTCCTAACACCTGTATTCATTGTTTACCTGTAACCAAGGAGGCTCCCGCACTTCATAAGCCCCACCCTTCCCTTCCGCTTGTCTTGATACAAATTCCCCATTTTACATTAATTATATACCAAAAGAAGGATTCTTTACGTATACGCCTAAAGACCAATATCTGTATTTAAGTGCAAATAAAACAGGTGCAAAATCGAAAAGAAATTTGATTTCCTGACTCATCAGAACCTTTAGAGTACACCTTCACCATTCCCTATACCGGCATGAGACACTGTTTATTATACACACATTGCTCTAAAAGCAACGTATCTACAGTGATTTACGCATAGTGCGTATTTCACTAGTGATTTGCGTGGGGTTGTAATGGCAACCAATCTGGTTTTTTTACTAAGATTACCGGTAAAATTCAAATTTATGACTCAATTATTTTCTATTTTCATGATTGAATGCATGTATAATAAATCTGTTAACTAACTCGTTGGTTTCAGTCACTTAGAATATTGCACTCGTTGCTACGTAACTCGTGCAATATTCACGCTCCTTCAACCAACTCGTTAGTTAACCTGTATTTATTCTGGATAACTTAATGGTAGCCAGAATGCTCCATGAAATAGGGGGTTTGCATGTCCACTGCGCATGTCTATTACAGTGCATGCTGGGATGGATTCAGTTAAAATCTGACATACAGATATTTAACAATATTTTCATCGAAAAATGTAAAGATCTTTTCACCAATATTATAGCTTGTGTAAATGATTTATAAAAACCAAATGCATGATGGGATGTATGAAGTATTGTTTTATGGAAACATGTATAACACATGGTTATTTACATACGAGAACGCTGGTAAATATAGCCATAGTTTCTGTAGCTTTTACACTGACATAGAACTCCCATAATTCTATGCGAATCGAGATTCAAGATGGCGCACAGGCGAATCCCCTATTATGGACTATTAACTATTATGGACTATTAATAGCCTTATGGACATGTGATAGAGAACTCGCTATCGCTCGTCCTCTATCCCATGCCATAAGACTCTTCCCTCCAAACCACAACCACAAGACTCTTCCCTCCAAACCACAACCACAAGACTCTTCCCTCCAAACCACAACCACAAGACTCTTCCCTCCAAACCACAACCCCTAAAGGACCTAAAGTCCTTTAGGGGTCGACCACAGCCTCTATCCGCTGTTAGGATTGTCCGTTACAAGGGCAATTTAGGGACAAAACTGGACCAGAGACCCCTAATGCTTGATAGACGGGTTTTTTGGTTATTTTTATTTTTTTGATAAACGGTTTTATTTATTAACTAATTAACCAAGTGTTTAACTTAATTGTACCCAGTATTGATATCATGTACACCTACGCCTTTTTATTTCATCTTCAAAATATGTGAACGACTAGAAGAATAGGGACTATCCCAGAAGTCTGTCGACCAATTTGTCCTTTTTAATGTAAATGCTGCTATATATTACTGACAAATAAAAGATTTTTCAATTCAATTCAATTCAATATTTGACTTATAGTCTCTACAATGTTTACTCGATCACTTTGAATGATGTTTTTCAGTCCTATGAACAGACATAGGGAGCGGTAGGTGGAGTCATTGAACGCCTAGACAGTAGATATAAACTTGATTGTGATAACCTCAGTATCATATAGCCCTACTGGAACATTTCATAACAGCCTAAATCAATACATGGGTCAGATTTTCAGAAAATGTACAATTGGCAGCTGTACACTTACAGTAAATTCCGCTAAATTAAGCTGCAATTTGGTCAATACTAGGTAAATTCGAGTATATTTGGTATTGCATTGATTCTAGCAATCTGTTTGGTTTAATAGGTTGAACTGTGTTTTGAACTTTATTTTCGTCTGAAATTCGGGTTATTTGAGAAGATTGGTGAAGGTGAATTGTACATTTTCTGAAGATCTGACCCATATAGCAGGTTAAGGTGTCACATTGTATGTATAAGATGGTGATAACACAGCCTCAAGTGCTCTCCTGATCAATGATTTCCCTCCAACACCAACAGATCTTTTTAAAAAAATTCAGATTAAGGCCCAAGTTGTTGGTACATACTAAAAGACGCAATAAACCTTTGGGTTGTTTTCGTGTGCTGCTATTTCGTACATTGTTTGTATTGATTTGATTTGAAAATACTTTATTTGTTTAGTTATTACATATAGGGTACAAGTCTAGGCCCAAACCCTCAGATCAGATAAGAATGGTATGTCAGTGATTCACTTCGCTAATCGGTTTCCTGGCCTAGAACTAGGCGTTTTAATGTGATTATAATAACATTTTGCGGTCTTAGCGATTAGGTGCAAATAAAAGAATTCTTGAATTGAATTAAATTAAATCGAACATCAAGCAAAAACAAACGATGTTCTACTTTTTCTTCTGCCAGCCCATCTAAACGTCACTTGACCAAGGTTTTGGAGGATATTGATATTAACTCAGTCCTCTATGTGAAACATTGAGAACATCTTTCGTAATTCTTGTTCAAGTTTGTGTTGTAATAATCGAGAATACAGCTTTACATTGAACATAGGTTCTATCCAGAATAGGGGACTTGCATAGCCGCCATTTTGAATCCTGATTCCATGAACCAGAATAGGGGACTTGCATAACCACCATTGTGAATCCTGATTCGCATGGAATTATGGGACTAATGGTACAGTGTAAAATCGATGGAAAACATGTTATGTTCAGCATGAGATATTTAACAATGATCTCATGTACTTAGCCATATGTCTTACAGGATTCCATGAAACAAGACTTTATTTTCCCCATCATGCATTTGGTTGTTATACATCATTAATACAAGCTATGGTAAATCCATTCTTGCAATTTTCGTAAAAATGTTGCCAAATATTTGTATGTCAGATTTCAACAGAATCCATCCCAGCATGCACTGTAATAGACATGCGCAGTGACACATGCAACCCCCCTATTAAAGGACCTCGAACTGAAGGTTTCAGGGAAACAGAAACCTTTTATAAAGTTACATCTGATTAAAAATAGACTAGAAAACAAAGCTTGGACTAGAATAAGAAACCTTATAGAACTGGAGTAATTGTCTGCTAAAAACTCTCTTGTCTCCGGTTGCCTTAAAACAATTTGATACCAAGAGGAGAAGGAAAACTAACACTTATAGTACTTCTCCAACGGTCACTAGACACTCTCGCAACACTAGACTTTTATCTCAAATAAGAAAAGAAGTTTTAATTTCTAATTGAATCCAACTCTTAAGGGTGAAATCTCAGCTATTCTGACAACAAAATTTTTCAATTTGATTCAATTCAACATATTATTTGGCTCAGATTTTCAGAAAATGTACAATTGGCAGCTGTACATATTTAGTAAATTCTGCTAAATTACGCTGCAATTTGGACAATACTAGGTAAATTCGAGTATATTTGGCATTGCATTGGTTCTAGCAATCTGTTTGGTTAGGTTGAACTGTATTTTGAACTTTATTTTCGTCTAGAATTTGGGTTATTTGAGAAGATTGGCAAAGTTATATTGTACATTTTCTGAAAATCTGACCCATTTACTTGTAGTAGTAATACGATGCCACGTCCCAGCCCTCTGGAAGTTACTATGTGAATGAGAACTTGGACGTTCTCATACGTGGGTTACCATGGCCTCACTTGTTGCTGCCGTTGTTGCTAAGAATTATTTTCTAGGTGGATTCCATAGTTATTTTCGTATTACGAAAACAGTATAGAAGAGTCATTATTGCAAAATCTTTTATAATATCCTATTGGATTATTTATAAAATATTTTTGATTATTTATGTGTATGAATGTAATGTTGGAAAAGTGGGATATTCTGCTGTATATTATCATCAAGAGATGTGGTCTAATTTGTTATATATAAGGAACTTTTAAGTTGCTAAAAACAAAGATGACTTAAATTTAAAATTGTTTATTAGTAATGAATGATTGTACATAGTTATTAAGAGTTGGTAAAATCATACCATATTTTAATGATATAGTGTAATTCCAGAAAAAGAACAAACTTGTAGGAAAAGACCTAAATATGCACATTCTTTTATGAGAAAAGTTGTAAGAATATTTTGATAGCATATGGGCACTCTAGGAAAAACAATGGGATAATTGACTGAGACATGACCCTTTTCTATGTAACTATATAATGAATTGGAAATAAAAACCCTTATATATATTTAAAGTCCTCCTTCCCAGTGCTATTGCACTGGTTTGGCACTACATGGTTTCGCTAATAATAGCTCATCAGGCTACTGAATCCAAAATTGAGATCAGTAAGGACAATAAAGATGAACTAGCCACCTTAATTATGACGAATAAATAGTATAAAAAAGATATTATTTACTATTATGAGCACTGTGCAAAAAAGGGAGACATACTGAAAAAATTCACCTAGTGATATTTAGCTTGATTATAACCATATTTAATATGTATAAACGGGTGAAATCGCCAGAAAATGTACAATTCATATTCACCAATCTTCTCAAATAACCCAAATTTAAGACAAAAATCAGGTTCAAAATACAGTTCAACATAATCAGACAGATTTATTGAATGAATACAATACAGAATATACTCAGATATACTCAGTATTTATCATGTTTCACTCTAATTTAGCAGAATTTGAGAGATGTGTAGAACTGTAGATTGTGCAAATTTTTCTGAAAATCTGACCCATATATGCGTTTTTCAAGTAACTAATTTAAGTTATCTTATTTTCCTCTAATAAACAATAAAAGAATAATAGTTTAATTAATAAATTAAAAGGATAAAACTAGTTCATTAATATTCAAATAAAGTTGATCAGCCTCATGTAAATGTGATAAAAATATTGAGCGGAAATTCTCAGAATTCTTGTTCAGCTATGAAAACAATATTCTTTCTATTATCTCATAAAACTGTCAAAGATATCAGTACTAAAATAAAAGCCACAGGTAAGTGATCCTTTTTTTTATTATTTGTTTTGGTAGTTTTTCAATAGTTTGTTAAGCGTTAGGTTAGAGAAAGAGCAAAGATCACCGTTCATATATGTGATCCGTTTTTAGGAAAATGAGTCACAAGTCGCAAAATATTGATTTTGAGATAACACCATATTTGAAAAGAGGAGATCAAGCCGATTCCAATGATAGTTAACACTATGACAACTGATAAGTATTTCTATATTCTCAGTTTGATATTTTTATTTTTGAAAAAAAAAGTTTGCAATGATTCTGGATGGGCAATTACCAGTAAAGTAACTAAATATACTCCATACAAAGGTCTTCAAAACGCAATGATATATTTAATACAATGTCCCGAAATTTGTTACATGGATCCATATGACTATCAGTGCTAATCCCCCTAAAGATCAGCACATTTCAATGAAGAGATCTTGTCAAAAAACACTTTGAAAAAGATCAATTTTGCGACTTGTGACTCATTTTCCTGAAACACATCACATATAGATAAATGGTTGCTGGTGTCTCCTTACAGTGTAAGTTTGTCTACTGCAGACTCCAAGGTAAATAGTGCTACTGCGCATGTCTGGTACAGTGCATGCTGGGATAGATTCAGGTCAGGTCTAACATACAAATATTTAGCAACATTTTTATCAAAAATTGCAACTCAGCAATATCAAAGCTTGTATTCTTTGAGACGGCCTCCGCACATCTGGGCACGTGACAGTGCATCCACAAGTCTAGGAACAAACTGATTTTGTCCAATTTTGAACTATTAATCATATGTAATATTAATTCCATATAAAAAAATTGTATTTATCCTGAACATCAGCAACATTTCCGAAACATTTATTGCCTAAAAACTGCAGTAATCCTGAGATTTCACACATTTTTTTACTTTCGCCCCACTGCCAAGCAGTGAAGCGAATATGGGGGCTAACAAACAATGCCTCACTAACGCTAACTGTGATTGGACAGTTGCGGGTCAGCCAATGGGTGACCCGCACCTAGGCAGTTGGAAGAGGACTGGCGTAGAGGTATAACATGTACTGCATAACAAATTGAATTATGACACAATGAGGTAATACTATAACAACATCAACATACTACCTCCATAAAAGAATAGAATTGAATCGAATAATTCTTTGTTGATACCTTTTGAAAGTACAATTGGAGGCATTCCTGAATCACATCTACGTTTTACACGTTGCTGGCCCGATCAAGGCCAACCAGCATATCGGTTCAAAACACGAGACAAAATGTAATTTCCTTCCGGACACATTGTTAACCCAGAAAAAAACAAAAAAAACAAGCTTAATCTAAACAGTACCTTTAATATCTATCTCCGGAGACATGTTTGATGATATATTAAGGTGACTCAGTACTGATCTTGTGTATTCAACACATAAAGCTCAGTACTGATATATGTGTATTCAATACATATAGCAGGGAATATCAGCATTATGCAGACGAAGTATGTATGTTAAGTCTTGATATAAACATTTCAGATAGAAAATGTATGTGATTTTTGGTGTGGGAGTTAGTATCTACGATCCCTATACATCCATATTAAATTTCATTAAAATTTATGGAGCCATATGTGTATAAATCAAATATTTATTAAGAATTTTCTCATTTTTAGCCAATTTTCTCATAATTAAGTTGTAACACAAAAAAATCGGCCTGGAAATTCATGCTGATTTTTGGTGTGCGAGTTAGTAACTATGATAGCTGTATCCATATAGAATTTCATCAAGATTTATGAAGCCATTTTTGTTCAAATCAAATATTAATCAGGAATTTAATTTTTTTCCCAATTTTTCTCATAAATAAGTCATAATATAGAAAAATTTAGCCTGGAAAGCCATCCTGATTTTTTGTGTATGAGTTGGTAAATACGGTATCTACATTCATATTAAATTTAAAAAATATTCATCAAACAGTTTTTTTTTAAAACGCTGATTATCATCAGCCAAAGTCAATTTTGCTAGTGCCCCATACTGCCACTAGGGGGCTTCCAGGGGGCTAACTCAGGATCTGAGGAAAAAAACATTATCTGATGATAAGTATATATATGTTGAATGTCTGGGTGAAATTTGATGTCTGAATTCATGTCAGAACCATTTTAAACGAATTATGTTAATAAATCACTCAAATGTAGTAAAATTACTCAAATATGATTCATTATTTCTATCTCCATACTGCCATAGCATGAAAACTAGCCTGGTGACCTATGTTTTTTTTTCACTCAATAATGATTATTTCATGTCAACTATCATTGGTAAAAATTTTAGAAAAATTCATCAATAATCAAAATCACTACTGAGTCACCTTAACCTCTTAAAAGTAACTATCTTTATCTCATGATTTCCGTGCACACTGAGTCCCGTCAAGGCAAAAAGCAGTGGCTGACATTTTGGACCTAAGTTGTGGAATGGGCTGGACCAATGAAATCACTTCTTGCTCCCCGTAAAGAATATTGATTATTAGTAAGGTTTATTAGCAGGAGGAAGACTTCAGTTTGAAATTTGCCAAATTCGTGTTTCTAGCCTAAAGCCTATGGGACGGTATTCGTCCCCAATGCTCTGCGTCTGGGGGCAAGGGGACGGATACTTTGTCTAAATTGGAGGCATTCCTGAATCACACCTATGTTTTACAGTACCGCTAACTAATGGAGAATTATTCAATGTTATTTGTGTACGTTCAGCCCTTGGTTGAACTGTTACTTTATACTATTTATGTATAGATATCCCTAAACTACATTGTCTCACTCTAGTCCGTGTTGTGTCCAGGTTACCAGAGTCTGAGGTGGGCAGAACAAAGGTAGAAGTTCACAATATAAATGGTGGACTCTAATGAACGTGGTATAAGTTCGAATGTGGTTACCTAATTGTTCATTAAAGATTGATAACGCTTAGAGATTTATTCTCTTTTGACTGTAATATTTAAAGTTGATGTAGGTAGCTCATTAAAACATGATAAAACATGATAAAACATAAAACATAAGAGTTAGACACGTTTTCATAATACAAGTCCCCGTCTTACAACTTTAGAATACCGGATTACCTCTAACTCTTCAAGTAAACATCAGATCTATACTCTGAAGGCCTTAGGCCTACCACACCCAAAACCTGACCCCTCCTTTGATAACATTCGAGGTTGTGGGACTAATCCCAGGGGTAATATACGTGATAAAAATGTTGCCAAATATTTGTATGTTAGATTCCATCAGAATCCATCCCAGCATGCACTGCAGTAGACATGCGCAGTGAGATATGCAACTCCCCTATTCAGCAGTAGAGCTTACTAATTTTAAGTTTCAGGTAAACATTCATTCATTCAATACAATTAATAAATTGAACTATCGATATCTCCATCTTTGTATGAGGTTTTACATTCCTAGAAATTGGTATTAACTATAAATGAGCAGTTACCCTTGTGGAGTATATCATATATCATTAATTTCATTAATAAAATTTCGTGATTTATGGTATCAAATGCTTCGCAGAAGTCAAAAGAGATCAGATCTGTAGTTTGTTTATTATCTATGTAATTATAAACTCTTTGTGGGCATCAATGATATAACTAACCACACTTAGCTTAGACCTTTAGAAAAATAGCCTTCAAAATTATTTGTGTCCAATACCATAGCTTGTAGCTCATCTGGTCTTCCTCCTCGACCAACACAATGTATTCTTACTAACCATTGAATATTATATTTCATATTTCCCAAACATGTATGTATATATTTGTAAGTTGTTCTAGGCAGGCAGTGGGAACATCGTCACCGCGACGACACTGAATGTCTACTGCAGCAATAAAACATGTTAAAAAAAAAAAAAAAATTAAATCAAAATTTCTTTCATCATTTTCAAGTAGACAGGAACACGCTGGAAGACTTCAAATTTACTTCCAGATGCGGGTCTCCTTTCTGTACACCTCCTTTACATATGAATAAAACATGCTTTGAATAGGGGATTTGCATGTGCCACTGCGCATGTCTGTACAGTGCATCCTGGGAGGGATTCTGATAAAATCTGATATACAAATATTTTGCAACATTTTTATCGAAAATTGCAAGAATGTTTTCACTAATATCACAATTGTATAAATGATCTATGAAAACCAAATGCATGATGGGAAAGATGGGGACCTGTATCATGGAAACATGCATAACACAGAATATCCACATTAGAACATTGATAAATATTCCATGCTGAACATGACATGTTTTCCGTAGATTTTAGACTGTACCATTAGTCCCATAATTCCATGCGAATCAAGATTCAAAATGGCGGCTATGCAAATCCCCTATTGAATTTAATTGAATATATTTGTTAGACAGCTCACCTTGGAAGAGAGGGCATAGTTTCTGTAGGGCACCAACTGGTCCCCGCTGCGTGGTCTGTCCCATGGCGATCTCCATGTAGAGTAACGGGATGCCACACAGGAACAGCATGATGAAGTACGGGATGAGGAACGCTCCTGTTGATAGATAAATACAGGAATGAATGAATGAAGGAAGGAAGGAAATAAATGAATGAATCAATGAATGAATGAATAAATGAATGAATGAATGAATAAATGAATAAATGAATAAATGAATCAATCAATGAATCAATCAATGAATGAATGGATGAATGTATGAATGAAGGAAGGAATAAATGAATCAATCAATGAATGAATGAATAAATGAATGAATGAATAAATGAATAAATGAATCAATCAATCAATCAATCAATCAATGAATCAATGAATGAATGGATGAATGTATGAATGAATCAATGAATGAATCAATCAATGAATGAATAAATGAATGGATGAATGGATGAATGAAGGAATGAATGAAGAAATGAAGGAATGAAGGAATGACGAAGAAAGAGAAGAAAGAAAGAAAGAAAGAAAGAAAGAAAGAAAGAAAGAAAGAAAGAAAGAAAGAAAGAAAGAAAGAAAGAAAGAAAGAAAGAAAGAAAGAATAAATAATAAATAAATGAATAAATAAATGATAAAATGAGTGAGTCCAAATAATACAACCACAGGTTGATCACTCTAGCAGGGATCCCATCCCATCCCATCCGCATCCCATTCCGGTCTTCCAACACTTAATGGTCAACACATCTGGTCTTTCCGCCACTTCCCCCTACCCCCTTTCCTGTTAAGGAATAGGGCGCCAAACTATATAGAAAGTGACATCGAGATATTTATCTACTATCAATTATATTTTTAACTTTAGTACATGTAGTACCATCATAACATGATCAAAATTTTAAGAAAAAGAAAAAATTATCAAAAAGTCATTGAGTCAAATACAGGTGGGAGGGAGGACCGGACTACAGGCGGATAATATTATTTTAACAGGTTAAATGTGATTGTTTATGAGGTGGAGCAGAAATGTGGCCAATTCCATCTGGACTTAACATTATAGAGAGGTTATGATGAGTTTTAATTAATCACAGAGTGATAAAAACCTTAACATGTAGCCTTTAAGCCTGGGTTCGACTGCCACACTACTTCTCCCGCTACTCCTCCTGTTTCTTTTGTCCCACTACTTTAGAAGTAAGGGGAAGTAGCCGTTTCAAATCAAACATGTTTGAATTGAAGCGGCTACTTCCAACTACTTGCTCCCGCTTCTAAAAGTAGCGGGACTAAGGGCTGGGTTCCACTGGCTGGCTACTGCTCACGCTATTGCTCCTGCTTCTTGATGAAAGAAGCAGGAGCAGAAGCGTGAGAGTAACAGAGATAGGTACTATTGGGCCCCGCTACAAAGCCATGTTACTTCCTGGGTCTTTTGGAGTGTTTTCAAAGCATAGAGTCCTCCCGCTTCAATCCAACATGTTTGATTTGAAGCGGCCGCTACTTTGTAGTGGGAGCTAGCGGGACATAGCGGGGGCTGAAGCGGGCCACTAGCATCACTCTACGCTACTTCTCACGCTACTCGTTCATTTCTATGTGAAAATAAGATGTTGTCTGAGTAGCGTTAGAAGTAGTGGTGGAAGTAGCGGGGCAATAGCACCCATTCCGGTATACCTTCAGTTGCTTGCTCCCGCTTTTAAAGAAGCGGGAGCAAAGAAACGGGAAGAGTAGGGGGGGGAGTAGCCAGCCAGTGGAACCCAGGCTTAAAGAAACGGGAGGAGTAGCATGGCAGTGGAACCCAGGCTTAGTATACTATATGGTCGTTACATCTGCGTTTATACAAGCAGAGTCAATGTTTTTTCTTTTCAGTTACAGTGTAGTAGGTCAGGCCATTCGCGCATGACAATATTTGACATCAAATACAAGGAAACGAGTCATGAGTCGCAAAAGTTATATTTTTCAATCTAGAAATAGAGATAGAGAAGAAGGGAGACAGAGACAGAGAAAAAGAGACATTTTCTGAAGACTTGACCCAGCAGTGTGTACAAAAATATATATATTTACACAGTAACTCGTTTCTTAAGATATCTTTTTCTGTTGTCCCAGTTTACGCATGATGTGAGAATTCATATTTTATGCGGGAGTAAGGACTGCTGATAAAATATTAAAGTAAGTCAGAAGTGAAATAAGGTTGGAAATGATAGTTTAGCATAAATAGGAGGTGTCCGAAAAATATATATATATATAGAATTTGTATTCAGTAAATAAAAACGTTTACAAAATTGGACAAGTACATCTACGGATAGATCTTCCAGAAAAGCCCAAACTTATTGGGAAATGAAAATGAAATTGTATACGATAAATTGTCATTCTTTTGATACATTGGTCGGATTTTTCTGAGTATTACATCGTATCGCTTAGGGTGATTTCAGAATTTTGTTTTACACTTCATACTAAGACTCTTGCTTAATTTTTTGTAGAGTACCAAGGCTAGTATTTGTATAACAAATCGAATTTACATTTTTGCGTTGAGTTAATGTTACTCTTTATAGATGTGTATCTAGATATTTACAGATTGACGTTATGATAGCTTACACATGGAGTACACTAGGCATTTACATTTACATGAACATATTAGAAAATTGTAATTAGAAAAATGTAAGGAGGTGAAGGCATATAAGAATTACCAAAAGGTTAAGCTATGGTCGATAGGTTGCCATATTGTCAATAGAAGGCCAGAGTAGTTTATGTTAAAACGAACGGTTGGTGTTTTTATTTTGTGAGAAATGAATCGAGTTTTTAGTTAAGGAAAGAATGGTGATAGAAAAGTTGGAAAATTAAAAAAAAAATACAAAATTGGGTTAACGCGGGATGTGTCTTAGCAATGTAAAAGCCCAGATGGCAGGTATGTTCGAAAACCCTTTGAAAACAAAAAAAATAGATAGGAGGTGTAGAAACGAATACAAAGTTGAACAAAAATACGAAATACTCTCGCACTACCGAGCCAGAATATGAGACATGAGATTTAACTTTGACATACAAATATTTAGCAATATTTTTATCGAAAATTGCAAGAATATTTTCACTAATATCATACTTTTATAAATAATCTACGAAAACCAAATCCACGAAGGGAAAGTTGGAGATGTGTGTTATGGAAACATGTATAGACCTACATAATAATAATACATGAAAGAAAATAATATTGATAATACATGGATACTGACATTGGAGCACCGATAAATATTCCAAGCTAAACTGGGCATGTTTTCTACAGATTGTACACTGACATACAACTCCCATAATTCCATGCTAATCAAGAGTCAGAGCCGAATGGCTGTATTTGTTATGTTATCTTGAGGTGTGTGCAGAGAGACGAAGAAGAAAATTAAGAAAATCACACAAAAAAAGTATAAAAGGTATCCAAAGGGTGCGGAAAAATAATCACAAATTAGAGAAAATGAAACCACAATTTGCTCGGTTCAAGACAATGTTTTTGATACACATGTTTTAGCATTGTAGAGGCCTTGTTGGCAGGAAATTGAATAAAGAATGTGATTAAAAACAACAACAAAAATATTTAAAATGGCAGATGTGCCAATCCCCTATTAAACCATATATAATTATCCCACATCAGATCCAGCACCTATATAGTATAGTATAGTATAGTATAGTATAGTATAGTATAGTATGATATAGTATAGAATAGAATAGAATAGAATAGAAATATCTTTTATTCATCACTGACGTTTTACATTACTTTGCTGATGAACAGGTCTACAGGCCTCTAGGTACCTCTTAGGATTTACACCTCGGTCTTCCAGCCGTTCCCTTTATTTATACATAGAAAGCTAACATTCATTATACAGTACATATTGTATATACAAATATTTATATAAGTTTTAAAACCCATATCTAGTTACTAACAAGCTAATCCAGTACAGGATTAATTCCAGGAAGGCAAATGTTGCTCTAGGCCTAGTATATGTAGAAAAAAAAATACTTATGTTTTAATCAAAGGATCAATTCAATATATATGATATATAGTCCAATGCGCAAATAATGAAACAATTGGAAACAATTTGTAGAGGAGGAGAAATGAAAGAGGATACAATGGAAATACAATAACTTCAGTCAATATTTATCAGCGTTCTGCTCTGCCATGTTTTCCCGATTACTTCTTAGACGACCAGGATACGAGGGAAAACACTCCTAGTTAGGGGGAATTACGTGTATGGGTGAAATCACCAGAAAGTGTACAATTCGCCTTCACCAATCCTCCCAAATAACCCAAATTTCAGACGAAAATAAAGTTCAAAATACAGTTCAACTTAACCAAACAGATTGCTAGAATCAATGCAATGCCAAATGTACTCGAATTTACCAAGTATTGACCAAATTGCAGCGTAATTTAGCAGAATTTACTAAATGTATACAGCTGCCAATTGTACATTTTCTGCAAATCTGACCCGTACTTGTCCCTATGTTATTAGGTAGTTAGGATTAAGTAGGGTAAGCAGTGGTAATAATGACTGAGATAAAGATGGTACTACAGTAGTCCTCTGTCTCACCTCAGCTTGTTAAAGTTGTAGTCCTAATTCTAATTCTGATTCTGATTCTTCTTTAATTTAGTATTGTTATTATTAAACATTTATGACATAAATATTTAATAATAAATTAAGTAGAATCAATCAGAGGTATAATTATGTTATATTTATACAGTTTTAATATATTATATAGATGTTAAATACATCATTGTACCACAATAACTACAGTACAATCCCTGGTCCCATCATTAGGGTTTTGGAAAATTACTGAAACAGGCCTGGAAAATCACTGAAACAGGCCTGGAAAATTACCAAAACAGGCCTGGAAAATTACCAAAACAGGCCTGGAAAATTACCAAAACAGGCCTGGAAAATTACCAAAACAGGCCTGGAAAATTACCAAAACAGGCCTGGAAAATTACCAAAACAGGCCTGGAAAATTACCAAAACAGGCCTGGAAAATCACAGAGACAGGCCTGGAAAATGACTGAGTCCGGCCTGGAAAACCACTGAAACAGGCCTGGAAAATCACTGTGACAGGCCTGGAATTGCTTTTGATCAAAAGCACAGAACCCCTGAATGAACAGAACTAGTGCTGGTAAAATAATATAAGAAACAAGTACAACCCAAAAATGAAAGGAAGTAGTAAAAAGCAATTAAATAAGAATTAAAATGAAGGAGTAAGAAAAGATAATTTTGATCTGATTTGCTTGAAATGTAGCTTTAAGAGCGTGACCTCAGTGTGTCCTTAGAGTTGACTATTTGTGAGGAAGGGACGGGAGGAGGGGATGTGGAGCATCAGTGGGGGAGGAACAATTAGAGCAGAACATACACCAGCCAGACCGACCTTATTCTCTAACCTCATGATGTATAGTTGGGTCAAGTTTTCAGAAAATATACAATTCAATTTCACCAATCTTCTCAAATAACCCAAATTTCAGACAGAAATCAACTTTAAAATACAGTTCAACCTAACCAAACTGATTGCTAGAATCAATGCAATGCCAAATATACTCGAATGTACCTAGTATTGACCAAATTGCAGCCTAATTTAGCAGAATTTACTAAATGTGTACAGCTGTCAATTGTACATTTTCTGAAAATCTGACCCATTTACTTACTCCCTTTTTTATCCTTTTCTTTCTTATTCATTTTGTCATGTCATCTATATAGTAATTTTTATTCAAGGACATATGGATGTATACATCTTTCCATCATGCATAAATTACATAAATCTAGGCTCAGGGTTGAGAGAGCTAGGGAGTAGGTATTCTGAAAGGATTATAATGGCAATTTTGCAGTTTGGAGCGAGAAGCTTTCCCTCAGTTTTGAGGGTCTCAACTCTGAGCCTAGACAGGAGAGACATTCCCTCAGTTTGGAGGGACTCTCAGCTCTGAGCCTAGACTGGAGAGACTTTCCCTCAGTTTGGAGGGACTCTCCCTACTCTGAACCTAGACTAAAGAGGCTTCCCTCAGTTTGAAGGGAGTGTCTTAGCTCTGAACCGAGACTGAAGAGGCTTTCCCTCAACTCTGAGCCTTGACTGGAGAGGATTTCCCTTAACTCTGAGCCTAGACTGGAGAGGCTTTTCCTCAGTTTGGAGGGGCTGTCTCGAATCTGAGCCTAGAGTGGCCATGCAACTAATGTAATATTCAGGTTCCTTTAACCAACACCTGTTAACCTGTATTATATAATACTAGCAAACACACACTTCCCCCTCTCCCTCTTTTCCCTCCCTCTCTTCTATTTCTCCCAGAACATGCATGACGAAAAAACCCTTCTTGAGCTTTATATATTAGATATACCGGCAGGGTTCCCGCGGCCCAGAGCCCATCATTTTTCATGACTTTTAATGACCAACTCCGCCATTTTTTAATGACTTTTTAATGACCAAATGAAGTCATGTTAGCCGATTATTTATGACCTTTTTAAACATATCAATGTAATCTCCTCAAAATCAATGAATACATTTCTTAAAACAATGAATACTTGTATTGAATACAATGTAGATGCCAACTTTTTTAAGTCAGATGTGCGAGACACTATCTCAGCCATTAAAGCGTGGGGTCAGGGGCCCGCTTAGCACCCCAGAAGCCAGAGGGTTTTCTTTGCTCTCCAGTGCATTTTCAGCATTTTTGGGGGTTAAATATTGTCCAAATGATAATATAAACTTCTGACTTTGATTCACATAAAAGATAGAAATATAGACTTGTACTTTTACAATTTTTTACTTTTAGTTTTACATGAAGAATGGTGGCTTTGGTGTATTTTCAGCATAATTTCCTTAGAGACTTCAGTGCACTTCAGTGCTACAATTTTATAGATTTTTCACTTCTACTTAGCAGATCCAGGGATGTCACTAAGTTTTGTGTAAGGTGGCTATTTAGGATTTTTAGCCGGCTGCACAACTTTTTCAATGCAGAATATGGTCAGGGAGGGGACTCAGATAGTTTTTCAGGACTTTTTAATGACTCACAGTGAAAATTAATGACTTTTAAGGCCCTTAAAAACCCAAACTCAGAATTCATGACTTTTAATGACTTTTTAAGACCCGCGGGAACCCTGTACCGTATCATGGTTCCCGCTGCCAAGAACACATCAAAATTAATGACTTTTAATGACCAAGTCCCCCAGTTTTTAATGACTTTTTAAAGACCAAATAAAGTCATGTTAGCTGGTCAATCAGCGTCTCCTCCAGGCCATGACAACCCTTTTTTTTTTTTTTTTTTGCAAAAACTTTTATTCACAATTCCTGCCGGCTTCATACATGCTAAGACATTTATTATAACAGGGAAAAATAAATCTCGACGACATAATTTTGTGGAGTGGTTATCACTTCCCATCAATCTTCACTTCTCATTGTCTGTTAATTATTAAATCACATTTCATCACATAACATTTTAATTACCTACTGTTGTATAACGATAATTTATTTTCTACTACCCGTGCTTTTATTGTTAAAACAAAATTAAGTAAATCAAGTTTCTAGGCATTCGTTGGAAGACCTGGCTGATCAGGAACATTGTTTTCTGTTTAACTAGACATTTTTTTTTTTAATAAAGTTTTATTTCCCAAACTATTTCACGCTTGTGATACATTTCATGTTGAGAAATTTTTCAAATTCGATTAATACAACTTCATCATGAAAAATACAAATGAATTAATAATAATTATTTAAGTGTAAGTTTGACATCGTACAAGATCCACAAATAAAAGAATCCTTGAATTGGATTGAATTGAATCAATGTAATAATGACACAAGTTACTTCAGTTGAGTTTCACCGATGGATGTTTCCATTATTGTATTAAGGGTGAGCAGGGGTACGCGTAACTATCTAATCACCATATATAATGTCATTATCAATTATCATGATCTTTGCATGTATACTTAGAACCATTATGAGGGATTTGCATAAACGGTGTTATCTATGTTTGATCAATAAAAGTATAACATGAATAATTAACCAATATGCTCACCACCCCTCCACCCCTCCATGGTTAATGGGTTATTCCACCCAGGAAGAGGAGGAGCGAGTAGACCAATGGTAAGTCTATGGGTGGGAGAACTGCTGTTCAAGTATATAGGGGTGAAGTCGCCAGAAAATGTACAATTCACATTCACCAATTCTCTCAAATAACCCTAATTTCAGACGAAAATAAAGTTCAAAATACAGTTCAACCTAACCAAGCAGATTGCTAGAATCACTGCAATACCGAATATACTCAATTTACCATTTATTGACCAAGTTGCAGCATAATTTTGCAGAATTTACTCGATGTATACAGCTGCCAATTGTACATTTTCTGAAAATCTGACCCATATAAGACCTGGAGAATGAATAAAAGATTGCTTTTTACCAAACGTCAAATTGATGCCTTTTTACTGATAGGAATATCTCAATACTTGTGGTGTTATAATGGGATTATAATGCCATTTTGCTGTCTTAGTGGAATTGTAATGGCAGTTTGCGGTTCGAACCAAGAGGCTTTCCCTCACTTTGAAGGGACTCTTTAATCTTTGAGCCTAGACTAGAAGAAGTTTATCACGTAAATTATGTAACAAATTACAAATCTAAAAGTACATTTCCTCCACATCTTCCAGACGTTATTCTATAGTGAGACAAAAATCCATAAAATAAAAAAGAACTGAGAAAGTTTCAACTAAGGACTGCTTCTTGGCAAGCGGCCATTAACCATGACTCGGCAGAAATTACTTGTACGAGTCATTCAGCTCCTACACTGCCATTCACACTGAGTTGGCTACAGGCCTCAAGTCAATATAGGGCTCAGATCTTCAGAAAATGTACAATTCGCCTTCACCAATCCTCTCAAATAACCCACATTTAAGACAAAAATACGCTTTAAAATGCAGTTTAACATAACAGAACTGATACTTTAAATCAATGTGATACCAAATATACTCAGATATACCCGGTATTCATCATTTTTCAGCCTAATTTAGGAGAGTTTCGTAAATGTGTAGAGCTGCCAATTGTACATTTTCAGAAAATCGGACCCATAGAGTAAAGTGGCTAAGATCACTATGTTGACTATAGGTCCATTTTAAATGTAATTGGTATTGCGGATTAGCATGACTTACATGAGCTACACAGTTATGTGGGTATGATTTTCAGAAAATGTACAATTGGCAGCTGTACACATTCAGTAAATTCTGCTAAATGAGGCTGCAATTTGGTCAATACTAGGTAAATTTGAGTATATTCGGCATTGTGCTGATTCTAGCAATCTGTTTGGTTAGGTCGAACTTTATTTTGAACTTTATTTTCGTCTGAAATTTGGGTTATTAGAGAAGATTGGTGAAAGTGAACTGTACATTTTCTGAAAATCTGACCCATGTATTCATTAGATTATGTGACATTTGCAAATATTGTTAGAATGGAGTTAAGTCGGATCTGAGGGAAGTAGCGAAGTACCTTGCGTTAAGAGCGCTGCTCTTAGAAACCTGACTTTGACATTATAGGGGATTTGCATAGCCGCCATTTGGAATCTTGATTCGCATGGAATTATGGGACTAATGATACAGTCTAAAATCTATAGAAAGTATGTTATGTTCAATATGGACTATTTATTAATGCTCTAGTGTTAATATCCATGTGTTATATGGGTCAGATTTTCATAAAATGTACAATTCGCCTTCACCAATCCTCTCAAATAACCCACATTTAAGACAAAAATGAGCTTGAAAATGCAGTTTGCATTAACAGAACTGATACTTTAAATCAATGCGATACCAAATATACTCAGATATACCCGATATTCATCATTTTTCAGCCAAATTTAGCCGAATTTCCTAAATGTGTAGAGCTGCCAATTGTACATTTTCTGAAAATCTGACCCATATATGTCCAGCTAGTCCCTGTCCTCCTTGTTTATGGGTAATACCACCCTTCTCGATTAATATTTAATATTTCATTACTTCCATTTTGATACCCAACAATCAGACTGGCAGCCCCGGGATCATTAATGATTCAGTAGTTGCGCCCCGTTTCTCACAGGGTATACATTTATAAACAACAGTTTAAACAGGTAGAATTCATGAGATATAATTCCAAACCGCTAGATCTATTTACAATAGGGGAGTTGCATGTGCCACTGCGCATGTCTGTCCGAGTGCATGCTGGGACGGATTCAGTTCAAATCTGACATGAAAATATTTGGCAACACTTTTATCAAAAATTGCCGAAATGTTTCCACCAATATTGTAGCTTATATAAATGATCAATGAAAACCAAATGCATGATGGGAAAGATGGAGACTTGTGTCAGGGAAACATGTATAACACATGGATATTGACATAAGAGCATTGATGATATTCGATGCTGAACATGCCATGACATGACAGGTTTTAGACTGTACCATTAGTCCCATAATTCCATGCGAATTAAGATTCAAAATGGCGGCAATGCAAATCCTCTATTAAGTTTCTAGAGGTGACACACAAAACCCCTTTCCTCCCCTCCTTTTTCCTAGCACCTTCCTAGCCCCTTACTTCCTCCCCCCTTTTCCATCTCCCCCGTTATTACACCCCTGTGCTGTTGCTTCCTATACCTTCAGCATTGTATGTCACACTTGGTCAAAGTGGTGCATAACATGTGAGTTATGTCACCCTGGGGACATACAACAAGTAGGTCTGCCCAAAACGTAAATTACTTCTTTTATTTTTAATTATTTATATTCTTTATTTATTAATGGGGTGTAATAAATATGGAACAAAGCTCGGGTGAAGTCTGTACACTTGTTAGTGACCTCGGGAGCACAGAAGATCTCGGGCTAACGCCCTCTAACTTCCCGCGCTCCCTCGGTCAATAACAAGTGTACAGACTTCCCCCTTGCTAGGTTCCATCTATTTATCCTCCCTCCCAGGCTCCCCAGTTCCACCCTCTCCCTTCCCCACTCTGCCCCATCTCCAGCCTACAGGGAAACAGTGGACAGCTGGCAAGGTTGCATCGCCAAATCTGCGGCCGTAACTTAAGTTGCATCACCAAATACCAAAGTATGGGTCAGATTTTCAGAAAATGTACAATTGGCAGCTGTTCACATTTAGTAAATGAGGCTAAATGAGGCTGCAATTTGGTCAATACTGGGTAAATTTGAGTATATTCGGCATTGCATTGATTCTAGCAATCTGTTTGGTTAGGTCGAACTTTATTTTGAACTTTATTTTCGTCTGAAATTTGGGTTATTTGAGAAGATTGGTGAAAGTGAACTGTACATTTTCTGAAAATCTGACCCGTATATAGTTTTATTTCAAAGTACATCGAAATCGGAATACAATATCTGTAACCTGCAGATCTCCCAATTGACCCTCATAGCGTAATCAGACTTTAAAATATTATGGCATCTAACTACAATGTGAACAACTTTCCACATGAGGTACACAATGAGGATTTGACTCTTCCCGCTGTTCCCAATCAGTTCCATTCTGATTGGGTTTACATTTTTAGATTGATGTTATCATCAATCTAATTGAATTGGGGTGAGATCTGTCAATCATTGATAGCATCTTGGCTCCTCCCATCCTGGATATCAGTGTGAAGAATCTGTTGATTCTGATATCAGTAGATGGGATCAGAATCATGCTGGGAGGGGGAGGGGATGGCGTTTAGGTGTGAATTAAAGGGTAGATCATGTGTGAATTAAAGTGGCAAGCTGAGAAATAAGATGCCTCATATGCAAAGTGTTAACTGACATCAATCTTCGTTTCCCTTGGAAACGCAATCTTCTACATGAACCGGAAATAAATATATAAATGTAAACTGATCACTGTTAACTATTTCTTGTTTACACAAGTAATCGTGGCAGCTCCGCTTTACATATATGGTGTGGTCTAAGGTAATGAAGTATGGGAGCCATAGTTTAGTATAGGACTTAGGATACAATCCTCGCCCTATTTCCATGTACTGTGCTTTAAAAGGAAATAAAAACACTATATATTATGTGTCAGATTTTCTGAAAATGTACAATTGGCAGCAGTACACATTTAGTAAATTCTGCTAAATTAGGCTGCAATTTGGTCAATACAAGGTAAATTTGAGTATATTTGGCATTGCATTGGATCTAGCAATCTGTTAGGTTAGGTTGAACTTCGTTTTTAACTTAATTCTCGTCAGAAATTTGGGTTATTTGAGAGGATTGGTGAAGTTGAATTGTACATTTTCTGAAAATCTGACCCATATATATAATATATGTATTCCATTTTGGGTTTATATTGAGGGAATAGGGCCAGACTACAGCCTGGCCTTCAATGAAGCGTAACAGACAATTTTCACATTGAAAGGATCCGATTTGGCACTATGCCAGAAGTCACAATAATGTTACATAGAGTGGGAAATGGAGGCAGTCACGCCAGGGCACAGTTAAAGCTGCATGCTCAGCTATTAACACAAAATAAATCTAATAAATATTTTAACTTTTTTTCATAATAAATTTGTCAAAGTATACTTGGAGTAAATTCCTAAATCCTATTTGTATTCCTCCATTACGAATTCTATTTGTATTCCTCCATTTTAT
Source organism: Sthenelais limicola (assembly GCA_942159475.1). NCBI lineage: Eukaryota > Metazoa > Annelida > Polychaeta > Phyllodocida > Sigalionidae > Sthenelais > Sthenelais limicola. Next base: position 124,322,565 of record OW804097.1, read on the forward strand.
ATTATGAATATTGAAGAGATAATTCACATTGTGTTAATGCCTTCTTTGGATTTAATGTGTTTAGTTATATATGGGTCAAATTTTCAGAAAATGTACAATTGGCAGCTCTACACATTTAGGAAATTCTCCTAAATTAGGCTGAAAAATGAAGAATACCGGGTATTTCTGAGTATAGTTGGTATCGCATTGATTTAAAGTATCTGTTCTGTTCTGTTAAACTGCATTTTGAAGCTCAATTTAGTCTTAAATGTGGATTATTTGAGAGGATTGGTGAAGGCCAATTGTACATTTTCTGAAAATCTGACCCATATATCATTGAGCATGTGTTTATTAATTATGTTCATGAATTACTTGAATATATTGGTAAATGTGTATATTTCTAATGATTTTTGGGCTTATTTCAAGATCAAAATACAAAAGAATAACATGTATTTGGAGTCTCAGATATTATAAAGATGTTAATGTAAAGGGGCTCTGAAACTACTGGGCAGGTGGAATTTTGGGGTGGGCAGGTAGATTTTAAATTGAGTGATTATTCCCTTTGATTTTGAATTTGAATTGTTGTGCCTTTCACCATACTATATATCTTATTTCTTGTCAATAGGGGACTTGCATGTCTCACTGCGCATGTCTACTGCAGTGCATGCTGGGATGGATTCTGATAAAATCTGACAAATAAATATTTAGCAAAATTTTTATCGAAATTGCAAAAAAAAATTCACCTATATCATAGCTTTGATAAATGATCTATGAAAACCAAATGCATGATGGGAAAGATGGGGACTTGTGTCATGAAAACATGTATAACACATGGATATTGACATTAGAACATTGATAAATATTCCACGCTGAACATAACATGTTTTCTATGGATTTGTCACTGTACCATTTGTCCCATAATTCAATGCGAATTAAGATCCAAAATGGCGGCTATGCAACTCCCCTATTGTTATAATTTCTTTTTAAATAACTAGATGCAGGGCCACACTACTGTAAGTGATTATCCCTAGCATGAATTACTACTCGACATCATTATGTAATAGTTGGTGAATCTATCTGGAGAGACTGGACACTTTTAAAATCCTGCAGTAGCGGGAAGGAAAATGATGTCAATAAAAAAAAATTAATCTGCCCGGGGCAGGTTGATCATTTGGATCTAGTCGCACCCTGGAGCCTAGAAAAGATGGATAGTCTATAATATATGGGTCAGATTTTCAGAAAATGTACAATTGGCAGCTCTACACATTTACGAAATTCTCCTAAATTAGGCTGAAAAATGATGAATACCAGGTATATCTGAGTATATTTGGTATCACATTGATTAAAAGTATCAGTTCTGTTATGTTAAACTGCATTTTAAAGCGTAATTTTGTCTTAAATGTGGGTTATTTGTGAGGATTGGTGAAGGCGAATTGTACATTTTCTGAAGATCTGACCCATATATAGATATAGAGTTGATAATCAGGTGTTTACCAGACCACGCCCAGTATTGCAGACCACGCCCAGTGTTTCATAATGAATACTAAAGTGACAGGTAAAGACCATCACCCAGCTTCTGTAAGCAATAGTTGGGTCAGATCTTCAGAAAATGTACAATTGGCAGATCTACACATTTAGTAAATTCTGCTAAATTAGACTGTAATATGGTTAATACTAGGTATATCTGAGTATATTTGACATTGTCTTGATTCAAACAATCTGTTTGGTTACGTTGAACTGAATTTTGAAGCTCATTTCTGTCTTAAATGTGTGTTATTTGAGAGGATTGGTGAAGGCGAATTGTACATTTTCTGAGAATCTGACCCAGCGTCTGTTCACAATCAGGTGCCCATTATGGAGGTCATGTGATTGAGACATTGAGAACACATGTAATATTAAGTCAAATAATATATAAAAGTGGTTTAGAATGTGGGTCAGATTTTCAGAAAATGTACAATTCAACTTCACCAATCTTCTCAAATAACCCAAATTTCAGACGAAAATAAAGTTCAAAATACAGTTCAACCTAACCAAAAAGATTGCTAGAATCAATGCAATGCCAAATATACTCGAATTTACCTAGTATTGACCAAATTGCAGCTTAATTTAGCAGAATTTACTAAATGTGTACAGCTGCCAATTGTACATTTTCTGAAAATCTGACCCATGTATAGTAACACTATAACAGAGAGTAGAGACAACTTCAAGGGGCAGTTACTATTTCTCCAACTTTAATTGGTGCATAATCCCGAGGTAATAACTGATATTGAGGGGCTGCTGGTGCTGTTTGGTGCATAATCCTGAAGTTAATAACAGCAGGCCTAAAGTGGAGGTAATTAATCCTTTTAATCATTACATCAGGTGGCTATTGCCAAGACTTTCCAGGCAGTGATTTAATACACATGGGTCAGATTTTTAGAAAATGTACAATTGGCAGATCTATATATTTAGAAAATTCTGCTAAATGAGACTGTAAAATGGTCAAAACTAGGTATATCTGGGGATATTTGACATTACCTTGATTCAAACAATCTGTTTGGTTATGTTGAACTGAGTTTTGAACCGGATTTTTGTCTTCAATTTGGGTTATTTGAGAGAATTGGTGAAGGCGAATTGTACATTTTCTGAAAATCTGACCCACATAACAGCTTTTCTCTTGTTACAGCTGAGAATGCCGCTTTATTTCAGTGTGAATAATGAGCAATAGTCTACTCAACATTACCTAACGAGGATCTACATGAAAGGTACTGAATGCATGCCTTCTATAAGTGATCCGTTTTAGGAAAATGAGTCATAAGTCGAAAAATATTGATTTTCAGATATCATTATATTTGAAAAGAGGCGATCAAGCGGATTCTAATGATGATAAGAGAAATTTCTATGTCCAAGATCGAGCGGGTTGTCCGCCAGTGTTATAATCTAATAGAAGAAGACTAACGAACGTCTGATCTTCATGAGAAGAACGAAGCAACTGTTTAATGGTAACGTAAGATACAGGCTCCTCCAGGAGGTTACATGAATAGTAATGAGGGGGCGGAGCCCTTACGTAATATCCATGGCATAGCATGTATAAGTAGACTTGCACAGTCCTAGCTAGTTAAGTATAATTAGCGATTTTAAGTAATGTGATAATAGGTGATAATTAATAATAATATAAATATAATGAGGTTAATCAATGTTACGTAATGTTACATAACATAAACAGTAGGAGACCTATTAAGTATTTCTATATTTTGAGTTTGATATTTTTATGCAATGTTTCTGGATGGGTAATTACCAGTAAAATAACTAAATATACTCCATACGAAGGCCTTCAAACCGCAAGGATATATTTAATACTATTTCCCGAAATTTATTACATGGATTCATATGACTATCAGTGCTATAACCACTAAAAATCAGAAGATTTCAATAAAGAGGTCCTGTGAAAAAAACACTTCTCCGACTTAAATATCAATTCTGAGACTTATGACTCATTTTCTTGGACATCACATATGGGTTTTCCTCTGTCCAAGCTAACGAGCTATTTCCTGATATGGGTCAGATTTTCAGAAAATGTACAGTTGGCAGCTCTTCACATTAAGGAAATTCTTCTAAATTAGGCTGACAAATGGAGAATAACGGGTATATCTGAGTATATTTGGTATCACATTGATTTAATGTATCGGTTCCGTTATGTTAAACTGCAATTTGAAGCTCATTCTTGTCTTAAATGTGGGCTACTTGAGAGGATTGGTGAAGACGAATTGTACATTTTCTGAAATTCTGAAACATATACTGGTGAGTAAAGTTGCCCACCACTACCACAGCGTGAGCCAAGGAGATTTGGAGGAGGAGGAAGGAAGTCCATTAATAATGTATTGGACCGTGACCAAATTACATGTGGGGAGAAACGTCCAAGCCAAGTCAGGCTGGGCGCTGTACTCTGCCAATAGTTGACATTACTGATTGGTTCATTGACTGAACATGTATTGATTCATGAATGAGTAACTAGAGTTTAATCCCCAGAACAAAGGACTTTACACCCTGCAGAGCTGAAATACTGCAAATTTCGAAGAATTAATTTCAAGATTTTTTCTTCTGCAGATTTCCTACTTAATACTTTAATTCTCTTTAGCTTAACTTTCACTTAATGTTAACTTTTTCTGGTTTCCCTGCCAATTCAGGTTAAGTGGAACAAAGTATATACTAATGAGCTTTAGCCACACAATCCTAAAATGATTTTTGAACTTTTGAGAGAATGTACACAAGTATTATAATATCAAAATGACTTGGTGCTAGTCTATTCACACTGAGATAGACTGAGGGACTTGGTGCTAGTCTATTCACACTGAGATAGGCTGAGGGACTTGGTGCTAGTCTATTCACACTGAGATAGACTGAGGGACTTGGTGCTAGTCTATTCACACTGAGATAGGCTGGGGGACTTGGTGCTAGTCTATTCACACTGAGATAGGCTGAGGGACTTGGTGCTAGTCTATTCACACTGAGATAGGCTGGGGGACTTGGTGCTAGTCTATTCACACTGAGATAGACTGAGGGACTTGGTGCTAGTCTATTCACACTGAGATAGACTGGGGGACTTGGTGCTAGTCTATTCACACTGAGATAGGCTGGGGGACTTGGTGCTAGTCTATTCACACTGAGATAGGGTGAGGGACTTGGTGCTAGTCTATTCACACTGAGATAGGCTGGGGGACTTGGTGCTAGTCTATTCACACTGAGATAGACTGAGGGACTTGGTGCTAGTCTATTCACACTGAGATAGGCTGGGGGACTTGGTGCTAGTCTATTCACACTGAGATAGGCTGGGGGACTTGGTGCTAGTCTATTCACACTGAGATAGGGTGAGGGACTTGGTGCTAGTCTATTCACACTGAGATAGGCTGAGGGACTTGGTGCTAGTCTATTCACACTGAGATAGGCTGAGGGACTTGGTGCTAGTCTATTCACACTGAGATAGGCTGAGGGACTTGGTGCTAGTCTATTCACACTGAGATAGGCTGAGGGACTTGGTGCTAGTCTATTCACACTGAGATAGGCTGAGGGACTTGGTGCTAGTCTATTCACACTGAGATAGGCTGAGGGACTTGGTGCTAGTCTATTCACACTGAGATAGACTGAGGGACTTGGTGCTAGTCTATTCACACTGAGATAGGCTGAGGGACTTGGTGCTAGTCTATTCACACTGAGATAGGCTGAGGGACTTGGTGCTAGTCTATTCACACTGAGATAGGCTGAGGGACTTGGTGCTAGTCTATTCACACTGAGATAGGCTGAGGGACTTGGTGCTAGTCTATTCACACTGAGATAGGCTGAGGGACTTGGTGCTAGTCTATTCACACTGAGATAGGCTGAGGGACTTGGTGCTAGTCTATTCACACTGAGATAGGCTGAGGGACTTGGTGCTAGTCTATTCACACTGAGATAGGCTGAGGGACTTGGTGCTAGTCTATTCACACTGAGATAGGCTGAGGGACTTGGTGTTAGTCTATTCACACTGAGATAGACTGAGGGACTTGGTTCTAGTCTATTCACACTGAGATAGACTGAGGGACTTGGTTCTAGTCTATTCACACTGAAGGATTTGGTGCTAATTTGTAACCCTATCAGCCAGTGCAGCAGACACAGGTGGGGCCACAAGACCTCATCAATGGACAATCTCAAGGTATAATGGGTTGGTAGCATGCTATCAGGTGGGTGTGCCTTCTGTTAGCATTGGCCTACATTAGTAATTGGTTCCTTTTGATCCTCTACTCTCTAAATCAGCCTTATTATCACAGGTGCCTGCTTTACCGTAAAGTCTCTAATAGTGACTGGAATTAAATAACCCTTTATTTAGCTTTAGTCACCTATCTGTATGAGGGTAAATACTATAGCCTCACCTGTGTGTATTGGGGTAAATACGGTAAGACAGGTGTATTACAGGGTATAGTCTCACCTGTGTATTGGGGTAAATACGGTAGGGTGTAACAGGTGTGCTACAGGGTATAGCCTCACCTGTGTGTAGTGGGGTAAATACGGTAAGACAGGTGTATTACAGGGTATAGTCTCACCTGTGTGTAGTGGGGTAAATACGGTAGGGTGTAACAGGTGTGCTACAGGGTATATATAGTTTCACCTGTAACAGGTGTGCTACAGGGTATATATAGTCTTACCTGTATGGCCCCTTATGGCAGACATTACCACTCCCTCCAGCCCCGCTGTGTTGACTCATGCTGCTATTCTTGTATGTCTTCCTGGATAATGGCCCCCTTCATGATTACCATGCACATCATTACTGCATTATTGCTTTACCAGGCTGTTCAGCTCCTATAGCTGGCCTTCCACTAGCACCTGGGGTAGTATACTACCATCTATTGTTTTACCAGGCTGTTACTAGCACCTGGGGTAGTATACTGCCATCTATTGTTTTACCAGGCTGTTTAGTTCAGCTCCTATAGCTGGTCTTCCACTAGCACCTGGGGTAGTATACTACCATCTATTGTTTTACCAGGCTGTTTAGTTCAGCTCCTATAGCTGTTCTTCCACTAGCACCTGGGGTAGTATACTACCATCTATTGTTTTACCAGGCTGTTACTAGCACCTGGGGTAGTATACTGCCATCTATTGTTTTACCAGGCTGTTTAGTTCAGCTCCTATAGCTGGCCTTCCACTAGCACCTGGGGTAGTATACTACCATCTATTGTTTTATTATGTTTTACCAGGCTGTTTAGTTCAGCTCCTATAGCTGGCCTTCCACTAGCTCCTGGGGTAGTATACTACCATCTATTGTTTTATTATGTTTTACCAGGCTGTTTAGTTCAGCTCCTATAGCTGGCCTTCCACTAGCTCCTGGGGTAGTATACTACCATCTATTGTTTTATTATGTTTTACCAGGCTGTTTAGTTCAGCTCCTATAGCTGGCCTTCCACTAGCACCTGGGGTAGTATACTACCATCTATTATTATATGATGTTTTCCAGGCTCCTTAGTTCAGCTCTATAGCTGGCCTTCCACTAACTCCTGGGGTAGTATACTACCATCTATTATTATATGATGTTTTACCAGGCTGCTTAATTTAGCTCCTATAGCTGGTCTTCCACTAGCACCTGGGGCAGTATACTACCCTCTATTGTTTTACCAGGCTGTTTAGTTTAGCTCCTATAGTTGGTCTTCCACTAGCACCTGGGGTAGTATACTACCATCTATTGTTTTACCAGGCTGTTTAGTTCAGCTCCTATAGTTGGTCTTCCACTAGCTCCTGGGGTAGTATACTACCATCTATTGTTGTGTGCTGTTTAACCAGGCTGTTTAGTTCAGCTCCTATAGCTGGCCTTCCACTAGCTCCTGGGGAAGTATACTACCATCTATTGCTTTATCATGTTTTACCTGGCTGTTAAGTTCATATCCTACAGCTGGTCTTCCACTAGCTCCCAGGGTAGTATACTACCACCTATTGTTGTATAATGCTCTACCTGGCTGTTGAGTTTAAGTATAATTCCATTTTTACCTGGCTGTTTACTTCAGCTCCAATAGCTGGTCTTTCATCAACATGCTAAGAGATGCCATGTCAAAATCTCTACTTTGTTCTCTTCAAAGTCCTGATTTTTAAGTACAATTAGATTTAAAGTCATGCACCAAGCCTCACCTTGTTTATGCACTAATTATAGGTTCGCACAGGATTTATTTTCATGCACATGGTCTGTGCCCTAAAATAGCAGATATAAATACTGCGAGAACACTTAAAAAGAATTAATTAACATAAATACGTTTACAGAGTTATTTTCTTAGCCTTACCGGAACCCACATTAAATATTTATTATAGGATACCGCTTCATTTTACAGGACAGACATCATGTACTCATGATAAGGTCAAAAAGGACAACCCACTAAACCACACATATGGGTCAGAATTTCAGAAAATGTACAATTCAACTTCACCAATCTTCTCAAATAACCCAAATTTCAGACGAAAATAAAGTTCAAAAGACAGTTCAACCTAACCAAACAGATTGATAGAATCAATGCAATGCCAAATATACCCGAATTTACCATGTATTGACCATTTTTTAGCCTAATTTAGCAGAATTTCTTAAATGTGTACAGCTGCTAATTGTACATTTTCTGAAAATCTGACCCATATATAGGAATTCCTGGAGACTTCCCGATCCCTCCACTCTTTCAGTGTATGCATGACATTGATCAAAGCATGGGTGACCTTGACAAGTGTATCTAACCCACATTAAATAGGTTGAGATGAGAGGGACCAGGATTGCCTTGTCACTGGTATTATTCTCATATAACAACATCCTAATGTCAGCCCTGGTGCAGATGTATCACGTGTTATAGAAAAATATAGCCCTGAATATGTGAATCTATCTCAAGTCCCTCACCCTATCTGAAAAAAAATGCTCTATATTTAAAATGATTTCACCTTGAGGCAACACTAATGAAGTAAAATTCTTTTTACTTTCCAAGATTTCGTTTTTCAAACACTTGCCCAAGTCTAACGCGTCACCTCATATCCCCTTTTGCAAGAAACAGTTCTGGTATTGATCTATGAATAAAGAAATAGATCAATGACCAGACCTAGGCCACGGTGAATGAATGCATATATTGATGCATCATTCTACAGCAGACATTGGGGCCAACATTTCCCCTTACTGAACCTTGGTTAAAGCTGCACCCTCAGCTACAGCAGACATTGGGGCCAACATTTCCCTTTACTGAACCTTGGTTAAAGCTGCACCCTCAGCTACAGCAGGCATTGCAGCCAACATTTCCCTTTACTGAACCTTGGTTAAAGCTGCACCCTCAGCTACAGCAGACATTGCAGCCAACATTTCCCTTTACTGAACCTTGGTTAAAGCTGCACCCTCAGCTACAGCAGACATTGCAGCCAACATTTCCCCTTACTGAACCTTGGTTAAACCTGCACCCTCAGCTACAGTAGACATTGCAGCCAACATTTCCCCTTACTGAACCTTGGTTAAAGCTGCACCCTCAGCTACAGCAGGCATTGGGGCCAACATTTCCCTTTACTGAACCTTGGTTAAACCTGCACCCTCAGCTACAGCAGACATTGGGGCCAACATTTCCCCTTACTGAACCTTGGTTAAAGCTGCACCCTCAGCTACAGCAGGCATTGGGGCCAACATTTCCCTTTAGTGAACCTTGGTTAAAGCTGCACCCTCAGCTACAGCAGACATTGCAGCCAACATTTCCCTTTACTGAACCTTGGTTAAAGCTACACCCTCAGCTACAGTAGACATTGCAGCCAACATTTCCCTTTACTGAACCTTGGTTAAACCTGCACCCTCAGCTACAGCAGACATTGCAGCCAACATTTCCCTTTACTGAACCTTGGTTAAACCTGCACCCTCAGCTACAGCAGACATTGGGGCCAACATTTCCCCTTACTGAACCTTGGTTAAAGCTGCACCCTCAGCTACAGCAGACATTGGGGCCAACATTTCCCTTTACTGAACCTTGGTTAAAGCTGCACCCTCAGCTACAGCAGACATTGGGGCCAACATTTCCCTTTACTGAACCTTGGTTAAAGCTGCACCCTCAGCTACAGCAGACATTGGGGCCAACATTTCCCCTTACTGAACCTTGGTTAAAGCTGCACCCTCAGCTACAGCAGACATTGGGGCCAACATTTCCCTTTACTGAACCTTGGTTAAAGCTGCACCCTCAGCTACAGCACACATTGGGGCCAACATTTCCCTTTACTGAACCTTGGTTAAAGCTGCACCCTCAGCTACAGCAGACATTGCAGCCAACATTTCCCTTTACTGAACCTTGGTTAAACCTGCACCCTCAGCTACAGCAGACATTGGGGCCAACATTTCCCTTTACTGAACCTTGGTTAAAGCTGCACCCTCAGCTACAGCAGACATTGGGGCCAACATTTCCCTTTACTGAACCTTGGTTAAAGCTGCACCCTCAGCTACAGCAGACATTGGAGCCAACATTTCCCTTTACTGAACCTTGGTTAAAGCTGCACCCTCAGCTACAGCAGACATTGGGGCCAACATTTCCCTTTAGTGAACCTTGGTTAAAGCTGCACCCTCAGCTACAGCAGGCATTGGGGCCAACATTTCCCTTTAGTGAACCTTGGTTAAAGCTGCACCCTCAGCTACAGCAGGCATTGGAGCCAACATTTCCCTTTACTGAACCTTGGTTAAAGCTACACCCTCAGCTACAGCAGACATTGCAGCCAACATTTCCCTTTACTGAACCTTGGTTAAAGCTGCACCCTCAGCTACAGCACACATTGGGGCCAACATTTCCCTTTACTGAACCTTGGTTAAAGCTGCACCCTCAGCTACAGCAGACATTGCAGCCAACATTTCCCCTTACTGAACCTTGGTTAAAGCTGCACCCTCAGCTACAGCAGACATTGGGGCCAACATTTCCCTTTACTGAACCTTGGTTAAAGCTGCACCCTCAGCTACAGCAGACATTGGGGCCAACATTTCCCTTTACTGAACCTTGGTTAAAGCTGCACCCTCAGCTACAGCAGACATTGGGGCCAACATTTCCCCTTACTGAACCTTGGTTAAAGCTGCACCCTCAGCTACAGCAGACATTGGGGCCAACATTTCCCTTTACTGAACCTTGGTTAAAGCTGCACCCTCAGCTACAGCACACATTGGGGCCAACATTTCCCTTTACTGAACCTTGGTTAAAGCTGCACCCTCAGCTACAGCAGACATTGCAGCCAACATTTCCCTTTACTGAACCTTGGTTAAACCTGCACCCTCAGCTACAGCAGACATTGGGGCCAACATTTCCCTTTACTGAACCTTGGTTAAAGCTGCACCCTCAGCTACAGCAGACATTGGGGCCAACATTTCCCTTTACTGAACCTTGGTTAAAGCTGCACCCTCAGCTACAGCAGACATTGGAGCCAACATTTCCCTTTACTGAACCTTGGTTAAAGCTGCACCCTCAGCTACAGCAGACATTGGGGCCAACATTTCCCTTTAGTGAACCTTGGTTAAAGCTGCACCCTCAGCTACAGCAGGCATTGGGGCCAACATTTCCCTTTAGTGAACCTTGGTTAAAGCTGCACCCTCAGCTACAGCAGGCATTGGGACCAACATTTCCCTTTACTGAACCTTGGTTAAAGCTGCACCCTCAGCTACAGCAGACATTGGGGCCAACATTTCCCCTTACTGAACCTTGGTTAAAGCTACACCCTCAGCTACAGCAGACATTGGGGCCAACATTTCCCTTTACTGAACCTTGGTTAAAGCTGCACCCTCAGCTACAGCAGACATTGGGGCCAACATTTCCCTTTACTGAACCTTGGTTAAAGCTGCACCCTCAGCTACAGCAGACATTGGGGCCAACATTTCCCTTTACTGAACCTTGGTTAAAGCTGCACCCTCAGCTACAGCAGACATTGCAGCCAACATTTCCCCTTACTGAACCTTGGTTAAAGCTGCACCCTCAGCTACAACACACATTGGGGCCAACATTTCCCTTTACTGAACCTTGGTTAAAGCTGCACCCTCAGCTACAGCAGACATTGGGGCCAACATTTCCCCTTACTGAACCTTGGTTAAAGCTGCACCCTCAGCTACAGCAGGCATTGGGGCCAACATTTCCCTTTACTGAACCTTGGTTAAAGCTGCACCCTCAGCTACAGCAGGCATTGGGGCCAACATTTCCCTTTACTGAACCTTGGTTAAAGCTACACCCTCAGCTACAGCAGACATTGGGGCCAACATTTCCCTTTACTGAACCTTGGTTAAAGCTGCACCCTCAGCTACAGCAGACATTGGGGCCAACATTTCCCTTTACTGAACCTTGGTTAAAGCTGCACCCTCAGCTACAGCAGACATTGCAGCCAACATTTCCCTTTACTGAACCTTGGTTAAAGCTGCACCCTCAGCTACAGCAGACATTGGGGCCAACATTTCCCCTTACTGAACCTTGGTTAAAGCTGCACCCTCAGCTACAGCAGACATTGCAGCCAACATTTCCCCTTACTGAACCTTGGTTAAAGCTGCACCCTCAGCTACAGCAGACATTGGGGCCAACATTTCCCTTTACTGAACCTTGGTTAAAGCTGCACCCTCAACTACAGCAGGCATTGGGGCCAACATTTCCCTTTACTGAACCTTGGTTAAAGCTGCACCCTCAGCTACAGCAGACATTGGGGCCAACATTTCCCTTTACTGAACCTTGGTTAAAGCTGCACCCTCAGCTACAGCAGGCATTGGGGCCAACATTTCCCTTTACTGAACCTTGGTTAAAGCTGCACCCTCAGCTACAGCAGACATTGGGGCCAACATTTCCCTTTACTGAACCTTGGTTAAAGCTGCACCCTCAGCTACAGCAGACATTGGGGCCAACATTTCCCCTTACTGAACCTTGGTTAAAGCTGCACCCTCAGCTACAGCACACATTGGGGCCAACATTTCCCTTTAGTCAACCTTGGTTAAACCTGCACCCTCAGCTAATGTCGGTCAAAAACTGAACATTTTCTACTTGTTCCATTCTTTTCCAACCCATCTTAAAGTCATATGATCAATCACATCATATTAGATTTTCATATTAAATGGCCCGATGTAGGTTTTGAATCGATCGAGACGGAGGGTCAAATCGCACGACAAGGGGTGGAGTGTGATTTGACCCATGTCGATATCGATTCAAAACCATACAGAGCGCCATTTGATATTTATTACATACTGATTTGTAGATTCCTCTGTTATATTTACCTTATTATTACTGCTTACTTGCCAAATTATCAGAACGTTGCTTGAAAACTTTCGAAACTTGCAAGGCAGCGCTACACAGCAGAGCGCAACGTCACCAAGTGCGCAACGTTGGCAAACCAATGAAATTGCATCATATGGATCACATGTTCATGCCCCGCTCAAATAGCACATAGGTGCTATTTGACTTTTCAAATAGCACCTCTGAATAGCACCCTCGAAATCACATATGTATGTAATAAAGTATTCAATGTTATCATTGCGATAAGAGGGATTCCCCTGCTCATGGGGGGGGGGGGGGGGGGTGTTCAATCGTTCTTTATTATACACGCATTGCTCTGGAAACAATGCACCTAGAGTGAGTAATGCATAGTATGTATTTCACTAGTGAGTTATGTGGGGTTATCATGGCAACCAATCTGGTGGGTTTTTTTTTTACTAAGATTACCGCAAATTCATGACTCGATTTTTTTTCTATTTTCATGATTGAAAGCATATCTGTTAACTAACTCGTTGGTTTAGTCGCTTAGAATATTGCACTTATTACTCGATACGTAACTCAATATTCAATACGCAATATTCACGCTCCTTCAAACAACTCGTTAGTTAACCTGTATTAGTCTATTTTACGATAAACTTTAGGAGGCAGACAATATTAATTTTGTGCATGACTGAAAGTGATTCAATTCAATTCAATTTACGAATTCTTTATTGCAGCAGATGTTTTCACAATAAAGTGGTCCAACAATCTAAATACCGTGAACAAGTGTCTAGATCTATAGGTCTTTCGTTGGGTGCCTGATTCTTGTTTGAGCTTTAATTACAATTCGTTCCTACTGTCCCAGCTTGCTGGTACATAAAGGAATAAACATGAGGTATATTTTCACTGATGTTTACAATGTTCTAATCAATAAAATCCTCATCAGACCGTATTGAGTTTCCAATTATATATTTTTTTAACTTTTGGACTTTTGGATGATCAACTTCAAAATGATATATTAGCCTTTAATGAATAAAAGAAATGTGTCCATTGCATATACGAATATTGGAATATAAACGTTTGTTTATGGTTTTCAGCCTAACAGTTAAACATTAGGAATATATATTTAATGCACCCGGTTTATGTCCACCCCTATGTATCTGGTCTTCAGAAAATGAACAATCAGCAGCTCTACACATTTAGTAAATTCTGCTAAATGTTATGTGTCGATGACAAATGAGTCAGAAGTGGCAAAATTGATATTTTTTTCCAAAGTGATTTATTCACAAGATCTCTTTGTTGGAACGGTTTCATTGTTGGTGTGCTTAGCACCAATAGTAGTATGAACACATGTACCTATATATGTCAAGACACTGTATTAAATATATCTAAAAGGATCAGATTTTCAGAAAATGTACAACTGGCAGCTGTACACTTTTAGTAAATTCTGCTAAATTAGGCTGCAATTTGGCCAATACTAGGTAAATTCGAGAATATTCGACATTGTATTGATTCTAGCAATCTGCTTGGTTAGGTTGAACTGTATTTTGAACTTGATTATCGTCTGAAATTTGGGTTTTTTGAGAGGATTGGTGAAGGTGAATTGTACATTTACTGGCGATATCACCCAAATGTAGCTGAGGTTGTCCGAGTAGGAGTATATTTAACTATATTTTACTACTTTACTATAATGATTGACCATCAAGAAATATTGCTAACTTTTTTTCATATATAAAGTAGAAATAAGTACATATTAGATGTGTTAATGTTTACCATCGTTGGAACTGGCTTGATCTCATCCTTTCAAATATGCAAATTGTGACTCAGTTTTTCTCTAATAGGGGATTTGCATAGCCGCAATTTTGAATCTAGATTCGCATGGAATTATGGGAGTAATGGTACAGTATAGAACCTATAGAAAACATGCTATGTTTAGCATGGACTATTTACCAATGTTGAAGATGAGAAGTGATCGTGTTATACTAGGGGGGCCGGGTTGTATATAATTGATGTTTCCTTAATGGGATGGAATAAAACCCTGTGTTATGATTTTCTATGGTTTATTCACAAGCTTTCGCCCTGGTTTGGGCTTCATTTACCAATGGTCTAATGTCAATATCCATGTGTTATACATGTTTCCATAACACCATCTTGACATCATGCATTTGGTTTTCATAGATCATTTATACAAGCTGCGATAGTGTTGAAAACATTCTTGCAATAAAAATGTTGCAAAATGTTTGTAGGTCAGATTTCATCAGAATCCATCCCAGCATGCACTGTAACAGACATGCGCAGTGGCATATGCAACTCCCCTTTTGTATCCGTTTTGGATCATCTTTAATTATCATATCAATAAATAAAAAGAATATGTGTTGCGTTACAGGAAAATGAGTCACAAGTCGCAAAAAATGGATTTTGAGATATCATCATATTTGAAAAGTTGAGATCAAGCCGATTCTAATGGTAGTAAACAGTAGGACATTTAAGTAGCGTTTCTATATTTTATGGTGATATCTGTATTTTTTTTTAAAAAAGTTATTAATAATTATATTTCGGTGGACAATTACTAACAAAGTACCTAAATATACTCCATAGGATGACCTTAGACATGCATAGATATATTTAATTCATTGCCATGAAATTGTGTACATGTATTAATGTTACTAGCAGCATTAAGCACACCAAAGATTAGAATTTTCCAACAAAGATTTCTTAGAAATAAATCACTTTGAAATATATCCATTTTGCGACTTATGACTCATTTTCCTAAAACACATCACATATAGATCACCAATGATAAACACTTTGTATGTCCGAGTATATTTGCTAGCACACCGATTTAAAAAAATATGTTTGATTATTTGAAGTTGAACTGCTTTTGATTATTTCTGTTCTTAAATTTTACTATTTTTAGAGACCGTGGAAGTTGAAGTAAAATTAAGAGCGGAAAGCGAATGTATATTTCGATGGAGATCGACTGAGATGGAAGTTTTGTTGACGGATTTAAAAAAAATTGGACTTGACCCATATAAAAGACGCTGCATCAGCTTTTATGGCTGAGGCTACATAAAGAAGCAAACAGAACCAAAACCGCAAATAGCGATTGAGGGGTGAATTATTTATTGCACACAACAGGTCGATAGACATGTAGAGAGTAGGGCCAACCCAAGAAGTATTGGAGATGTTTTTTATAAACAGAGTGAATAAGAGTGGTTTAATGATTACCCGTAGGCGTTGGACTCTCTATCTCCTCTCTCTCCCTCTCTCTCTCTCTGTCACTCTGTCTCTCTCTCTGTCGCTCTGTCTCTCTCTCTCTGACTCTCTGTCTCTCACCCTCTCTCCCTCCTCTCTCTCTGTCTATCTTCTCTCTCCCTCCCTCTCTCTCTCCCTCTCTCTCTCCCTCTCTCTCTCCCTCTCTCTCTCCCTCTCTCTCTCTATCTTCTCTCTCCCTCTCTCTCTCCCTCTCTCTCTCCCTCCTCTCTCTCTCCCTCTCTCTCTCCCTCTCTCTCTCCCTCCTCTCTCTCTCTCCCTCTCTCTCTCTATCTTCTCTCTCCCTCCCTCTCTCCCTCCCTCTCTCTCTCCCTCTCTCTCTCCCTCTCTCTCTCCCTCCTCTCTCTCTCTCTATCTTCTCTCTCCCTCCCTCTCTCTCTCCCTCTCTCTCTCCCTCTCTCGCTCCCTCTCTCTCTCTATCTTCTCTCTCCCTCTCTCTCTCCCTCTCTATCTATCTTCTCTCTCCCTCTCTCTCTCTCTATCTTCTCTCTCTCTATCTATCTTCTCTCTCTCTCGCTCTCTCTCTCTATCTTCTCTCTCTCTCTCTATCTTCTCTCCCTCTCTCTCGCTCTCTCTATCTTCTCTCCCTCTCTCTCGCTCTCTCTCTCTTCTCTCTCCCTCCTCTCTCACTCTCCCTCTCTCTCCCTCCCTCTCTCTCTCTCTTTCTCTCTGCATATCCCTCTCTCTCTCGTTCTCTCTCCCTCTCCCTCTCCCTCTCTCCATTTCTCTCCCTCTCTGTGTCTCTCCCTCTCTGACTGTCTCTCTCTTTATGTGTCTCTACCTCTCTATATGTCTCTCCCTCTCTCTCTCCTCCCGCTATCTCCCTCTGTCTGTTTCTCTGCCCTCCCTCCCTCTCCCTCTGTCTCCGGGTCTGTCTCTCTCTCCCTCTCTTTCTGTCTGTCTCTCTCTCCCTCTCCTTCCAACTGTTTATATCATTAAATTATCACCAAATATTGACAAAATATCGAATACAGTCCTTTATGTCACAATATGAGTAAACTTGTTAAAGTTTATAGCTGAAAATGTAGCTTTAAGAGACTAAATGAAGGGTAAAGCCGCCCACTCAGTGAATCACTAGACCCAGATGCTGCCACCACCAGCAGGTAATAGAGCATGGCTGGTAGAGACAGGCAGGGGTCACACAAGTACTAGGCCATCACTCACTCACAGCCTTCTTTTAACCATTCTTCAAGTTTCTCCAGTAAATATTTGAAATGGGTTGGACGGGGGAGTGTCCTGAAAGCGCTACCACAACTGAGGCTCAGGCCTCAGAGAGAAAGATCTACCTTGACTCACCTGGGAAACGTTTATCGTTGCTGCGTGAGCTTGGTAATACCCGATTGTGACCTCATCCCAGTTGTTGTTGCAACTGGGATGCGATCAGGGCTGAGCTGTGAGGGCTCAGATGACTATACCGAAGTGTTGTCATATTTGAATTGATGATATTAGATTGGAAATAGAATGAAATCAAATCATCTCAGATGTCCCCCCACGTTCATTAAATTATTGAGATGGATATTTATCCAAAGACACATCAGATAAGAATGGTAGTGGTAATACTGCGTTAATGGCTTTTCTGGCCTGGGAGTAGACGTCCTAATGGGATTATAATGACATTTTGAAAGGACTCTCTCAACTCTGAGCCTAGACTGGAGAGGCTTTCCCTCAGTTCGGAGGGACTGCCTCAACTCTGAGCCTAGACTGACTAGTGTAGCTATACGTATAATTATATCCTTATACAGCGAACCATACACAACTAAAAGTGTCACCTTGATTGATTGACATTTTTATTTGAACGTACAGATATCACCAGAAGAGACTCCTGGGCTAATAGGTTTTTCAGTCCCATTTTTATCCCCTCCTTAGTTCTCTATATTCTACTTATCTTAGCTACTCAGTGAGCAATAAGAAGTTTCAGAAATATCAGAAATTTATATTTCTTAATGGCTCTGCTTTGTGATGATGCTATGAACAGGTAGAAGCCTTGCCATCATAAATGTGAACCACACATGTAGGACTGAATCTTAACGGATACCATTTTTATTACGACAAAGACTGGATGTGCTCCTCTTTAAACAAAAAACAGAATGACGTCGAGACTTTATGACGTTGTGCAGTGAACGTCATCGCGTACGCCTAGGTGATGATCAGAGACTAACCAAGAAACGATATAGGTCCGTGTGGAATTGTTTGGTTTGTTAAGGTGAAACCCGGAGACCTATGCTCTCCTGGTCACGGGGATGGGGGTTGGGCTGTGTGGGGTGCCCCCAAGCCCCTCCACCATGGTTATTATCTAATGGTAGGATTCAATGTTATAGGGACAATAAAAACATTTATCAGTACTAGTGTAAAAAAACAAAAACAAAAAAGAAATTTATATTTCTACATGTATCCCCCTATGAATGCGGATGGTTTGATATTTTCACCATAACTTACTTCCATATAATTTTCTCTGTAGTCTACTAGTAACATACTGGAAATCATTTTTCAGAAGTTTGTCTCTTTTTGTACAGTGCTTTTAGGTACACATAACTAATGTGTTGAATTGAATTGGCTATATTTTTTTTGTTGAGTTCTTTGATGATATAATTCATTCATACTCATTTTTGTTAGCATCTGTCAAATGAGGCTTACATCGATTAGCCAGGTGTAATTACCTGGATACATGTGCACCTCATGTGATGTCATAATGTCAACATCACCAAGGGAATAGTTGTCACACCCATCTTATGCTAATTAGTGGGCTAATTACCCACATACTTACATAACTTAATAATCATCCACCTTCGTTCTCTGAACTAGCTCTACCATCGATTCTAGAATATCCAGAGTAAACACTGTATGGGTCAGATTTTCAGAAAATGTGCAATTTAACTTCGCCATTCTTCTCAAATAACTCACATTTCTGACGAAAATAAAGTTAAAAATACAGTTAAACCTAACCAAACCGATTGCTAGAATCAATGCAATGCCGAATATACTCGAATTTACCTAGTATTGACTAAATTGCAGCCTAATTTTGCAGAACTTACTAAATGTGAAGAGCTGCCAATTGTACATTTTCTGAAAATCTGACCCGTATATCATAGTGAGGTATTAGATACCCACTACTGGGGATCTTCCAAATCCTCAGTAGCATGGTAGCATTGGTTGAGGCTATAACTTGGTACAACACATCTTCAGAAAATGTACAATTGGCAGCTGTACAAATTTAGTAAATTCTGCTAAATTAGGCTGCAATTTGGTCAATACTAGGCATATATGGGTATATTTGGTATTGCCTTGATTCAAACAGTCTGTTTGGTTATGTTGAACAGTATTTTGAACCTGATTTTTCTCTTAAATTTGGGTTATTTGAGAGAATTGGTGAAAGTGAATTGTACATTTTCGGAAAATCTGACCCATAACTTGGTACAACACATGAATTGGCTATATATAGTTTGATCAATACAACTGGAGGTGTAGTTTCTGTACTAGTAACCTCCATCCTTACATAACATGGCAAAGAATCAAAACCATTGAGGAATTAGATTTGTAGTCCCTGCATACATGCCCTAAACCTAGGCCAAACTATGTATTCACTATACTAGAAACATAGGCCAAGCTATGTATTCACTATACTAGAAACATAGGCCAAGCTATGTATTTAATATACCAGAAACATAGGCCAAGCTATGTATTCACTATACTAGAAACATAGGCCAAGCTATGTATTCACTATACTAGAAACATAGGCCAAGCTATGCATTCACTATACTAGAAACATAGGCCAAGCTATGTATTCACTATACTAGAAACATAGGCCAAGCTATGTATTCACTATACTAGAAACATAGACCAAGCTATGTATTCACTATACTAGAAACCTAGGCCAAGCTATGTATTCACTATACTAGAAACATAGGCCAAGCTATGTATTCAATATACCAGAAACATAGGCCAAGCTATGTATTCACTATACTAGAAACATAGGCCAAGCTATGTATTCACTATACTAGAAACATAGGCCAAGCTATGTATTCACTATACTAGAAACATAGGCCAAGCTATGTATTCACTATACTAGAAACATAGGCCAAGCTATGTATTCAATATACCAGAAACATAGGCCAAGCTATGTATTCACTATACTAGAAACATAGGCCAAGCTATGTATTCAATATACCAGAAACATAGGCCAAGCTATGTATTCAATATACCAGAAACATAGGCCAAGCTATGTATTCACTATACTAGAAACATAGGCCAAGCTATGTATTCACTATACTAGAAACCTAGGCCAAGCTATGTATTCACTATACCAGAAACATAGGCCAAGCTATGTATTCACTATACTAGAAACATAGGCCAAGCTATGTATTCACTATACTAGAAACATAGGCCAAGCTATGTATTCACTATACTAGAAACATAGGCCAAGCTATGTATTCACTATACTAGAAACATAGGCCAAGCTATGCATTCACTATACTAGAAACATAGGCCAAGCTATGTATTCACTATACTAGAAACATAGGCCAAGCTATGTATTCAATATACCAGAAACATAGGCCAAGCTATGTATTCACTATACTAGAAACATAGGCCAAGCTATGTATTCAATATACCAGAAACATAGGCCAAGCTATGTATTCAATATACCAGAAACATAGGCCAAGCTATGTATTCAATATACCAGAAACATAGGCCAAGCTATCTATTCACTTTACTACAAACATAGGCCAAGCTATGTAAAATCCAGGACATCCCATCAGGACCCGGCGTTTTCTCGCGGAAATACGGTATTAATCACTAAGGATGAAAAAAAAGTAATAAATGAATACAAAGAGATTGAGAAGCAGCTGGGATGGACCAAGTACACTTCCTGGATGTCTGAATATGTGTCACTCAGTGTAGGTTTTACATGCAATAAAGAGACATGGGATGGGGCAGAGGCCGGGGGCAGAGGCAACCTAGTAATAGTAAAACTGATATGCCTCAACAAGAGCTGTATTGAGGGCAGGGGGTGGTATTATTGAATTGCTGAAATAGATACTGGTAAAACTACCGTATATGGGTGAAATTTCCAGAAAATGCACAATTCACATTTAGCAACCCTCCCAAATAACCCGAATTTAATAGAGAAATGAGACTCAAAACACAATTCAACACAACCAAACACATTCTTTGAATCAACTCAATACCGAATATACTCAGATATAGCTATCATTTACAGTTTAATTTAGCAGAATTTACTAAATGTGTAGAACTGGCGATTGTGCATTTTCTGAAAATCTGACCCATATACCTCATGTTACCATTATTGTAACTGTAAAAACCTACAGTATATAAGGCGGCTCGCCATGATCACTATCATGTTAATTACTTACCCCCAGTGATATGGAATAACCTGGGAAGAGTTGGATTTCTCCACTATAATGTACTATCTGTTATTTGTCCTGTTTGTAATGTATTATGTTCATTTTATGGTCCAGTAGGAAGACCTGCATGATGCAAATACTGTGAACTTTATTTATGTATGTACTTGTAATAAAATGAAATAAAAATCTATACATATATTAGATATAAAGAATGTACTGTAAACGTATTAATGTTTGCACAGTATTTATTTTCGCGCACCCACCTTTGTGCGTGAAAATAAATCCTGCGCGAAAGGTATAACTATTGCATAAACAATGTGTGAGACTTCCTTGCTGCGGGAATTTAAATCTGCGGGAAAAGGTGCCAAAGTACTTAGTGCGCGAAAATGTAAATGCGCGAAAATAAATATGTTTACAGTATCTCTCTATCTAGTTACAACAGGGAGGTATAACATTAAAGCTGCATTCCCAGCTATTACGACAAAACAAATCTTCAAAGAAATCTGACCAAATTCACTCATATTATGACTTATAGGACCGGATTCATCAATATTCTGCTGCTGTAATTGGGGCCCCTCTCTGTGGCCATTGGAAGCTGTAGCCACATTATGTAAACACACATGGCCTAGGCCCGTCTTCCAGTCAGAATTATCCATGAGCCTCTAGTCTGGCCTCAGTCCACCAGTCATTATATCCTATTTTGAATCTTCCCTTATGTGATACCTTATGTATTGATTTAAGCTGTTATGAAATGTTCAGTCAGATATGACAGTCAGGTTATCACTTGATAAATCAATACATAGCAGGTTAAGGTGTCACATTGTTGGTGGTGATATCACATTCTCAAGTGCTCTCCTGATCAATGAATTATACCAAGATCAAAACCATAATTTATAACTGACTTTATAGGTTGTGAACTCATGTGTATCATGATGATTTATATAATCCTATTGTTCCTTTTGTTTAAAAACTGTATGTCAACTGGGCCAACTGAAAAACCCCTCACAGGGATGTTGCAAACCCAGTTAAATAAAATATATTAAAAACAATAAGCAAACAAACAAAACGAGTGATAGGCGAGTGGGTTACGAAAAAAAATAAACAATGAGGACAGTGCAATATTGTCCCGAGTTCCACATTCAAATTTAGGTTCTATATTTACTCCCACGTTGCTATGCTTACCTTATATGGCTATGTTTACTGGGGACAGGAAGTCATACCACACACATTGAACTGGTACAAATTACCACACTACTTCCGCCCATACAAATAGCTTGTGGTACCAATTGGTACCCATGGAGTAAAACCCATTACAACAAATTTATACCTCCCGAAATACTCAGTAAAGTAAATATAAAACACAGTAAAGTAAATATAAAAAACAAACCCATATGTTGAGTAAAACCCATTACAATATACCCATATGAATGCTCAGAAAGTAAGGTGGGGTTCATAAACATTGATGATCAAAATCTTGTTTGGCAGTTGATGCCATTGTCACATAAACATGGTTGAAAGATCATTATCCTTGGTCATATATGGGTCAGGTCGTCAGAAAATGTACAATCGGTAGCTCTACACATTTAGTAAATTCTTAAATAAGGCTGAAAAATGGTAAACACTAGGTATATATGAGTATATTTGGTACTGAATTGAGGAGTCAAAGATCTGTTCAGTTATGCACTTGTTAATTGGGAATGGTAGGGGGATGTCCAATTAAATACGCCCCCCCCCCCCCCCACCAGGCAGGGATTTCCCTTAGTTTACCAAAGTATCAAGGACATTCCCCCTGGGTGGGGAAATGACTGTCAAGGTTTATATTATTCATAATTCTTATTTGCAATAATGATATGAAAAATGAGCCCCATAGGGTCGGGGAATTTACACAAATTCCTTGCCCTGGGGGGGGCGCGGGGGGCTCGAGGATTTCATCATGTTTCCCAACATGCCCAGGACATTTCCCCAGGACATTCCCCCTACCCCCGGGGGTCAGGGGGTGGGGGGGTGCAATTGATAAGTGCATTACATTGAACTGTATTAAATTTGAGTTATTTGATAGAATTATTCAGTGAGTGAGTGAGTGAGTGAGTGAGTGAGTGAGTGAGTGAGTGAGTGAGTGAGTGAGAGTGATGGTTGCTTAATGCCATGACGACATGCAAATGGAGTCATATTCATGACAGTGAGGGTTAGTGAAATGGGATGAGAGGAGTAAAGTGATCTAGTTCACAGTCCAGCTGTAAATTGAATGAATGTGAATGATCTGACAAGTAACTCTAAATTTCAACTCTTTTTCAAGTTCAGACAGCATTTACTGACAACTCTAATGGAAATGAGCCCATGCCATGTGTTCTAGCAGGTCTTCCACGGAACCCTTTGTGGTTACGGACCGCTACAGTGATTTGGTTCAGGTTGTACTGATTTGCTTCACCAGTTTTATTCATATTTTATTAATCCAAGACATATTTATAGCGCTTTTCGTCAGCCAAATATGATCTTTGCGATATAGCTCACCACTTTAATGGGAAATTACTAAATATGCACACACAGCTCAAGTCTTTTCAAGCGGCTTTCTTGACTGTTACGAAAACAAAAACCAATGTTCTGCTGCTCTTAGATGTTTATACATGAATTTCAAATGTGGCTGTGTGTGGGGAGGGGGGTGGGGGGAGGGGGGAGGGGGGAGGGGGGAGGGGGGAGGGGGGAGGGGGGAGGGGGGAGGGGGGAGGGGGGAGGGGGGAGGGGGAGGGGGAATTGGTTGCTTTACGCCCTGTTTTGACACCATACTTTTCGTATATTTAGTCCTATCAGGGAGAGAGGGGAAACACGCTAACAAGATACAACACCCTGCTCTTTTCGATTATTAGCAATGGTTCTTTAACATGCATATAGGGCCATAGATTATTGCCGCCGGTGAGCAATAATGAGTCATCATAGGAAGGAATTCTGTATGGTCGAAAAAAAAAATAAAAAAAAAATATCAAAAACTTACAATAATATTGTTAGCCAAGTTTGAAAAACATGTTATCCGTGTATGATTAGAATGATATTGTTCTGTCGGTAGTAAATTAATAGACTTATGTCTTCTTGCATGGTAATTATTTAGAAATTTAAAATCTTAAAAACCAAAATATATATAGATATAATTATGTAAATTTTCGAACTTGTGTAACATGAGATTATTAGGTTCGCCTGAAAATGTTTTCGCAATAAAATTTATTAAAAAAAAAAATTGGGGCGGGTCCCCCAAATACAAATGAGGGCGTTTTAGAAACCCTGTAGGGGAGGGGGGAATGTACAAAATACTCCAAAATTTTGGTCAAACCATATGTGGGTCACATTTTCACAAAATGTACAATTCGCCTTCACCAATCCTCTCGAATAACTCACATTTAACACAAAAAATGGGCTTCAAAATGCAGTTTAACATAACAGAACTGATACTTTAAATCAATGCGCGCCCAAATATACTCAGATGTATCCGGTATTCATCATTTTTCAAGCAAATTTGACAGAATTTCCTAAATGTGTAGAGCTGCCAATTGTACGTTTTCAGAAAATCTGACCCATGTAGATGAATTGGAAAAGAATGTACCAAAGAGTAGAAAATATTGACTATTTTACAGACGGTAGCTGAGAATACAACTTTAATTTCAGCTATTGAACTCAATTAAACAGTGTAGTAAAACATAACCCAAAAAGTGAAAACCATAACCCAAGAAATATAGACTCGAGTTAGAGCCACCCAGATCAGATAAGAACGGTATGGCAGTAGATTGCACTGCCTGAATGGCTTTCCTGGCCCTGGAGTAGGCGTCCTAATGGCATTCAAATGACGGTTTGGAGCGAGAGGCTTTCCCTCAGTTTGAAGGGACTCTCTCAAGTATGAGCCTAGACTATACATAGAGAGAATGGATTCGTCCGCATAAGCACGATACCGTAGGAAGAGTGCTTATGCAGACAAATCAAGTTCAATAAATTTTCGATTACTGCAGGCGAGTTCCATTCTATATTTATTATATGGGCATAAAACTTGATGTGTAAAATCTGAAAAAAGTAGCCGACTTGGTGACGAAGTACATGTAGTTCATATAGTATGCATGCTATATTAATATTTTTATAGCACCCCACTTATAGCACCTCTCATATGGAATGCGCATATAATAAACATATTTATTGTATCATGTGGGTCATTGTAGGGTGTTGCTCAAGTTGATAATTTAGTGGACATCAACTCTGATATGGGTCAGATTTTCAGAAAATGTACAATTCACCTTTACCAATCCTCTTAAATAACCCACATTTAAGACAGAAATAAGCTTCAAAATGCGGTTTAACATAACAGAACTGATACTTTAAATCAATGTGATACCAAATATACTCAGATATACCCAAAATTTATATTTTTTTAGCAGAACTTAGCAGAAATTACTAAATATGTGGAGCTGCCAATTGTACATTTTCTGAAAATCTGACCCATATAGTACTTCTGCA
Source organism: Sthenelais limicola (assembly GCA_942159475.1). Classification (NCBI taxonomy): domain Eukaryota; kingdom Metazoa; phylum Annelida; class Polychaeta; order Phyllodocida; family Sigalionidae; genus Sthenelais; species Sthenelais limicola. Next base: position 124,348,360 of record OW804097.1, read on the forward strand.
AGTGTAAATGTTTGGCATTTTCTATAAATTTATGGAACATCTTTCATATTAAACAATGAACCTCCTACATTATACATCACTCAGTGCAGGCACCATTGACAATAAGATATAATCAAACAAACTGCGTGGTAAAAATGTCCTTCAACCCATACACCAAAAGTGCTGGTGTGAAATTATATTATTTCCTTTCTCATGCATGGCTCCTATTTGTACATCATGTTTAGGTACAAATAAAGAATACTTTGAAGAGCAAACATGATGCAGAAGAGGGACGTGTGTAATTCTCGATGTATAGCTGTCCCGGAGGAAGATGACATTGTTGACAGATTGAATAAAAGAAGTTGTCGTAAAAACAAAAAAAAAGAATACTTTGAATTGAATTGAATATTTATATTTATCATATTTGTGTGAAGTGTTGAAGCAAAATGAGTTACAGGTCGCGAAAAATGGATTTGATATATTTATTATATAGTTTATGGCAGGATAATTATAATACAGTGATTAATATCTCTTAATTTCTCTCTGATGTCGATGTGTGGAAGAAGGAATGCCATTAGTCCCTGTTAATCAGTTCACATCCATACCATCATTTCCATGTTATTAGTTCTTATTTTTAGTTACATTATATAGTCATGCACCTAGTTAGTTAAAACCACACTAGACACAGCGCCAGGCAGAATATCATTACAGATGCTGTGAGCTTTGGTCTTGACAAATAGTCATGTCTTGCTGTATAAAAATGTTGAATAAAATTTTAAAAAATAAAATAAAATAAAAAGCAGCTGGGCTATGGCCTCGGCTCACCTCCCTCGATCCAATTTTTACATTCTACGGTTTTTTTTTTAAAAAAAATTCGTGAATGTTAGTGAATTGGGTACCATTCTGTCAATCATCCTGAGTAGCAAGTTCATGTGATACATTTTGAGGTGTTGGTTGAGGATTGGTGTGAGGAGTGTGGACACTTATCTGGGAGGATATCTGGATGCCCATCTCTGTGTGATGTAATTCACGCCAACACTACTAACTTTGCACTTATGCAAGAACTGCTTGATTGACAACTTTCTACCATCTCTGCCGTAAATCCCTGAAGGCCAGTGTGACATCCTATTGGTTGACATTTGTTGTATTCTATTGGCTATCTTGGTTTGATTGACAAGTTGCCACTTAAGGCCACTCTATAGGTTTTGAGAGGAACCCATTTAAAGAGGACCACTCATGACTGAATCTGAGTGATCTACACCTACTACACCCTTTGGGATTTTTGGGATTCAAGTCTTGGAGACAGACAAGCTCGGAATTGCAAAGACTAAAAGACAATTGTGTATTATTAGATTACAATATGTTGTTTGATGTCTTATGTCTAATTCCCTTGCATTGTACTTTCATGTTTATCCAACTGCCTTTGTAAACAGGGAGCGTGCAACTTTCCTAGTTGTTAATGAACTGAATTTTACTTCCACTCCTGTGTTCTTCTAATACAGACATTCGAGGCATTTCAGATTACAGTACTTCTGATATTCATAATCTAGCCATTGCACACAAATAGTCGACCGTAGAATTCGTTTCCTTTGGAAACGCACAATATATACATTAACTTAAACTGATTATAAAGTTAAACAGAAAAATAGTTCATTAAATGATTGATTAACTTAAATAACTTATAACTTGTTTTGTTTTGGTTTTGTTTTTTTTGGGGGGGGAAGTTCCTCCTGTCTTAGATCTAACCCTCTCCCCTCTAAGCCAGGCCATAATAGTACATATCAAATAGGCGACGTTTAATAATGACACTTAGATGACCAAAGCATCCCTATAAAGGAAGGAGCGCCAAACTATGTCATCATATTTGAAAAGATAAGATCAGGCGGATTCCAATGATGGTTAACATTAGGACAGCTAATATGTATTTCGATATTTTAAGTTTGACATTTTTATTTTAGAAAAGAAAAGTTTGCAATATTTTTTGTGTGGACAATTACTAGTAAAGTAGCTGAATATAGCATGAATGAAATATCCTTATTTCACGGTCTTGAAAATTTGGGAAATGATTCATACGACTTGAAATGCTAGATACCCCAAAAATGAGAACATTCTCACAAAGAAATCTTGTGAATAAAACACTTTAAAAAATATCTATTCTGCGATTTGTGACTCATTTTTCTGAGACACATCGCATTTAGTGACAACTTATTTCTATACCCTTCCAATCTAGGCTCACAGCCTCTTAGATCAGATAAGAACAATATATCAGTGATTGGACGCCTGCTGCGCTAATGGCTTTCCTCGCCCTGGAGTAGGTGTTCTAATGGGATTATAATGGCATTTTGTGGTTTGGAGCGAAATGCTTTTCCTCGGTTTGAAGGGACTCTCTCAACTCTGGGCCTAGACTGGCTAGCAGATCTATATGGGTGAAATCGCCAGAAAATGTACAATCTCCCTTCACCAATCCTCTCAAATAACCCAAATTTAAGACACAAATCAGGTTCAAAATTCAGTTTAACATAACCAAACAGATAGTTTGAATTAAGGCAATGTTAAATATCCTCAGATATACCTAGTATTGACCATTTTACAGTCTAAATTAGCAGAATTTACTAAATGTATAGATCTGCCAATTGTACATTTTCTGAAGATCTGACCAATATACTTTTCATCTAACGTACAATTAAACCTACTTATAGTAAAACCTACTTTCAGAGCCTGCTGCCAGCACACCTACGGACTAATAAATAATCTGATTTGGCTCGATTTAAACATGTATGTTAAATAATAAACAACACGATTAATGCTTGTCAGTCTGGGATCAGAGCCTCTTAGATCGGATAAGAATATTATGTCAGTGGTTGGTCGCCTGCTATGTTAGTGGGTTTCCTGGCCCTGGAGTAGGCGTCCTAATGGCATTATAATGCCATATATATTTAAGGGCAGCTACCGTAACTACATTCGTTAATGTAAAAAAAAAATTCCTGCACATGGTATAAGATATGGTACTAAGTAAGGATCTTATTTTAAAAACATATGATATTGATACATTAATATGATATTGGCCTTGAGTTTTTTTAAGGTAATGAAAAAGCACGTATGGGTGAAATCGTCAAAAAATGTACTATTTTCTTTAATCATTTCTCGCAAATTACCTAAATCTAAAGAGAGAAAAAATAAGCTCCCAAATATTATAGCAAGTACAGCATAGTGTATCGCGTATGAGGGGGGCTATATTCTCCGAGTATGGCCGAAAACAACGAGGCCGTAGGCCAAGTTGTTTTTTCGGCCATACAAGGAGAATATAGGCCTCCGAAGACACGATACTGTGCTATTCTTGCTTTTATTCCATGATTCTTAACTTAAAACAACTTTATTTCCTTTAATTTCATCAAACTGAGTTGTCTGCATTGTCTCGAACGGTCGTGACGTCACTGTACAGTACAGGGAGTTTATATTGTCCACCTTGTGAGCGGCAAGTATATCGATTATATTGTACACTCACGGCCAAATCATGGAATAAAGTTTGACACCAACCAACAGATTATTTTAGTCAACGCCACATACAGTGGAACGTCACATAAAGGCCACCTCGCTATAGAGACCACCCCTCTATTAAGACCAGTTTCCCTTAGTCCCCAATTGCTTTTCTCTTATTAGATTAGCCCCTCTAATGAGACCACCTCGCTATGAGACCACAAATAGTTTAGTCCCAAATGCGGTCTCAATAGAGAGGTTCCACTGTAGGCCTATAGGCTATTGAGTTTTAGATCCACCTTTTTAAATTTTAATTTTTCATCATAGGCCTAATTTACTATATTTTAAAGCGGCTACATTTTCACACTTACATGAATATAGTGAGTGAGTGAGACTGGTTGCTTTACGCCCTTATCAACACATTTAATATGGTTATATCAAGGGCGGGAGAGCTGAGAGGGAGGCAGTTTATGATCATACCCAGGAAACAGAGAGAGAAGAAGGGAGAGAGAGAGAAAGGCACTAGGCCTATATGGTCGATTCTCACGAACTGGTCCAGTTGCTTCTAGTTGCTAAAAATCCATATAAATAGTAGAAAAATGATATTGAAGCTTTATTTTTTTCACTGACTGTGTCTGACATTACTATATGAATGCATGGTAAGGGGTTGTGGAAGTAAGATATTTTTTTTAATTGAATCATTTATCAAAAACTGTCATTTTAGGACTATTCTGTCATAGAAATGCTATTGGTACGTTTGAAAACTGTATAATTGCAGTAAATATATACAAATATGTAAAATACTACTTATACCTATGGGAAGGTCACATTCGATCCAATATTGTAGGAAAAAAGAATTAATTTTATCTTTAATTTCTGCCCATTTTTTTTCTGTCTTTGGTAGTGGTAAAGCAATGAGTAATTTGACGTAATGCATAACTGGAGGCATAATAAGAGAATAATAAATAGCTAAGTATATTTAATACATGACCAAATCTGTCAGAAAACATATCAATTTTAATGTTGGTCAGTTGGTAAACCTCCAACCTGAAATATATTTGATTTATAAACAGTCTAGCAAAAAAAGCTGCCTGTGGTAAAGGAAACAGTAATTAGACATATGCATTCATGTTTCCAGTATCTTTTTTATTTGCTGACATTAGTGAGAAAAACTTTAATATAATATTTCATCTGGGGCAATGAATATGATGACTATTTTTTCTTTTTAAATGTCATTCCTGTTTTTTCATAAAAATCTCAATGAGCTGATGTGTAATCAGACGTATGCATAATTTGACGTATGCAAGCGAGAATTTCGGCGCATTAACGAGTAGTGCTGCCACCTGGTGGAATGCAAATGAAATATATGACACTTCCGCCATAGTTTGTATTTCCAGTCACCGCTGGGTCTCTATGAAAATAAGGAATTGATGGTTTTATTTATAATTAATGTGAACTTGCCTTGCTACTGTTGTACATACCTATTGCTATGATCAAGGACTGACTAAAATGGCTCTATTTGTACAAAGATTTAGTAAGCAATATTTGTAGAAATTATAAATCTTATATGAATGTCATCGGTAGTGAGTGATAATATGAGTTCAAACCAATCATTATCATTGTGTTGTGGGTTCTACCGACTGCACACCAATGCATACGTCAAATTACTTGCATACGTCAAATTTCCAGCTATTTTGTTATGCAAGATATTCGCTGGGAGGAAACATAGAAAGATATACATAGCAACTGTTCTATTCAGGAATAATAAAAGTTTTGATTTATTGTTAGAAATAATGACTGGACTGGATGATCTTTGCCTATGGCAATATAGGTAATTTGATGTATGCATGTAATTTGACATATGCATGTAATTTGACGTATGCATGTAATTTGACGTATGCAAGATTAACTTAAACAAAACTGCTGATAAAAATATATTTGACGATCTGTTTTTACAGATACAGCTTAGTGACTACCTATACTATCATTTATTTCATTAGAAATAATGACTGGACTGGACGATCTTTGCCTATGGCAATATTGGTAATTTGACGTATGCATGTAATTTGACGTATGCAAGATTAATTTACACAAAACTGCTGATAAAATTATATTTGACGATCGTTTTTTACAGATACAGCTTAGTGACTACCTATACTATCATTTATTTCAGATAAACCAAGTTAATAAATTAAATTGGTGATATAAATTATGATACATTTCAGTAAGAACTGGCAGTAATTTGACATATGCATTTTTCAGGTTTGAATACTTTGGAACTTGTACATAATTATCAAGTAATAATATTTACCAACTTATTGGAATATACTCAAGAACATCTCTAAGGAAAATATAAATATCTTTCTTGATAAACAATACCTCAACCAAGTTTGACATAAAGTCATGTCTGTATATCAAGGGTTTAGAAAAGAGGGCCTATGATTTTGAACAAACATAAAATGTCCTAAAATGATGGAACATTAAAAAATAATCTGGAATAGAGGTCCATAAATGTGTTTATAACAATATAGATATACATTTAGAATGATATAGCTGGTGAATACTACAAATATTTCGTCTTTCTTGTATTAAAACAAGGTGCATACGTCAAATTACACATCATTAGCTTCCCTGACTTTACAACATTCCACAGCATTGAGATATAATACTTAACCTTACCAAAGATGAAAATTATATACCTTAATACATCAGTTATCGATCCCCAAGAGAGAATTTCGTGTAAAAATATTTTTATTTTTTATTATTTTTCAAGCCTATAAAGGTCCCACTGGACCAGTTCGTGAGAATCGACCATATATATATTTTTTAAATAGGATATAAAAATTAAAATAAATAAAGTATAAAACTTACCTCCTCCGCTGGCGTAGCACAGGTAGGGAAATCTCCACACATTCCCTAGTCCCACTGCATTGCCTATACAGGCTAGGACGAACTCGGCACCCCGGCTCCACTCCTGCCTGCCCCCCGGGTTCCCTGCCCCTCCGGCCGGTACACCTCCACCCGAGGGCTCGCTGTCACCCCCGGCGAATCCTCCGCCTGCTTCTCCCCCTTTCTCCAAAGCAGGTTGCCCAACAACCAAACCGGGAACTTTCATATCTTCCAGAGAATAGGAACCTTTACCGAATCCCTTCACCATTTTACCGGTATATTTCCTCTCCTTTCTTCTGTTTTAATTTCTGATCCTGTCCCTCGTTCCTCCGTCTCTAGTTTGCTTCGAGATCAACAAGTTTTCTTTTCCAGCAAGAGTCGGATGCTGATGAAACCTTCGGTGAAAAAATGTTGAGATTTCAAGTTGACAACTGCAAAGAGAACAAAGAATCGGGCTAGATAAGTCAACAGGCTTCTCTCAAATGCAGCCTTCCCAGCTCAAGTCAATAATTATAAAACAAAGGAAGCCTTGGAGCGAGTAGAGTCGCTAGTTCCTCAAGAAAGGTTACTACACGGAATGAAAGATCGGTGGTGTAAGATGTGGCTCAGCCTCTAGTACCGTGGTTCAATATTATGTAACCGTACTCCACAGTCATTAATCTAATTCTCCACTTACCGGTGAAGAAACGTGGTTGTCAAGCTGTAAATCGTGGAAGAGTATCGTCTCCGAATGCCGTCCAGTCGGTGCAATTGGAGCGAAGAATAGTTGATAAATCAAGTCTTTCCAAGACGGAAAGCGAGAGAGATTTGAGAGTTGTTTGTAGATACGCTACAATTGATGGGCCTGACATGGGTGATACCAAGCCGTAGCGGAGGTGAGGGGTGGCGGGTTGTGCGGGGGATCACGTGTGTGTGGTAAGTAGGTCAACCACGTGGACCGGTGGCAGAAGTAAACAGATAATGTTTACAAGTTGGCCGTCCACGTGGGTTAGCCAAGTACGCAGCTAATATGGTCAGGTAATGATATTGAAGAATAAAAAACACCAAGTTATAGTTAAAACTTTACAATATATGGGTCAGATTTTCAGAAGATGTACAATTGGCAGCTGTACACTTTAGTAAATTCTGCTAAATTAGGCTGAAAAATGGTGAATACCGAGTATATCTGAGTGTATTTGGTTTTGTGTGGGTTTAAAGGCAAACGCTACTATTCACTGCCCCGCCCCCCTTTACCATATACCAAATCTACGGGCATTTTACGCACTATTCCTTTAGCATTGCAGTCTATGAGGAAACGGCCCATTTTGTCACATTTTATAGAATAAAACAAACAATTAATGGCTACTCCTACTGTCCCAAAATTTTCTACACATACAGTTCAGGTTATATACTACAGATAAAAAGGAAAAAAAATATATGTCATCGCGTTCGATTTTTTTTTATAGCTGTCTGAAATAGACATGTTTGGGAAACAGAGCTAGCTATGGGTACTCTCAGTTGTACCCAATTAGCATGCAAGTCTATTGGGAAATGCTGCATTTTCCTTTCACGGTTTTGGGAATAAAACAAAAATGGATACTCTAAATGTCCCAGAATTTTCTACACATATAGTGCAGGTAATATTCTACACAAATATAGGGAAAAAAATGTATGTCATCACGTTAAAAAAATAATTGTAGCTGTCTGAAATAGACATGTTTAGGAAACATAGAACACTTTGAAAGCAGCAGATTTTTGGGTTATCAGCCATGTTTCAAAGCCCCATAATTCAGAAACTAGCACGGTGACCCATTAATTTTTTTTCAGTTTTAAGAACACAAATACTTCAAAGATCATATACTAAAGAATCAGAAAAATGACATTTATTTTCACTGGGGAGGGAAAAAAATTGTTTTTATAAAAATGGTGAAAAAAATTGAGTTTTTTCGAGTTTTTAATTTAAAATTCACATTATATATTTGTTGTTTTCAAAATAAAAATAACAATGCACCCTATAGAAAAGAGGCATAGAATTATTGGCCAAATAATACTCTCTCTAAAACTGTTAATTTTACTTAAATTGAGTGAATATAAATAGTAAATATGAACTATGAAGTTGAGGTACTGCAAAATGGGCCCCCTTTTTGGTTGTCATTGGTACTTTTGAGATGCCAAATTTTGAAGCACTGTAATTCAAAAATGAGCACGGCGACCCAATGATTTTTTTCCATCCTTATGACCAGAAACACTTCAAGAATCAAATACTAAAGTTTCAGAAAAATGACATTTATTTTCATTTTCCACTAGATAGTAGCGTTTGCCTTTAATATAGGCTATCTGTTCTGTTATGTTGAACTGCATTTTGAACCTTATTTTTGTCTTAAATGTCGATTATTTGAGGGGATTGATGAAGGCTAATTGTACATTTTCTGAAAATCTGACCCCTATATTTGTATGGGTCAGCTCATCAGAAAATGTCCAATGGTCAGCTTTACACATTCAGGTAATTCTGCTAAAATTAGTCAGTCACAATGTGACTGCCGTGGGGGAAGGAGGTGCAGGTGGAATGAATTAAAATTTAGGGTGCATACCTATGACACAATAAGGTAACGTTATATTAATATTTTAAACTGATGATTTTTCTTGCAAAGGAAAAGAAGAATTTATTTTTTCTTTTATGGAATTTTTAAAGCGGTTTCGACCGTTTGGCCTCGCCGGGTACTTATGTTATGTATAATCTCTTCCCTTTTATCAGTGCTGTATATTGACTAGTGTGGGGCAGTCAGTAGTCTTGTGTGTGACTACATTTTTTGTAATTATTTACCTAGAAATTAGTGTTAGATTTATATGGTTTGTGGACAAATGAGATCCGTTTTAGGAAAATGGGTCACAAGTCGTAAAAAATCAATTTTGAGATATTGTAAAATTGACAAGCCCAAATTGTCTAATTTTAAGTTAAAGTTGTCTCATTCAGCCAGACATTCGTCGCGCCCCTACCGGTTAAAAGAGGAGATCAAGCTGATTCCAATGATAGTAAACATTAGGATATCGTATATGTATTTCTATATTTTATGTTTGATATTTTTATTTTTGAAAAAAAAAGTTTGCAATGTTTCTGGATGGGTAATTATCAGTAAAGTGACTAAATATACTCATACGAAGGCCTTCAAAACGCAAGGATACGTTTAAGACAATGTCCTGAAATTTGTTACATGGATTCATATGACTATGAGGGCGAAACCCACTAAAAATCAGAAATTTTCAATAAAGAGATCTTGTGATGAAAACACTTTGAAAAATATCACTTTTGCGATTTGTGACTCACATTCCTGGAACACATCACAAATGTAATACACTAATAGGATTTTTCACTTAAGTTATTCAGAAGAGTAGCCTACAGGTGCCAGTGTAAGCCTATACCCTCAGAATAATTACTGGATTTTTTGGGTTTTTTCCCCTACGCCGGGTCGTTATTCAGGCTTGTCAACAAATCCATCCTGAGATCACGAAACATCTAAATTTACATCGTATCTCTTACTCACTTCCATCTTCTTTTTCTTTTACCTGTATATACTACCGCTATCTCTTTAATCTAATAAACACTGGTTGGCAGGTATTTTGCTCGAATCGATTGACTTCTCTTATTTCTTGCGTTGCCTTGTTTGATTTTGTTAATTTTATCTCTTTTCTTTTGCAACATTGTATTACATTATGCGACTCTTAGTGTTAACAATATCAACGTATACATACATGTTTATTATTATACATAATAGGACACCAATCGGTGGGGGTTATAGATCATTATAAAAACCTTCCCACATCTTAAACTCTTTATCATTGGCAGTTTCATAATTACTGTTTTTAATTTGCCTGCTCTCTGTGCCAGGCACGAGAACAAAATGATAAAGATTCTTTTTCTCCCCCATGCCACAGAAAGGATTGAAAGTAATAATTAACTCCGATACAGAGAATCCTGCGGTACATAAAGTGATAAACAATGTGAAAATTATATTATTTTCCTTATTGTTTATTGTTTGTTTCTGGCCAGCCGAACTCAGGCAACGGCGGCTTATATCACCATAATTATGGTGAGTCGTGGTTATATTACTATTAATCGATATTGCTTAAAATGACTAATGTAAAGTTTGTAACCGTGCCTGAATAAAGACCAGTACCAAACAACAAAAAATATAATTGCTGTCTGATTTCATCGAGTCTGAAGACATTTGTCTTGACTTGGAACAGTCCAAACACACCATGACTCAGCAAAATCTTAAATGGCTTTCGATCCTATAGATGGAGGCCTCATGATATGGTACCTGATCAATGATATAGGTGTAAGCCTCATAACATAGTAAAATGGCCATTAAGCCTTATTATAATCATGTAGCATTTCAAAATAAATCATGTTTAATTGATGGAAATTAGAGCCATTATCTCTGAGCCAATTAAGGTAGCTAATTAAGTCTCAGAACTAATTAAGGTAGCTAAGTAAGGTAGCTTTCTTACATATATCCTACATAACGTACGTATATTTGATTGAGTGTAAAATTAGATTATCTCTTTGCAACTTGATCTAGATCGCTCCATATGGGTCAGATTTTCAGAAAAAGTACAATTTACCTTCACCAATCCTCTCAAATCACCCAAATTTCAGACGAAAATAAAGTTCAAAATGCAGTTCAACCTAACCAAACAGATTGCTAGAAACAATGCAATGCCGAATATACTCGAATTTACCTAGTATTGACCAAATTGCAGCCTAATTTAGCAGAATTTACTCAATGTGTACAGCTGCCAATTTGTTTTCTGGAAATCTGACCCATATATTGTGGCTTAATGTTTAAAATGGCAACACATGAAAACAACCATTCATATACGATTATGCTTCTTCTGTAACTAATACGTTTAAAATATGTTTAACATGTTTCTAAAAAGTCAGTTGTATAAGCAATAGTGGTCAGCAAAACAATGACTAAGGAGTGGTTAGCAATGACCAAGCAATGACCCAGCAGTATCTTTCTGTGGAAAACATACAGCCTCACACGTATATGGGTCAGATTTTCAGAAAATGTACAATCCAACTTCGCCAATCTTCTCAAATAACCCAAATTTCAGACGAAGGTAAAGTTCAAAATACAGTTCAGCCTAGCCAAACAGATTGCTAGAATCAATGCAATGCCTAATATTCTCGAATTTACCTAGTATTGTCCAAATTGGGGCCTAATTTAGCAGAATTTACTAAATGTGTACAGCTGCCAAATGTAAATTTTCTGAAAATCTGACCCATATACCTTAGCTTGGCAAAGATCCCTTAACCATGACTGAGCAGATATTACTTCTACAAGTCCACTATTCACAAGATTTAGCTCGTACACCGTACTGACCCACTCAGTTGGCTACATGCCTGAGGTCACAATAGAGTTAAACCAGACTAGAACATGTAAACAGTGGGAAGGACACATATGCTTGTATATATGGGGGAAGTCGAGAGAAAATGTGCAATTTGCACCAAGCAGTCCTCTCAAATCCCAAATTTAAAACGAAAATAGAATTAAAAATACACTGTTAACTGACTGTTAATTAGATTGGATTAGTGTATCAAGGCTTCACCACCTGTGGGAGATCAGGCTTAAGCTGTCTCTACACCACTCCCGATACCCTATCCCGATACTGGCGACACTTGCGATCACCATTTTGTTCCCGATAGTACAGATTTCCCCGATACAAGCAAGCACGTCGGGACCTGTCGGGAAAGCCTCTACACTGGCATTCTTCGTTGGCCGACTGTCGGCGACGCACACAATATTCCAAACAAGTTAGAAGTGATCGGCGGCTGTCGCCGACAGCTGTCGATAGCTACAAGCGTTGGGAGGCCGTCGGGAAAGCCTCTACACCATCCCCGACAGTTGCGCTGTAAAAGTATCGGCAGGTATCGCCAACTGTCGGCGATGCACAATCGGGAGTGGTGTAGAGGCAGCTTTATCTTATAAAGGCTGTCTCTACACCACTCCCGATAGCCTCTCCCGATAATGGCGACACTTGCGATTGCCATTTTTTCCCGATAGTACAGATTTCCCCGATACGTCGGGACCTGTCGGCGGCGTCAGTAAAGGCTCTACACTGGCGATGTTTGTCGGCCGACTGTCCGCGACGCACGCGATATTTCAAACAAGTTAGAAGTGATCGGCGACTGTCGCCGACACCTGCCGATAGCTACAAGTGTCGGGAAGCCGTCGGGAAAGCCTCTACACCAACCCTGACAGTTCGCCGATAAAAGTATCGGCAGGTATCGCCAACTGTCGGCAATGCACAATCGGGAGTGGTGTAGAGGCAGCTAAACACCCCCATGAAGGTAGGAGATCAGTCTTATGGGTCAGATTTATGGCTCAGTTATTTGAGAGGATTGGTGAAGGCGAATTGTACATTTTCTGAAAATCTGACCCATATATGAGGGTACTGTTGCCCCTCTCATGTAACTTAAATCAGGAATAAATACTCCTAGGATACCCTACGTTATTTCTCCTTCATCAATTTGTGTTACACTACGTATAACAGTGTAACTAATGTACTAACAAATACCTGAATAAAACAGCAAATACTGAAGTTTGAGGTTGTGGTGTTATTATTCAATTAATATTTATTTGATGTTTTCTCTTAAAATAATCATGGACTAACTCAAAAATCGTTGTGTCAAAAAGTTAGCTTTAAATGACTCCTATATCATCCACTTCGTTGTTTTAATGTATTCTAGAAAATGGAATTTATGTGATTTTTTAGAAATATTGTACTAGACCAGAAAGCGAAGATGTCTATAACATGTAACTATGTTTCTTCTGTATACATAAATAGTAGGCAGATATGGGCTCAAAAAACCATTATTTTAGAAGTTAGCTCGCATGAAATAGCAACACCACAATATTATACCAAATTGAAGCTATAGTTTGGCGCCCGATTCCTTAACAGGAAAGGGGGAAGAGGGAAGGGGGAAGGGGGTTTTGTGGTCATTTAAGTATCATTCAACGTCGGCTACCTGATCTCTTAATTGTATGTGGTAACAGAAAATACCGAGGATTGAATCTAAAACAGGAGGAACTTTCCCCCAAATTGGGTTGAGGGAGGCGAGCCGACCCCAAGGCCCAGCTGTTTTTTTATGAGGTTGTAAACTGATTGACAGGAACTAATGGTATTCCTTCTTCCACACATCGAGATCAGAGAGAAATCACCATTGTTTAATTATCCTGTCATAAACTATAAGACCCTACCCGATTAAAATCTGATATTGAAATTTGGTGATTTGGTGTGACTTTGGAGATATCTGCCTATATTTGAGGTTACCTTGGAAACAAATATTTTTTGTAAATAATGATGATTTCTCGAAAGATGAAAGTGCATATATAGGTAATTAATTAAATATAGGTGAAGAACTCCCTTACACTCATGTAATTTTCTGAAAAGGTACTATTATGAACATTGTTTTAAATAGATAGATATATGCATGACCATCTTGGATTTCAAATTCAATAATTTCAGCACCACAAAATGGCTATAGTTGATAGCCATTTTCGATAAAAACAAAGTTTCAAATTTGATTGTGTGGTTGTCTGGCATTGGAGATTGAATATAAGAAGTGGGTTTTTTTGCTTATTATATTTTTTTCTCATAATATCGAAAATTTGGTACCTCACTGACAATTCAAAATGGATGCTTTCTTTATAACACAGCAAATGGCTATATAATTGTCCAAAAGCAGCCACATACCTGAAAAGGGTATATATCTGTCTTAAATATCAACATTTTCAGATGTATGTGGATCCATGTATTTGGTCAAATATTAGAATAGATTGTTATACACATATTTATTTTTCAGAACAGATACCTCTTTTGAAACTTTTCTAGATGCAAACATATATGTGTGGTACAAAGGCCAGTTCTTACAGGGCTTTGTGCTACCTGGCTCCCATATACAGCTGTACCTGGTGCAGTGACAGTCTATTCCACCAGGTGTGGTGCAGGACAGTGCTGTATATACTCGCTCTAGAACCATAGATGTCTATCTTATGTGCTGTTGCTTGTATTGCCTGATTGCTGATTACTACTATGTTATGTACGGTATGTACACTGTGTAACCTGTACGTATGCTATATAGTGTTGTGACACCCTATTTGTCTTATGTGTAATGTATGGACTAGTCCCTGTGTGGCTAGTGTTGGTTATACTCGCTCAGTACTGGCCTCCAGAGCTGGTGTATGGTAATAAAGGGTAACTGCTGGCAAGGACCAAGAACCTGAGTTAGTGATATGTTCGTTAGGTAGTGTTTACTAATTAGCAGGAACCACAATTCACTACATATTATGTGTATTTTCCTAAATGGAATGTTTTGCGGCCATCATGGGTTTCAGTGTCCAGAATTTAGCCCGCTAGAGGATATTATTTTATTTTCTGTTTTTGTTCTTATAGTTGTCGTTTTTCTCACTTTTAATGAATGCCCACCATCCCGCCCTGCTTCCTCCACTCTCTCTTCCTTGTTAGTGTTTGTGTGTAATACCTGCTCCACACAGTACCGCCGTCGCCGCTACTGTGTGAGCAGGGAGGGAAGCATGAGCATGGTGGTAGTGGCCAGTGGTGCCGTGTGCAAAAGTTTGAATGGAATAGCCATAGGACCAAAAGAAGTGCTGATCCTGATGTTAGTGTACCATAAACATCTGTATTCCTCCAATCGAAAATGTAGCCTACGAATACAGCTTTTGATTAAGACTAAATAGGCTGCTGTACATAGTGTTAAAGTTGCTTGACTGGACGATCCATTTGACCTGGACAGTACTGGGAAGTACCGAGATATCCTGCGACAGCTTTGATTTTTAGTTCCGTGGCAGTCCGCCTCTTCTCAGAGGGCGGGATTAGTCGCTAGTGGTCAAGGCCACTAGCATCATACAATTACTATATTCTTAAAGTTGTTGGGTTATAAGCACCATTTAAAATGTGGTCCTATGGTTATTAGGGGTGAGAAATTCCAAGGAATGTCTTTTTTTATTTTAACAAGTTTTATTCACAATATACTGCCGTCTTGGCGTCAACAATGCTAAAACATGTCATTTTATTCATTTTTTAATGAACTTTTTTTTAGTTTTTTTAGGGTTTCTCAATTTTCTTACAACTCTCAGCAACCCATTGAGGGTTTCTTTTCTTACAACCTCTTAATATTTAAGATATATTTGTAGTGCCACAAGAAACACCAACTTTTATATACTACTCTGTAAATTTCCATTTAATATGTGCAGGTGATTCACCCCCGCGTCTATTGGCAACAGGAGCTAGGCAACGCCCCCCTGGGAGCCACGCCTCCGCCCCGCCCCCCGCCACACCTATCATATGTGATCCGTTTTAGGACAATGAGTCATAAGTCGCAAAATATGGATTTTGAGATATCACCATATTTAAAAAGAGGAGATCAAGCTGATTCCAATGATGGTAAACACTAGAATTTCTATATTTTAAGTTTGATATTTTTATTTT
Organism: Sthenelais limicola; assembly: GCA_942159475.1. Classification (NCBI taxonomy): domain Eukaryota; kingdom Metazoa; phylum Annelida; class Polychaeta; order Phyllodocida; family Sigalionidae; genus Sthenelais; species Sthenelais limicola. The sequence goes on from OW804097.1 coordinate 124,364,200, forward strand.
TCAAAAAAATAAGTCTGCAATGTTTCTGGATGGGTAATTACCAGTAAAGTAACGAAATGAAGGCCTTCCATATGAAGGCCTTCAAAACGGAAGGATATATTTAATACAATTTCCCGAAATTTGCGTAACATAGATTCATATGACTATAAGTGCTAAACCCCCTAAAAGTCAGAACATTTGAATAAAGAGATCTTGTGCATAAAACACTTTGAAAAATATAAATTTTGTAACTTGTGACTCATTTTCCTGGAACACATCACATATTGTCTAATCAGCTCTCTCCACGTGATAGTGCCCTTCCCCCTTCCATAAGGTAAACAATCCATTCCTCAACTTCCACTCACTTCATCCAAACGTGTCCTTTTTTTTTTACTTCATATTTCTTACGTATGTATTGTGGTGAAATAAACCTACTTTATTGGTGGTTCAAGGCCATCCCTCTCTTATGTCTACTTATTTCATAGCATCATCTCCAGCGGACAGAGCCAAATATTTCATTTATATCTTCCATGTTAAGAAATACAGACACCACTTTTGTATTCATATCATATCAACCATATCACCCTTCTGTTAAATAGAATAGCAGAGTTGACACAAACTGGACTTGTTTCTTATTTGTAATACTTCTCCTCCTCGAACTTACCCTGGGTCATTACATATTTTCCATTTTCTTTAATTTTTGGAAACCCTAGCAGCCAAATATAATCCATCAGTAAATAAGCTTTACGATGGGTGGAAGAACTTCTACTTTAACATCTGTGATGTGTTTCAGAAAAATGAGTCATAAGTCGCAAAATTGAGATTTTTCAAAGTGTTTTTTTCACAAATCACATTATGTGAATGTTCTGATTTTTGGAGGGTTTATAACTTATAGCTATATCAATCGGTGTCTCAAATTTCAGGACAATCTATGTAATATATCCTTTCGTTTTAAAGGTCCTAATATATATGGACTATATTTAGTTACTTAACTATTTATTGACCCCCAGAAATATTGGAAACTTTTTTTTTCAAAACGAAAATATCAAACTTAAAATCTAGAAATAATTATTAGATTATTAGACTGTTTACTATCATTGGAATCGGCTTGATCTCATCTTTTCAAATATAATGGTATCTCAAAATCTATTTTTTGCGACTTATGACTCATTTTCCTGGAACACATCACATTTAATAACCCTCTGTAATAACTCTTATCTAAGAATTATAGAACGACAAAACAAATAAACGTTGTACGTCTTTTATTTTTCAAATGGAACATCTCAGAAAAGCTATAATCAAAACGAGAAGGTAAATGTTTCCTCGCTCACTATTTACATTTACAATCATGTTATTATGTTTTCATGAATAAAAATCCGATGTTGGACAAAACAAAACAAAATTTTTGGAAACCCTTTCTGCTTGACCTGCCTTTGAGGCTCTTACAATGCTAAAGAACCTACACACGACGATTTGATTTACTATCGAGGGTTAATCTTTTAAAACAGAAAATATAACAACATTAGCCAATGATACAGACAAAATGCATTTCGTTTAGACAAAACAGTCCATTGATTACATCGGCAATACTTCATTGAGTTATGTTACTGCATTTGGACAATATTGCTGTTAGACTTCAGTTCAATTTCCACAAATTATTCTGAATTCTTCAATGAAGGCTATCGACTCCTTACACTTGCTTTTAATAGTGAAATTCTTTCACCGTACCTCCTGACCCTGTATTTTCTTTTAATCTCTTTCAGAAAAGTAACAAAGGAAATATCGTTAGCATGGAACAATCTTTGTCGTTGAATGTAATTTTTTGACTGCACGATGATCCAGTTGACAAAGTCTACTTCCTTTAATACCTTTCCCTTTTTTTTTCTTTTTTTTTTTACAACTTTATTTATACTGGGTGTGCAAAATCCCAAAATAGGGTTTTTCACGAGCCCCAGCTAAAACATTAAGCATACAGTTTACATTGGTATGTCGTAGTGGAATTAACACAGTATAACAAATTGTCGTAAAAGCGATGGAAGTTAGAGGTTGCACTTTGCCACTTACTCGGAGTGTTAGTGCCCTTCAGAAGTTTTTTTTTTTTTCCCTACACCGGGTCTTTATTCCACCATAAACATGACAACATTTTTAATTTTCTTTGCGAATTACCTCTAAAATATGGTCAGTTTTCTATCACGGATCATGGGCTTCATACATGCACTACGACAGCTTTAATCATTTATTACAACAAAGTGAGATCTCTTCAAGTCACGAATCAAATTTCAAAGCAAAATAAACCAACATTCTTTTTTATCCAATCAAGCAAACATCATTATCTTATTTTTCTAGAAAACAAATCGATTCTTAGAATTCATCATTTTTCTCTCAACTGATATCTCTAATCATGTCCAACATACATCATACCAATTAATCTGTAAAGTTACCAAATTTAACTAACTAGGCCCTATATTGTTCAATATACTGGCATATTCAAGGCCATGTCATTGACATTTGACAATCTAGTATACACAAATTTTTCAGCTGGCTGTATATCTCATTTTATCAAATTAATATTGCAATAAACATAAGCATCTGCCATCTAAAAAGTCCTCGTTCACCCCATCTCGTCCCCCTTCCACCAAGTGCATAAGTCCCTTTCAAACCATATAGGCTTTTGCACCTTTCCTTCTTGTTCTTTGATGAGATTCTCTCTTCTCACCCAGTCCCAGGCGTTTTTTACTCCTTTGCTTGTACCAGAAACGTATTCGAAACCTCCTATCATATTCTCTAAGAGATTTACTGAGATATTAATCAGGGCTGTCTCATTGTCACCATCAAGGATGCAGCTCCTTTCCAGTTCTTTCACTTGTTTGGCTAGTAAGGGGATTTCATTTTCATCACTTTTCTTGATCATGTAAAGCTTGATCTCTTCTATTTCGTTAGACTGATCCTCAAGTTCTCTTGATACCTTATCAACAGTTATTTCCCTATCCAACTTAACGGTTTCAACATTTTCAATCTGTGATGGGTTTACAATAGTTGTCGACTGAATTTGCTTGGATATTTCTATAAACATTGACATAAGTTCCGCATTTGTAATGGTTTCTGCCATTTTCATGCTTAATTTGTTATCCACTTCATTAAACTTTTAAATCCTTCTTGGATGCTAATCCCTTCTCTATCTTGTTCCTGCTATTAGACAGCGAGGGACGTCGTGACCTAGATTAGCTTGTTAGACAGGCCCTATATTAACTGTTGCACCTCCCGACCTTAGCTGACCTTGTAATCCAGAACACAACTATCCAAGACTCTTGGTACAGTCAACGTCAGCAATCGTATGTAAAGATTCACAAATTCATCCTTGCTAGCACTGTGCTTGTTGGTGTCCCTCTCCTGGGTTCCTCTTAACTGTCTATGAAAGTTCCTTAGGAAACACCCTGGAGTATATGTATTCGTTGGGATGCCAAGATGGCTACCACCCCAACACGCCAGACTCCTCGTGGCACCAAAAGAAAAAGTCTGCTACACACTTAATCCACTTGTACAGTTTACGCTTTGATTTTCTACAATCACTCTGTATCGTTATAAATCACTCTGCTTAAGTAGAAAACAATCCTTCCATGTCCACTGGAGCTGAAAGAGAAAAACAAGCCAAGTCGGCGACACACACGTTTGTTCTCTTTCTCTGAACCGGAAGTCCTCCCTTCAGAAGTTAATTTTTGTAGTGATTGCGACTGTGGTTTTGATGCATGAAGACAGTTAATTTGGTCTTGTAATATGTGTGGCGAAAAATAAATTAAAAACAGGTAAGATAACATGTAGAAGTCACTGTGCCACTGACTAGAGTGTTAGTGATCTCATTTAACCAGTTTTAGGCTGGCTGTTTTACAAACCAACATGCAGTTGTAGCATATGAAATGCAATATACATATGTACATAATATATACATACTACAGAATTACATAATAGGACGACTTGTTTTTTAGATTTAAAGTGGGTATAAGTCACTGTGCCACTGACTAGAGTGTTGGTGATCTTTCTATAGTGTTAAGCGGAGGATCTCACATTCATACATGAGATGCTAGATACTTGAACATGTGATTACACAAGTTTGCAAGACATCGTGCCACTGGCTGTGAGTGTTGATGTCGATAATAGTTGGTGACGAAATCGTTCATTGGGTCAAGTACAGGTGGAAGGTAAGGGGGTGGCTGGGAGAGGGAGAGTTAGAGGAGGGATTTGAGCCATATTTTTTGGTTCGATTTAAACGCCTCAATGGTGCCTATTGATCTCTGTCTAGGCGTGAGTTCATTCCATGATCTCGCACACTTGATTTGGATAGTATTCTGACCATGCTTTGTGTGGAAACGCGGAGTTTTGAGGATGACGCCTTCATTTCCCCTAGTGGGTCTGTTAGGAGTGTATATTAGGTCAGGGTTCCTGGCTCTTTTAAAGGCTAGAGCTCTTAGGTGAGTCTTTCGTCTATTTTCTAGGAGTGGAATTTTGGATTGGGCGTGCAGTAGGTTGGTGGGGGTATCGAAAGGGAGGTCAAGAGCAATTTTCAGGGATTTATTTTGAAGTCTTTGGAGTTTTTGCATTAATTGAGTACTTGAATCATGTAGGATGACATCACAGTAGTCGAAATAGGGAAGGATTTTCATTTTGTATATTGTGAGTGCTGTGTGTGGGTCAATGTATTTTCTAATTTTATGGAGTTGGTGTGTTTTGTGAGCTATTGTTTTTATGGATTGGTTGGCATGCGGTTTGAAGCTCATCTTGTCGTCAATCAAGAAACCAAGATACTTGTATGTAGGGACTAATTTCAGTTTTTCATCGTGATATGTGATTATCTTGTCTTTGGATGATTTCCTATTTTGTTTTGATTTCGAGATGAACATGATATTTGACTTAGCAGCATTAACAAGAAAAAGATTGTTGTTGCACCAGGCATGGAGTGAATCAATGGATTTCTGCATATTTGAGTAAAGTGTGTCTAATGTTTTGCCATGTGTATAGAGTAGAGTGTCATCAGCATAAAGGGATATTTTTGTGTTTGTGATGTTGTGGGTGATGTCATTAATGAATAAAATGAACATCAGAGGTCCGATGATGGAACCTTGGGGTACCCCGGTGGTTGTGGGTGCTTTGTCTGATAGTGTATTATTAACTATAGAAATTTGCATCCTATCTTTAAGGTAGGACTCACACCAATTTAGGAGAGGGCCTTTGATACCAGCGTGGTTTAGTTTTGAGATTAGGATAGAATGGTTCACTAGGTCAAAAGCTTTACGGAAGTCAATAAAAGAGGTGAGTGTGTCTATGTTCGAGTCTAGATTCCATGAAACTTCGTCAGTGAATTTGCTTATGGCATCTACAGTCGAGTGGCCAGGTCTGAAACCATATTGATGGGTATCTAGTATATCATATGTTTCTAAGTACCGGTATATTCTGTCATGGACAATCCTTTCTATAATCTTACTGGGTGTGGGTAGGAGTGCAATCGGGCGATAGTTGTTTATTTTGTTTTGATTACCATTTTTGAAGAGTGGGATCAATTTAGCTAATTTCCAGTCATTAGGGAATGTGGCCGAGCTGAAGGAGAGGTTAATACAATGCGTGAACTCTTTGCATAAGGTAAGTAGCGCTGGTTTCAGGATAGTGTTGGGAAGGTGTTCTATTGAGGAGGATTTGCTTGGCTCAATTTTTTTGATTAGTGATTGAATTTCCACTTCTGTGGATGAGATCTCGAGTAGGGAGGTTTGGGCCGGTGGGGTTTGGGGGTGTCAGTTAGGGAGTACTCCCTTTGTGAGATCGGAGGCAATGGTTGCAAAATAGGTGTTAACATAGTTTGGCATTTTCTTTTGCTCAATGGGCTCATTGTTTGTATCAGTTAAATTAATAGATGTTGATTTGTTGTTAGTGTGGGAGATAGAGTTGATCAGTTCCCAAAACTTCTTGGGGTCTTTGCTGTTGTGATTTAATTCATTTGAGATGAAGTTTTTCTTGGCATTAAATAGCTGTTTTTTTGCTTGTTTATTCAAAGACTTTGCAGTTTCCCAGTCAACAGGGTTTTTTGATTTTATTGCCTTCTTTCTGGCTCTATTCTTGTCTCTTAGGCTGTCTATGATGTCTGGCGTTATCCATGGGTCATTGTTTATTCGGGTTTGACATCTTTTTAGTGGGGCCATTTTATTGAGTAGCTGTGTTATTCTGCTTATGATTGTTTCCCATGCTATGTTGGGGCATTGGGTGTTAGGGAAAGTCTCCCAGGGGTAGTCATTTCTGAGTTTGTGAGTAAATTCATCGATATTTAAATTCCTTGTGGACCTAGTCCATTTCAAAACTTTTTCTATTTTGATTTTTGATTTCTTTCTGGTCGTGAAGATTAGTTCGTGGTCACTGAAATTTAGGTGGATCACACCTGAGTCGTGGATAATTTCAGAGTTTGTATAAATATGGTCAATGGTCGTTCCAACTAGCAAGTTTTCTCTATTTAAAGTGATACCTAGTGGGAGCTGTAATAAGCTGTTTGAGGTTGAAGTCTGTTTGCAATGATTTTAGTAGCTTCTTCTCATTTGAGGATTTGTCAGTGTAATTTATGTTAAAATCTCCTAATAGGAAAATTTCAGCCTTTTTGTTAGTGGAGATGTTGTTTAGACAGTCAGTTAGGTAGGTGATAAGGTTAGGGGTGCTTCCGGTAGGGGGTTTGTAAAGAGAGCCTATGTAAATGGGTTTGGTGTTTCGATGTTCAGCCTTATCCAGGCACATTCAATGTCTGAGGAACTAATATTCATGTTGTCTAGAGAGGAAAAGTCGATTTTGTTGTTAATGAAGAAGGCTACCCCACCACCTTTTTTAGGAGATGGGTTGCCTGGGGCAGTCCAAGATCTATCCAGGCGACAGAGTGTATAGCCTGGAATTTCTACTTCATTATCATTGATATTTGGATGCAACCATGATTCCGAAATGGTCATTATTGAGGGTTGGAGGAGGAGTACCTCTTGTTTGAATAGGTCTATTTTTCCTGAGATACTTCTGGTATTGAGGTGGCATATAGATAGGCCCTTGGGTAGAGCCATGCTTAGGGGTCCCTATTTGCAGAGTACTGCTGGGGACGAGGAGGAGCAAGTCACAGTCCTAGTAGGATGGCGGTTGTCCTACCAGTAGTGATGTGTGGGCATGTAGTGTTAGGATAAAACAGTTCTTGACATAATGTTAGCCTTATTTTATCTAGTTCAGTGATACTTTTTAATTATTCACCATTTCATACCCAGCCGAAATTAATAATATAATAATTGTGCCTCTCTTCTATGAAACCATAGATCTTCCGGAGGGTCTTTAGTGAAATGGGGCTGTAATTAAATTAAAGTATAATAAACTAAGCTAATAAAAATGGGATGAGCCAGCCACAGGTCACCAAGGTGAAGCCAGATATAAACATCTGCCTTAAGTTATGTATTTTTCTGTGGTAAACATCGAGTATCTTATAGTGAGTATCAGGGTTTTGCAATTTGAGCTGATTTAGATCCTAAATCCAGTAGTACGGCGGATTTCTCTAAAAATAGGCAAGATAAAGGTTTTGTAAATAAGTGCACAGGTTTTGATGTTAAATAAGTGGTGCAACGGTAACTAACTAGATGGCAGCACTCCAAACGCACACTTTTGGTGCAAATTTGACTCGTCAGATGGCAGCAGGTAACCGCACTGACTACCACCACTCCAACCATAGAACAACTATAGTTCAACCACTGACACCATTCAATAAAGTATGTATGTAGAAAGCTTAAAGAAAGCATAGGTCTTCCAGGTAATTACAGTGATATAATTATAATTACTTTCTGTTTTTAATTTACCTCCAAAATTACAAAAGATTTTTGTTATTATTGTAAACGTTTATTGATTTCTGCGGTGTGTGTGTTTTGCAATGATAAATTGATCTGATCAATTGACGTGTAAGCCTGTACAACTACAGCAATGTCAGTTCAAGCTGCATTCTCTAACATCCGTCAAAAACTAAAGATTGTCTACTTTCTGTTCGTTTCCTACCCATTTAATAGTCATTTGACCAAAGGATTTTCCCCGGTTGCTTTTGCTACAGGACTACCATATTCAGGGGATATCCAGTCCTTATTCATATTTCGGGGACCTGCCGAAATCCTTTCCTGTGGTGGCTTCACTTATTATCGCTAAATTCAGTCCTATAATTCATAATGATGAGTAAATTTGGTCAAATTTGTACGGTTTCTATATATCATATATTCTCAATATGGACCTGAATCGGACTATTGCAGATTTGAAATAAATTGCAGATCTATTTTCAGTGCTTTAGAGGCCATTTAGGGGCCCTCTGCCCCTCTGATTTTAGGGGGTCTAGGGGGGGGGGCAGTGCCTCCCAGCCCCCCCCCCTGGTACCGCCACTGCTATAGATTTTACACTGTACCATTAGTCCCATAATTCCATGCGAATCAAGATTCAAAATGTCGGCTATGCTAATCCCCTATTGACAAGTGCTAATATATGGGTCAGATTTTCAGAAAATGCACAATTAGCAGCTGTACACATTTAGTAAATTCTGCTAAATTCTGCTACAATCTGGTCAATACTAGGTAAATTCGAGTATATTTGGCATTGCATTGATTCTAGCAATCTGTTTGGTTAGGTTGAACTGTATTTTGAACTTTATTTTCGTCAGAAATTTGGGTTATTTGAGAAGATTGGCGAAGGTGAATTGTACATTTTCTGAATATCTGACCCATATAGAAACTTGATAGATGTCCTTAATGTTGACCATCAGTAGAATCTGCTTGATCTCATCATTTTAAGGTGACTCAGTAGTGATTTTGATTATTGATGAATTTTTCTAAAATTTTTACCAATGATAGTTGACATGAAATAATCATTATTGAGAGGAAAAAAAACATAGGTCACCAGGCTAGTTTTCATGCTATGGCAGTATGGAGATAGAAATAATGAATCATATTTGAGTAATTTTACTACATTTGAGTGATTTATTAACATAATTCGTTTGAAATGGTTCTGACATGAATTCAGACATCAAATTTCACCCAGACATTCAACATATATATACTTATCATTAGATAATGTTTTTTTCCTCAGATCCTGAGTTAGCCCCCTGGAAGCCCCCTAGTGGCAGTATGGGGCACTAGCAAAATTGACTTTGGCTGATGACAATCAGGGTTTTTAAAAAAAACTGTTTGATGAATATTTTTTAAATTTAATATGAATGTAGATACCGTATTTACCAACTCATACACAAAAAATCAGGATGGCTTTCCAGGCTAAATTTTTCTATATTACGACTTATTTATGAGAAAAATTGGGAAAAAAATTAAATTCCTGATTAATATTTGATTTGAACAAAAATGGCTTCATAAATCTTGATGAAATTCTATATGGAAACAGCTATCATAGTTACTAACTCGCACACCAAAAATCAGCATGAATTTCCAGGCCGATTTTTTTGTGTTACAACTTAATTATGAGAAAATTGGCTAAAAATGAGAAAATTCTTAATAAATATTTGATTTATACACATATGGCTCCATAAATTTTAATGAAATTTAATATGGATGTATAGGGATCGTAAATACTAACTCCCACACCAAAAATCAGCATACATTTTCTATCTGAAATGTTTATATCAAGACTTAACATACATACTTCGTCTGCATAATGCTGATATTCCCTGCTATATGTGTTGAATACACATATATCAGTACTGAGCTATATGCATTGAATACACAAGATCAGTACTGAGTCACCTTAACTGTTTACATGTGCACCAGTGTAACAAACTGATATAACCTCACTGTACCAACATGGATAGATGTTTGTGATTGTATTCAATTATATTCAATGCTACACATATGTGACACTATTATATTAACTTCATTCCTTTTACACATAATGGGGATGGTTGACCTATATTGTATTTTTGATTGGTGAATCGCTCTGATATCGTTTGTTGAATGTATTAGTAGAAAAAGCACTTTGACTGCCCAAATGGAAGTGATAATGAATTAAACGAAAACACCTGAGAGACAAAAGATTGTATGCTCTCAAAAAGAATGAATATAAGAAAATGTTTACAAGATGGGAGCTTATTTGGCAATATCTAGGTTAAAATTTCGAATCACCTGCATGTAAAATAGTTTAATTAGACCTCACCGCAAATTACAAATGCGAAGCAAAAACATACCACCTGTTATGACAAAAATGAGAAAAAGAAATTCTCCCAAGCACGAGTTTATCTTGTTCAAAGCCAATGTGAAACACCAAATACCAGCGGAAAAAAAAAATATGTCATTGTTACTGTTTAAATTGTATGTTATTTAGATTGTAGAAGCCAAGAAGGCAGGAACAGAAAATAAAGAATTTGCAAAAAAAAAAAAAATGAATTAAACACCTGGCACAGAAAACATGGGGATGTGACAGTGACCTGGGAATATACCATGTTGCCTCATGTATTAAACAGTTTTATTATCCGTTTTAGGAAAATGAGTCATAAGTCTATATCACCATATTTGAAAATAGGAGATCAAGGTGATTCCAATGAGAGCAAACACTAACACACCTATAAGTACACAATACGTGTTTCTATATTCTAAATTTGATAATTGTATTTTGAAAAAAAAAGTTTGGAATGTTTCTGGATGGGTAATTACCAGTAAAGTAACTAAATATGCTCCATGTGAAGGCCTTCAAAACGCAAGGATATACTTAATACAATGTCCTGAAATTTGTTACATGGATGTGTATGACTATAAGTGCTAAAGCCTAACAAAATCAGAACATTGCAATAAAGAGATCTTGTGAAAAAATCCCTTTGAAAAATATCAATTTTGCGACTTGTGGCTCATTTTCCTGAAACACATCACATTATATAATATTTTATTTACTCGAAAACCGTTCTTATAGTGAGAAACATAACTAGAGCAACGTAATCGATATATCAATCTCTCATTTCAATTCTTTATTTATACAAGAAAGGTGTACAAAAAGGAGATCCACATCTGAAAGTGAATTCCAGGTCTTCCAGCGGGTTCCTAACTAATAATTGCTACTGATATTTTTTGTTTTAAGATTTTTATTCAGCGACGACAGTTTGCAAATTGGTTACAATAATTCTCAGTACGCGCTAATTTGATTTTACATTTTTATGCCAAAAATAGATTTGAAGGCTATTTTTCATTACCAGCTAGAAAAATGGAACAACTATGGCTGTCATAGGATTAAGGGGGCTACTCCCATTTCTAGCTTCTTTTTTTTTATTTAGTTCTAAATATTTTATTCAGGACAATAAACAAATATTCTCAGAGTAGCCTGAATTACAATACGTTTACTGATAAGCAGCGAGCCAGCTAACAATGTGAATAAGTATTGGCTTGTTTGATACAAAAAGGTATATAAGATATAAGTTTACACAAAATCAAAAGAATTATGGAAAAAACTAAAAGTTTGTTACTGAAAAGCTGAAAGTGTTATCGTTATACAATTATTAATATGTTTTGTACTGATTCAGGAAAGAAACGCTATACAATATACAACCGTAGGATAAATACTTAAATGCTTATGACAATATGGATGAAAGTTCATAAAAGTTACGAATAGATAAATTAAATATAAATGCGTGGAATAACATAACTAAAAAACGGGGTGGCATTGATGGCCGGCTGTCATATTGACCGCCCTATAGTTTATTAAGTTTTTTTTCGGCTGAAAAACAAAACAACAGGTGTGTGACCGCGTGTGCTGAAGAGTGGCCGGTGACCAGGGTGAGAGCCAACTAGTGACGTGGGGAAACACAAGGGGGGGCCTAAAGTGGCAACCCTCCCCGAATATTTATATGAAACATATAGGCGATGCATATATATTAACAGATATATACATAGTTCTTCTGAGGTGTCGCTATCACATATTGTCATTCTACTCATGATCTTAGTGCCATTTTATTCGTCTCATCCCACTCGTTCATTCCAAATATACATTCATAAACATTTGAGTAATATTTACACCTAAGAAATGTCAAAAATGCATTTTTCCTCATTTTTCTAGCGCTCCGATGACTACTGGCACTATCAGTGTTTTCATAGAAAAATTAGGAAAAAATGCATTTTTGACATTTCGTAGGTATAAATATTACTCAAAAGTTTATGAATGTAAATTTGGAATGAACCAGTCGGGTGAGACGAATAAAATGGCACTAAGATCATGAGTTTCCATGAATTAATAAAGAAGATTTCGACGGCAATGCAGTATTTTGGCAAAATAGCACACTTGAAAAAACTGACCCATATACACTACATTTTTTCAATTTCAATTTCTAGGACTGTTTTCGCTCACTTTGTGTAATTTTCAGATGGTACATTATTATTGTTATTATAAAAAGAAATCACAACAAAACAAATATTGTTATAAATAATAATATTATTAAAAATAACTTGATTAGTATCGATATTGAACATTGTCTTGTATTTTCAACGATAGCAACGCATGAAAACAATTACATTAGCTAATAATTCGTATTTTCTGATTATCCTGTTAAATGTATGGCCAATGAAAATACGTAAAAAATAATATTCTATCGCTATTTAAACCCTTTTTCCAGAATAGAAGCGAGATATAAACAACAATGCAACCACTTTGACAGGTGTTTCCAGTCCAAAAATGAGAGAGTCCCTTCCAACCTTTCTTAAATCTTTTTCATTTTGTGAATCGTTATGTCTCACTATAAAATAACGTCTGGAAGATGTTGAGGAAATGTTATTTTAGATTTGTTACATAAGTTACGCGATAAACTTCTTCTAAGTCTAGGCTCAAAGATTAGAGAGTCCCTTCAAACTGAGGGAAAGCCTCTTGGCTCAAACCGCAAAGTGCCATTATAATTCCATTAAAACAGTAAAATGTCATTTTATTCCCATAAGAACGCCGAGTCCTAGGCCAGGAAACCGATTAGCAAAGTAGGCGTCCAATCACTGACATACCATTCTTATCTGATCTGAAGGTACATAGAGTGCGTATGTCAGATGGTACATTATTATCATTATTATTATTTTTTTATTATTTAACATATTTATACAGCCATAATATAAGTGATAAGGATATACAAGGCTCACGGGGGCTATTATTTAGCATTGTCCATGATTTTCCGCCAGGGGCTGTTAGGTGCAGTCCTACTACTATAGAAGGAAAGGAGTGGTGCATAAGTAAAGGTAATTAGTAATTAGTGTAGAAGGAAATATGATAGTTGTTAATCTACAAAATAATACAAAATAATCTATAAAATAATATTCCCTAAAAGATCCATGATGAATGATTTTACAAGAAAAACAAGAAAACATTGGAAACAGCAGTAGTTTGCAGTTTCTTCTCTCTATCTGAAATTATCACTATTACTTTAATAAATATTATCATTATAAATATTCTACGCCCATTTCATCCAATTTTAGTGATTTTTGGTGATTTTGTGTTTCGAATAATTTTGCTTCTTTTATTATGACCAACTTTATTATTATTAGAAGACATGTTTGATATAGTACTACATGCTATTCATGCTTCTCGTTGCCTTGTCCACTCCATCAGCAGTCTCCCAGGGGCTTAGACTGTACCTGGTGTTGATCAGGAGGCTTGTAAAGTATTATAAATATTAAATGTGATTCGTTCTAGGAAAATGAGTCATAAGTCGCAAAAATATTGATTTTGAGATATCATTATATTTGAAAAGAGGAGATCAAACTGATTCCAATGATAGTAAACAATAGGACACCTAATAAGTATTTCTATATTTTAAGTTTTATATTTTTATTTTTGAAAACAAAAAGTTTGCAATCTTTCTGGATGGACACTCCACCAGTAAAGTAACTAAATGTACTCCATACGAAGGCCTTCAAAATGCAAGTATATCTTTAATAAAATGTCCTGAAATTTGTTCCATGGATTTATGACTATAAGCGCTACACCCCCTAAGAATCAGAACATTTCAACAAAGAGATCTTGTGAAAAAAACACTTTAAAAAATATCATTATTTGCGACTTGTGACTCATTTTCCTATAAAACATCACAAATATACTATCGCCAGTTCAAACCTTTTCCCCATATAAACAACAAGGCAGCCTCTCTCCTGTATCATGGAGGAAAAGGCCGACCAGACAGCTCTCCCACCAATCTGTAGTAAAATGGTCTGCACTGGTCTTCCTTCTGTGCCTCCCTACCTTGCCCGATCACGCTTACCACCACCTCTAGTCTAACTGCTCGGAGTGGCTCCGCTGCTGCCAATACTGTCTCCTCATGCCAGGCATGGAACCACCAGACTCGGGTCGCTCTCCGTCCGTTCACTGACCCTCTCACACCTTCCTCTTATACCCAACACGCCGCTTGTTGTTGTAAAGAGGAGCAAAAGACCTTGTGTGAGAGAAAAAAAAAATCAAAATAATTTGGATCATCTCCCGGCTGCTGCATCGAATTCCTCCCCCCCCCCCTTCCTCCCCACGCCCATTCGAGCCGGATCTTCCAGTCTGTATCCCCCTCCCCCTCCCCCTCCCCCAAACCCAGGTTGGGTAGAGAGCAACGACCGGTATCAGATCAATAGAAACGCTGGAGATAGCAGCACCAACTGCAATGACAAATAAACACTCCATATAAGGAGAAAATATAAATCCAGCTTTAAATATGTACAGAGTGTTTGTTTAGCATGGGTAACAGTGAGCGCATACGGGAGAGCGTAGGCTAACGCGTCATTATTATAATTCGCTTGAACTATGCGTACTTTCGCTGATTTGTGGAATTAGATTTAGCAGAAATGTAAACACGGGAAAGGTGGCGAAGTGTTAGCCGGTGTCTCGCTTCTTTGGTTCACCCAGTTTCCGCGGCGTGGCAGCACCTGTGTTTGCTCCACCTCCACATCTATAATGAGTCTATTCTGATCCGAACGCTCGTAGTGACGTCATCTATCCTACACGTCAAAACAGACTTACCCCCTCCCCCAACCTAACCTAGCCCCCCCCCCCCCAACACCCAACCCCTTACTTTACTCCCAGTCGTTTCCCTTGGGAGCAAGCAGTCTCCTGCTAGGTTCTCTTTCCTACTTCTCCCACCAAAAGAAGCTTTCGCTTCCGATGTGAATTGAAATAAATAAAGATTCCCTGCGATAAATAAAGGTGTTGCATGAAATGGTGGAGGAGGACGATCTGTAGAAAAGTGAGTTCGTATTACGCAAAGATCAACACACGAGACGTAAAGGCATACGAGGGGAGGGGTGTTAACGGAACAGCCAAGTAATTACCGCCCGGTGTAAGGGCGAGGATGTAGATATCGGCGTGTTTTGAAGAAAATCAACCAAAATACGAAGAATTCCACGCCCAAAACGCCACCAAACCAACCCCAAAATCCTGAAATCTGCGATCACGGACATTGCACAAGGAGACGAGGTGGTTTACTTGGCGTAAGAGCCTGATCTGTATCTGGCGTCTGGGGAGTGGGTTTGCGAGACGGAAGAACTTCATATTTATGCCGGGTGAACCGTGGGAGTGCTGGGCCGGCTGTTCCCACATAGCGGCATGCCGACCTACCAGTCATAGACACACCAGCGTTCGTACCGCGAGTACCACCACCTTTACACAACCAGACGACATTTGGACTTAACACCATCTACATACGGACTCTACCAAAAGAAGACAACCCATGCGGATTACCGAATTATGGAACCTCTTGCCCCTCCAGCCTTCAATCCTCACTTGAAGCGAGTATTGAAGAGCTATCAGAGCAGCGCATTAAAGAGTCTAAACGGACCTAGTAACTATGTGCAAGGTTGGGGCGATCCTTCGAAGCTAAGACCGACCGAAATTAAAGCTATGCTTGCGTTGGAGGCCTTGAAACGTGAAGCTGTCAGTGGGGGAGGAGGTAGCTCGGGGACTACTCTTTTGGATAACAATCCTCCCAAGGTAGACATACCTTTAGTGTCCCCTAATAACACATCAAGCACACCAGGACTTAGCCCCTCTCAAATGCCACTTTTTCTGCCTATGGATGCTAGTCGCAGCGAGAAAACGGAGACAGTTTTAGAGGGGGAGACTATCGCATGTTTTGTGGTCGGGGGAGAGAAGAGACTCTGTTTGCCCCAGATTCTTAACACTGTCCTTCGCGATTTCAGTCTGCAACAGATCAACAATATCTGCGATGAACTGCATATTTTTTGTTCTCGGTGTAATGCCGAGCAGTTGGATATACTAAAGGTCACTCGGGTATTACCTGCCAGTGCTCCTAGTTGTGGACTTATCACAAAAACCGATGCCGAGCGACTTTGTAATGCTCTTCTCCATAGAACCCCCGAAAAATCGCGCGATCCCCCGTCGCCCAATGCATTCAAAGTTTACCACGAGTGTTTTGGCAAATGTAAAGGCTTGCTAAGCCCAGAATTATATACATCAGAGTATGCCAAATGCATCGAGTGCTTTGAGTGCAGGGGGATGTTCTCTCCCCAGAAATTTGTGGTCCATTCTCATAAGGGCTTGGAAAATCGTACTTGTCATTGGGGTTTTGATTCGGCCAACTGGCGATCTTACCTCCTCCTGGCGAAGGATCAAGATAGCAGAGGACGTTGTCAAAGGATTTTGGAAGAGATCAAGGCTCGATTTGATTATACGAACCGTTACAAACGTAAAGAGGTAGGTTTGTTGTGATGATTGATTTATTACTAGGTCAATCTGTCTGTCTGCCTACCTGTCAAACTGATTGTGTGTGGGGGTGGGGGTTGGGGGTGTGGGGGGTTAAAATGTATTTATTCTGTATTGTTTATTATTATACTGTTCTCAAATCTTACAGACACTCACAAGTGACAATACACATGGATAGAGACAAGAGAGACAGACAGAAAGAAAGGGGTCAATCTGTCTCTGCCTACCTTTCAAACTGGGCGAGTGATAGGGAAGGAGAGAGAGTTTAATGGTTTAAAATGTATTTATTCTGTAATGTTTATTTATTATTATATTGTTCTCAGATATTACAGAAGCTTACAGACACACAGAGATAGATAGAAGAGGGGGAGAGACAGAAGAGAGGGGGAAGTGATATGATGGGGAGAGGGAGTAAGGTTGGGAGAAGAGTGTGAGTGATCTTAAGAGTAAAAGAGAGGGGTGATAGAAAAATAAGTCACATTAATGAATAAGAGGGCCAAAGAGGAAAGACAACACGGAGAGATATGACAGTAAGAGAGAGGAGAAAAGTGTACCGAGTGTGACAGTCTCTTCCCCCAGACCATCCAGGTAAATGAAGAGGTAGATCGATTCGAAAAGAAACAGGTCAGAAGACAGAAATAGAGGCTAGAGATCGGGCTAGAGATACATCCAGGATTTGAATTTCTGAAAGAAAACCTAGGCTATAGACTGGACACTCTCAGATATATATAGATATACAATAATAGAAGATAAATCTGGGAGAGAGAGAGGGACAGAGAGAGAGAGAGAGCGAGAGGGAATGTGACAGACCAGGTCGGTCGGTCTGGAGAGAGCCAGTTTGCAGTCTGTTCAATACAAGGGCGGGTCTGGCACGTGGTAAGACCGCACTGTCAACATCGACTGACAGTAGCTTCCCTCATAACATACTGTCAGTGCTTACACACGCCTCTGTCACAGCCAGTGTCAGCTTACATGATAATGTGGCTGTCAGTGCTGCTCAGGGTAGGCAACGTTCGAGGGAGAGAAAGCTTGCTTGGCAGTAGTGTTCTCTCTGAGTTTTCTTTAATAATTTTATTGATTTGGAGTGAAAATAATACAGTGCAGATCGTATTTAATCACCACAATATATGTAGCCTACATATTGAAATGTCTTTATCAATGAAGATATGATTAGTTCCTATCCTATCTCAGTCCTCCATTATTGCCACCATCATTAACCCACTTACTCTGACTTAACTCTGTTTCGCCTCTGTTGGACCGAAACTCCATAGAGTTAGCATTGACTTTTGTATAAGAGATAAGTGGCATGGAAGGGTTATAACACCCAAGCACATGGCGAGTAACGTTAGACATATTTGTTTTTCTATTTTGGAACATTATTGCAATGCAGTCACAAAAGTGACTTAAGTGTGAAAAAAGGTTTAATAAATATTTGGAATGAAATCAAATCAAAACATCCGCCGAGGATACTGTGTATTTTTGTATATGTACTTCATTAAATTATGTCATCGGCCTTTAATGAAATATTTATATATAAAAAAGTTTTCGTCCTAGGTGGCGTAATAATAAAATAAAGATTAAAGTAAAATAAAAATAAAAGTAAAATAATAAAAGAATAGAACAGACCGACATTGATACACAGGCTAATGCAATTGATCGTGATACATAACAATATAAATGTTATACATTATAAGTACAATACAATATAAATGATACACGTGACCATTGTTGGATATTGCGTGATCAAACATGAGATTAAGGGCAATGGGCGCATTGGAAAACCCCGGAGAACTGGGAAATGTTTCCCCAGTGGAAATAAAATAAAATATTCAAAATGTATTTTAAATCTTAAAGACCATGTAAGAGTAACTGATGGAAAAAGAAATTATTTAATTTGTTATTCTATTCATTTGAGTTGACCAGGAAAAGCAGTAAGTGGGTCAGGTCAAGTCGTATACTACATGTACAATACATGTACTAAATGAACGATTCGTCTTCACCAATCATCTTAAATCAGCCAAAATTGAAGTTCAAAATACAGATCAACATAACCTTAAATATGTTTTAAATATTTCATTAAATGTACTCCAATATATAGACCCAACAAGTTTAAATTTACTCTCGTTGATGTAACAAATGGAGCAGAACCTGCAAAAACATGTAGACCTGGCGATTCCATGTATCTGTATAAGGGTCAGATTTTCAGAAAATGTACAATTCACCTTCAATCCCCTCAAATAACTCACATGTAAGACAAAAATCAGGTTCATAATACAGTTTAACATAACCAAACAGATTGTCTGAATCAAGGCAATGTCAAATATCCTCAGATGTACCTGGTATTGACCATTTTACAGTCTAATTTAGCAGTGACTAAATGTGTAGATCTGCCAATTGTACATTTTCTGAAAATCTGACCCATACATTTTCTGACGACCAGATCCTGATACATATTGTACACAGCAGTAGAAACTAGTCTACCACCTCCATACAGCATGTCTGAACATATCAGCTGACAACGAGCGAATGGATGATTTAATAAATTATTTTGTATAGTTCCTATTTTTAGTTACATTATATAGTCATGCACCTAGATAGTTAAAACCACACTAGACACAGCGCCAGGCAGAATATCATTACAGATGATGTGAGCTTTGGTCTTGACAAATAGTCATGTCTTGCTTTATACAGTCTAGGCCCAAACTTGAGAGAGCCCCTTCAAAATCAAATGAAGGAAAAGCCTCTCGCCTCAAACCACAAAGAGTCATTATAATTCCATTTAGACCGCAAAATGTTATCATATTCCCATTAAAACGCCGAGTTCTAGACCAGGAAACCGATTAGCGAAGTAGGCTGACATACCATTCTTATCTGATCTGAGGGTTTGGACCTAGAGTGTATAAAAATGTTGAATAACAAAAAAATGACACAGACCCATATCAACCACTACCAATAATCTGAATATATCAATCAATCACCAGAGCACTCGTTACAGAATTGGTTTCTACAGCCTGGTTATATTGTAACTCGTGCTGCACAGGTGTTGCAGCAGCGAGGTATAAGTAGTACTAAAGTTTGTTTTTTCAAGGACACGAGGAGCAGGAGGTAAAATAAGTCAGTGCGTGTCTACTGTGGTTAACCGCAGACTGGTATAGTAGTAGTGAATAATAATGCACCACCACCACCACCACCACCACCACCAGGTCCTACTCCTCGTGTAGTTAGTGTACCACGTCTACTGCTAGCTCCTGCTACACAGGTGGACCGCTGATTAGCATTATTATATTATTGTAGTCATGTAGGTCAGTGGTGGTGGTGGTGTGCTGTATGTGTTAGTCGTTGTGGAATAGAAAAGGAAGAGAGAGAGAGAGAGAGAGAAAGAGAGAATGAGAGAGAGGTGCTGTATATATTAGTCGTTGTGGAATAGAAAAGGAAGAGAGAGAGCAAGATAGAGAGAGAGAAACAGGAAGAGAAAGCAGAGAGAGTAAGATGAGGAGAAAGTGAGAGACAAGAGGAGGAGAAAGGGAGAGTGTAGAGGAGGAAGAAGGAAAGAGAAGAGTAAGGGAGAGTGGAGAGGAAGAAGAGAAAGGGAGAGAGGAACGTGATATGAATATTATGATGAAGAAGGAAAAAGGAATAAAGAGGTAAAAGGATAAATAAACACACACAGACCCCGGCAAATGGACAGGACAGAAATATTAAGTTATACCAGTAATCGTGGGAGCAGAAATAATCAGAATGTCAAAGTTTAAGATGGTCAAAAATTATACATTTCTTTTTTTTTGTTCAAATTCTTTATTCTTTATTTTTAAAAACTGCCTGTATTCATTATACCAACAGTTTGAGGTGAGACGCTTTCCCTCCATTTGAAGGGACACTCTTATCTGTGGGCCTAAACTGTGTATACCGACGTGGCGTTTTGTGTGCTGCGTTTTGTGTAACATTTGTTACATCAAGTCCCTGAGATCATATCAGCTCATGAGCTGACTATATGGGTCAAGTTTTCAGAAAATGTACAACTGACATTCACCAATCCTCTCAAATAACCCATATTTCAGACGAAAATTAAGTTCAAAATACAGTCCAACCTAACCAAACAGATTGCTAGAATCAATGCAATGCCGAATATACTCGAATTTACCTAGTATTGACCAAATTGCAGCCTAATTTAGCAGTATTTACTAAATGTGTACAGCTGCCAACTGTACATTTTCTGAAAATCTGACCCATATACGCTTACGGGCTATGATTTATGAGCAGTTAGATGCAATCAGCTCACCTGACAGTGACCTCATTGTGAACCGAGCTAAAACCCATAATTTAGTAAACATAAAAGTAATTGATATTTAACTGTTACTGACTGTCATTCATGTGTTATTAGTTCACTAAAGGAGTAGAAAATGGTGCTTACTTTTTCTTATAAATTTTTCTTTTAAATTTAAATTTTTTACATGCATAATATGCTGAAGGATGGCTCAGAGGGCACTATTTAAAACAAAATCATTTAAGGCTAATATCATATTTAATCTGGTGAATAATCATGTTGGATAGATCATGCATGATCTCCAGGCTAGGGCTGTTATGTACACTATTAAATAAGGAAAAATGAAAAATAATAATATAAAAAAATAAGGAAAATGGAAGGTAACAAGAGTATGCAGAGGATAGTCTTTTTATTCATTTCGTTAAGGCCTCTTAGGATCTACATGTGTTTCAACTGACAAAATGTCAAGCGTCGACTCGACCTTTAAATCATATATTTAGTTAGGAGAGAAGTGATGAGATGAAGGTGTTTTAAGGGTGGTCTCCACTGGCTGCGGTAAGCTCTGTGGTAAGCCTTGCGATGGTGTTGTGCTGGTTCTGTAGGTGGATCACTGGCCATGTACTGACCTCGCCACTTCTCACCATCACAGCACCATCGCAAGGCTTACCGCAGAGCTTACCGCAGAGCTTACCTCAGAGCTTACTGCAGCCAGTGAAGACCACCCTTTACACTCTAGGTCCAAACCCTCAGATCAGACAAGAATGGTATGTCAGCCTACCTCACTAATCGGTTTCTTCTCCTAGAACTTGGCGTTTTAATGGGAATATGATGACATTTTGCAGTCTTAATGGAATCATAATGACTCTTTGCGGCTTGAGGCGAGAGGCTTTCCCTTCGTTTGAAGGGACTCTCTCAAGTTTGGGCCTAGACTGCTTTAGTTGGGGTTATGGTGGGTGAAGGACATATATTACACAGATACTACAGTGTGTTATACATGTGTCAGTTGATATAAAGTGTCGTGTCTTTTGGTCATGACCTAATTGCTCTGCTCTATAGTATTCACTGGAAACGTGGAGTTTTTCCTCCCTGCCATTCACCAATTTCAAGGAAAAGCTACAAAAAAAAGTGTCTTTTGAAATTTCTCACGCGTTGAATCGTGTCTTCTGATCGCATTAAAAAATAGTTTGAAATATGTGAGTAGTTTTGGATGGATGGATTTAGGATAGACAAATAAGGTTAAGGTTTTTTTGAAGGTTAAATTTTTGTTTATGTCTAGCTCAGCTTGATAAATACCGATTCGTTAGAAACATTTTTTAAATAAATTTTATTGACAGTTTCACAATGTGATATTTCTGAATATAGTTTCACAACATGATATAAGGGAAGTAAATAAATATGACATGATATGATTTCTACGAAATGCTCTTAGGTAATACACGTGTGTGGCCTACCACTTACGACGTGTTCCCTCATTTCAGTGTGAGCTTTGTTGAGCAAACTATTCTGGAAAAAATGAAATAATTTTCATTATACATCACCAGAGATACACACAACCATATTTGGTCAGGGACGCAAAGTCACTATTTGCACTGAAATCAGTATTTTTGAAAACTTCCATTATTTGTAAAATCTCCCCAAATATTCCACCATTTAACCCCCTCTTCTCTGATTGACAAATATCTTTTTATTTTGCCTTTACTCAGTCCGGTCCAGAAGGCAGTTTTGGACCCCTAAGTTTTAGGGGTCATTAACACGTTTAGCCTTAGTCTTAGCCTTGTGGTTAAGCTTATCGCTGGATGTGGAATCGAGGAATGTGGCCGTCTGGACCTGACTGTACTTGAGTTGCTATAGCGACCGTGTGTGTGCAGCATAGCTTGTTAAACCTTGCTCACTTTCTGTGAATGTATGCCTCACTGGTTGTGGCCTATAAATACGGGTAAACATAGCAAACTAGATCTCAACCCCCTCCTGCTCCCCCCCCCCTTCCTTTACCTCCTCTTCCCCTATGTACTGCATCTTAATACATTTTGTACGTCGGAATTCCACGCATTGAATCACGCTGCTTTCGCTCTGCTCTTTATATTTTCTCCCTTTCTCTCTTCTCCGTCTGTCTCCGTCCCTGTCTCCTCTTCTCTCTCTCTCTCTCTCTCTCTCTCTCTCTCTCTCTCTTCTCTCTCTCTCTCCCAATCTATTTCTCCATCCTCTCCCCTCTCTATGATCTATCTGTCTCTTCGCCCCGTTCTCTCTTCTCTTTCCATCCTCTTCTCTCCCTCTCAATCTTTTTCTCCATTCGCTCCCTTCTCTCTGTTTGCCTGTCTCTCCATCCCTTTCTTTTCTCTTTCTCTCTTCCCCGTTTCTTTCTGCCTGTCTTTGTCTATTCCCTCCCCTCTCTTTCTCCTCTTCTCGCTCTATTTCTCCTTCCACCTCTCATCTCCAAATATTTAAAAGTTTGTTGTTTTTTTTGTTTTTTTTTAAAGAAATCCAAATATTTAAAAAGTTAAAACAGGCCATCGTGTATGAGGTCGGTCAATAGGCCCTATATATAACCCTTCATAATACACCTTTCCGGGACCCACACACAAAAACATGAATTGTGTTTCTCAGAAAGGTAAGAGATCAGCCCTGACCTAATAAAAGCACAACAAATTAAAACAAGTAGTCAAAAAAGTCTCTTCCCTCCATCTGAGCGTCTCGGCAATATTTGAGTGGACGATATTAGGTCTTATTGCAAATATTCCGGCCATATTTCCAAAAAGGCAATTACAAATAAAAACTAGTCGTTCTAGTTTCTATTAGTAATTGCTTCCTTTTTTTTTACCTTGAACTTGAACATGCTTGGTGGAAAAACCCCCTCCGGCGGTTGTTGCTGAAGAACGTGTCAGTCGCTAACGGTCCCTAACCGACATTGTGATAAACTTACTCGTTTTCCTTTTAGTGATTTATGGAGACATTGCATAGACTTGAATACAATATAATATTTGGGTCAGATTTTCAGAAAATGTACAATTCACCTTCGCCAATCTTATCACATAACCCAAATTTCAGACGAAAATCAGGTTCAAAATACAGTTCAACATAACCAGACAGATTTATTGAATGAATACAATACAGAATACATTCAGATATACTCAGTATTTATCATTTTTCACTCTAATTTAGCAGAATCTGAGAGATGTGTAGAAATGTAGATTGTCCATTTTCTGAAAACCTGACCCATATGTGGTCTTTGTGTGAAATCCGTTACCGTAAGCTATGGTATATTATCCATGGGCCCATCCATATTATATTGACAATGTATAATACTGGTATTTTAACGCCATTAATTTACAGTCTAGGCTCAGATCCTATCAGATGAGTTAAGATCGGTATGCTAATGGCTTTCCCGGCGTTGGAGTAGGCCCACCACTACCGTTTTAATGGGATTCTAATGGGGTTTTGCAGTCAGTTTTCCTTAGTTTGAAGGGATCTGATAGACTGTGTACAGTACACGACTTCATGTGCACTCTTTAAGTCCAAACCCTCAGATTATATAAGAATGGTATGTCAGTGATTAGAGTCCTACTTCGCTAATCGGTTTCCTGGCCTAGGACTCGGCGTTCTAATGGGAATATAATGTCATTTTCCGGTCTTAATGGAATCATAGTGGCACTTTGACTTGTGGTTTGAGGCTAGAGGCTTTCCCTCCGTTTGAAGGGACTCGCTCAACTTTGGGCCTAGACTGTGCAATTATTTCACGACGTGAAATAAGCTGCCGGTGAGAATGAAATAAGTTTCTATTGTGAAGTAAATACTAAAACTATCCAAATATTGTTCAACTACATTAAATGAATTACTAATTGAAATTCAAATCGATATATTTACATAATGAAACAAGAATATATTTATAATATATGAATTCTGATATATACACTCTAGGTCCAAACCCTCAGATCAGATAAGAATGGTACATTTTGTGGTCTTAATGGAATTATAATGGCACGTTGCGGTTTGAGGCGAGAGGCTTTCCCTTCGTTTGAAGGGACTCTCAACTTTTGACCTAGACTGTATGCACATTTTTTGAAAGAAAACTAGACAAATATAATTATACCATTGTACATAAAAGATGAGCTATATAAGGTCTACAGACAAAAACATGACCAATGTTGTTCATAGATTTATGAATAGAAATGTTTCCAGACTAAACTAAGTATATAACATTATGAAAATGATGGTTGAAATGAACATAGGCAACCCTACTTGGTGACGTCTTTGTCCTTCTCCTCGCTAGAAGTGTCATAAAAAATTCTGTGGCACGCTTTTGTCCGTCTCCATGAATATTTGAAATATTTTAATGGCCATGCGGAATAAACTAGTGCCATTATTGTTGGCTTGCGTGTGTGGGGGGATGGCGAGTGGTCGGGTTGAGGGTTGTGTCACGGGTTGATACTCCATGAAGTGCCCATTTGGAATTTCAAACCGTTCGGAAACCTCAAATGAAATCCGACGATTCTGATTCAAAATGTGTCTTAAGATTTATTTTTTGCGTTAGATTATGTTTAGAGATGTTGCTTGGTTACTTGTGGTGTGTAATGTTTTTAAATGTTTGGTGGATGTCTGTGAGTTTTGGTAGATTTTGTGGAGGTTTGGAACTAGAGGTGAGTAATATAGAGGTGTGGGGACAGGGTCGGGTGCAGGCCTGGTATATATGGGTCAGATTTTCAGAAATGTACAATTCAACTTTGCCAACCTTCTTAAATAACCCAAATTTGAGACGAAAATAAAGTTCAAAATACAGTTCAACCTAACCAAACAGATTGCTAGAATCAATACAATGCTGAATATACTAGAATTTACCGAGTATTGACCAAATTGCAGCCTTATTTTGAAGAGTTTACTAAATGTGTACAGCTGCCAATTGTGCATTTTCTGAAAATCGGACCCATATATATATATACGCGCCTGTGGATTTGTAGGTCAGGCATGAATTATGCACAATGGCTGTTGGTGTCGTAAATAAATAAAACAAAAATGGGAGCGAGAGAGAAATGGCGAGAGTGGAGAGCGAGAGAGCGGAGGAGGCTTTTTTGTAGAGAGGAAGGAGTGTAGGAGACTGAGGAAAAGTGTGAACAGTTAGACATTGAGGGGGGGGGGGGGGAGGGAGAGAAATGAAATAGATTGGTAAAAATATTATAGCGTCTGAGTATAATTGTAACGTTGAAGTGTATTTTAAACCACATTTTTGTTCTGAATTGGGTATGACCATGAAGTGCCTTTCTGTCTCTTTTCTCTGTCTCTCTCCCTTCTTCTCTATCTCTATTTCCTAAGTATGATCATACACTGCCTCCCTCTCAGCTCTCCCGCCCTTGATATAACCATATTAAATGTGTTGATAAGGACGTAAAGCGTTGTCAGGCCTTTTGAGGTTTGGAGGCTTTCCCTCAGTTTGGAGGGACTCTCTCAACTTTGATCCTAGACTGGAGACGAGAGGCTTTCCCTCAGTTTGGAGGGACTCTATCATCTTTGATCCTAGACTGGAGACGAGAGGCTTTCCCTCAGTTTGGAGGGACTCTCTCAACTTTGATCCTAGACTGGAGATGAGAGGCTTTCCCTCAGTTTGGAGGGACTCTCTCAACTTTGATCCTAGACTGGAGATGAGAGGCTTTCCCTCAGTTTGGAGGGACTCTCTCAACTTTGATCCTAGACTGGAGATGAGAGGCTTTCCCTCAGTTTGGAGGGACTCTCTCAACTTTGATCCTAGACTGGAGACGAGAGGCTTTCCCTCAGTTTGGAGGGACTCTCAGCTCTATAAAGCCCGACTGGATCCCTAGGGCTGGATCCCTCCAGGCAGGCATGGGAGTAGCACTGGCGACCCTGGCCGCTACATGCCCCCCTCCCCCTCCCCCTCCCCCCCTCCCCCCGCCGGCCTGCCTGCCCTCATTCCCGTGACCAGACTACATGTACCCCCCCCCCCCCCCTGCTCCATGCGATCACGTGCTGACCCCGATACCACCACCTCCACGCTAGCATGCTGTAGCACAACATGCTTTCCGCTAACACCTGGTCTTGCGCTACCTGGTCTGGCCGGCTTGTACCCGGGGGTCTAGGCTCGGATATGAGAGAATCCCTTCAGACTGAGGGCAAGTCTCTCCCTCCATTTACAATTCATTCAATTCCATTCAAGGATTCTTTTATTTGTAGATTTTGTTGTACATACATTTTAATCCCATTAGGACCGCAAAAAGTCGTTATGATCCCATTAGGATCATGCAGCCTAGTCTTGAGCCAGGAAACTCATGATCAGCGCAGTAGGCGTCCAATCAGTGACATACCTGATTTGTCTGATCTGAGGGGATTTGAGTCTATATAGTGCACACTTGTTTCTGTCTTTCATTCTCTCATCTCTCCCTCTCCTTCCTCTCTCTTCTCTCCCTTTCTTGTATTTCTCGTTTCCCGTGCTGTTCATATACATACATTCCCACGTACATATTTCTAGTTCTCTCTCCTCTCTCTCTCGCTGCCTTCTCTAGACCCGTACCTCCTCCCCCACGCTCGTCTGCCTACTGTAGTCTGTCTGACATATATCCATACGTTCATGTTTTCGCTAGAGCTGGTACAGTTGCCATGGCAACCAGCGTCTGTCTGACGGTAGCAGACGTAAATCCGTGGCGCCTCGTCCAACCTGGAGTGGTGGTGGTGGTGGGGTGGTGGTGGTGGTAGGGTGGTGGTGGGTCGGAGATAGACATGGGTTTATTATCGATCCATTGAGTTGTGTTCACTCTGCTGCTGTATTGGGCTGATAGATAGATCACTGGCTATTCAAACAAACAGAGTAGATTCTCGACTACATGATGAAGACCCAGCAGAGACTAAAGGATAATATAATAGATTAATAATTACAAATGTAGACCCAAGTAACGCTAAAGAACGACTGACAAAACTTGTCTCACCTCAGGTGATCAGAAATATTGCTAGGGCAAATCCAAGTCTGTTATTGAAAACAAAATGTTAAGGAGTGCCTTTTTATAGAACCGTGATGTAATGTTACAAACTGATCATCGTTTTTTATGAAAATATTTTTTTAAAGGGCCCCAGGAAGACCTATTACAGATCAGTCAGGTCCAGAAGGCCACATTCCTTGATTCCACATCCAGCGATAAGTTTAACCACAAGGCTAAGACTAAGGCTAAAAGTGTTAATGACCCCTAAAACTTAGGGGTCATCAAGGGGGAACCTGAACCTGAGATAGGATTGCCCTATTTCCATAGTGTAACTGTATTGTTCGAAAATGACAAATGGAAATAAATTATTCATAATTAGGCTATATTATATGAAAGTTATCATATCTGAATTGACCTCGAGCATTCTTTTTAGGTCATCGTATTCTCCTCCATTTGTTAACCTGACCAGTAGTTGATATTAGGTTTTTACATCATTCTTTACCACCACCACCGACCACCCACCACCACCACCACCCACCACCACCACCACCACCACCCACCACATCCCAGGTGTATACTCAACGCTAAGTCCGACACTCCCACCCTAGACAACCTTATAATCCCTCCACCGTCAAAACAAAGCTTGTCCTATTACCCCCCTCCCCCTCCCCCTGCCGCTGCCCGGCCGGAGACTAATGACCCATTGTTTAGCCTCCTATTGTATATATAGACCTGTACTGGTCACTATGCGCTGAGACGACGCATTAGCGTATTTGCGTAACCTTCTCCTCCTCCTCCACCTCCCCATGACATATCGGGCTGGGGCTACCTCCCCCCCCCCCCCCCCCCCCCCTCCCTTGTATTGTAGGTGCCACTGCGTCTGTCATGTCTGTTGCAGTGCAGGCTGGAATGGGTTCTGGTCAGATTTAATGTACACATATTTAGACATTTTTTTTCTCTAAGACTTGGTTTTTTATGCTGAAGGTTGATCCAATTTCCAGTCATAGATTCATAAAGATTATAAGTTGAAAATACAAGTTTTTGCTACTCCATGCCCCAGGTTTAAGATGGTGTACCGTTACTGAGTGCTGCCTCACATTGAGTATAATGGAATGATGTGTATTTTATAAGTGCGCTGTTGTTTTAGGTGATGTTGGGCATTAGCCTCGTGTTACCTTATTAAACAGTGGCCAGAGAGATACAAGAGAGAGTGGAGGAGGAAGAGAGAGAGAGAGAGAGAGTGGAGGAGGAAGAGAGAGAGAGAGAGAGAGAGAGAGTGGAGGAGGAAGAGAGAGAGAGAGAGAGAGAGAGAGAGAGAGAGTGGAGGAGGAAGAGAGAGAGAGAGAGAGTGGAGGAGGAACAGGGAGAGATATACAGAGAGAGAGTGGAGGAGGAAGAGAGGGAATGAAAGAAACAGACAGAATGGTAGAGGAAGAGAGAGATACAGAGAGAGTGGAGGGGCAAAAGAGAGAAAGAAACAGACAGAATGGTAGAGGAAGAGAGAGATACAGAGAGAGTGGAGGGGCAAGAGAGAGAAAGAAACAGACAGAATGGTAGAGGTAGAGAGAGATACAGAGAGAGTGGAGGGGCAAGAGAGAGAAGACAGAATGGTAGAGGTAGAGAGATATACAGAGAGAGTGGAGGGGCAAGAGAGAGAAAGAAACAGACAGAATGGTAGAGGTAGAGGAACAAATATTTTCATGATAACAAAATATTTTTCAATTTGCACCATTCGCCCAAATCCACATTCCACATGGACTAGTTCCGTATTTGGCGCCTATAATGATAGAAGTAAGGACTGATTAGAGACAATACGCCTTATCTATGGAGCGGCGGGGGGGGGGGGGGGGTAGTTAGTCCCCTCCATAGTCTATAGGTATTGTTTGCAGTAGATCTCGTCTGCCAAAACTCCTCCCGGATCTCCGTGCCTAAAAGCTATAAAAACGTCCTTTTTTCTATCACGCCATTCACCGGTGACATTGCCATTTTGGCCTGACGACATTTAACCTGGTCAAGGTCACGGTCTTAGAGAAGTTACGGTCAAGGTGACAAGAGGTCTCTGTGAAGTGTGGGGAGGAGTGGTGCACTGTTTAGATCCGAGCAAAGTGCCATATTTGAATTGTTGTCCACTTTTTCATTTTAAAAAAATGATTATAATTGCATTCCTAACCTACTGCGTCTTTCTTTCCCCTGGGCCTGGAATCGTCATAGCGACCAGCCCTGCATAGACTGAATCACGTTGGGGAGAGCCCTGGACAAGGTGTTGTCACCTGTAGAAAAAGATAAAAAGATCTCGTTCTACTGATTCTACCAAACCGCAAACGCTACTTGGGACAGACTGGGCGATAAGTCTGATGAGTTTAAGTGATATCAAAAAGATTGTCTTATCAGAAGCTTATCAGTTATAGAATAATGGTTGTTGATAAGGTAACAACAGTAAGCACACAGGTATTTAGAGGATAGGGGAGACTGAGAGGGAGGGGAGTGCATATTTTGCTCATTATCTTTGTTTGGTGATGAATGGGATTATTATCAGTTGATGAGTGGTGTATGGGTTTTTATGTAGAACATGGGCTACTTGTGTTGTCTGACTGTCTTCTTACTCCTATGTACACATACCGATACATACACACACACCCTCTGCACACACCTACACACACACCTATACCTCTTTCTCCTTGTCTTCCTGGATGTCGGGTGTCTCTCCTCTCTCTCTCTCTCTGTCCCTCTCTGTCCCTCTCTCTGTCCCTCTCTCTCCTCTCTCTCTCTCTCTCTCTCTCTCTCTCTCTCCCTCTCTCTCCTCTCTCTCTTGTTACCTCGTCCTCTTTCTCTTCTCCCACCCTCTTCTCTCCTCTTATGTCCTCTCTCTCTCCTTCCCCTTCCCTACCCTTCCCGTCCAACCCCTCCCTCCCTCCCTCTCACTCATTTTCTCTTCTCTCCCCTCTGCTGCCTCTCTCTCTCTTCCACCCACTCCCCTCTCTCTTTTCTTCCCCTCTCTGTCCTGTGTTCTTCCCCCTCTCTGTCCTGTGTTCTTCCCCTCTCTGTCCTGTGTTCTTCCCCTCTCTGTCCTGTGTTCTTCCCCTCTCTGTCCTGTGTTCTTCCCCTCTCTGTCCTGTTTTCTTCCCCTCTCTGACCTGGTTTCTTCTCCTCTCTGTCCTGTGTTCTTCCCCCTCTCTGTCCTGTGTTCTTTCCCCTCTCTGTCCTGTGTTCTTCCCCTCTCTGTCCTGTTTTCTTCCCCTCTCTGACCTGGTTTCTTCTCCTCTCTGTCCTGTGTTCTTCCCCCTCTCTGTCCTGTGTTCTTTCCCCTCTCTGTCCTGTGTTCTTCCCCCTCTCTGACCTGTACGTGTTCTTCCCCTCTCTGACCTGGTTTCGTCCCCTCTCTTTTCTTCCCCTCTCTGTCCTGTATTCTTCCCCTCTCTGACCTGGTTTCTCTTACTGTTGTTGTAACTTGTTGCTAAAGGTAACTATGGCCAGGGAGAGGTGTTATACATCTGCTATATTTATAACTGTGCCGCCGAGTGCTGCTGCAATGGGGAGGAGGAGGAGGAGGAGGAGGTAGTATAGCTAGTTACACAGCCAGTGTGTCTGGTGCTGTGTGTGGACTGGGGAAACATTCCACACATTGCTCAGTCTTGCCTTTTAGTTGTGCTGGACTCTGCCATCCTCCCTAGGCAGGCCCGGGCACTCCGCAACCAGTACGTACTACATTGTAGTATGGAGTAACTCATTGCGGAATAGAGGGCCTGCCTATGGAGGATGGAATAAGAACAGAGAGGCTGAAGGTAGCAGCAGATTATTATACGACTGCAATGACACAATTTAAACCATGGAAGAACATATTCAAAAACCTGTAAACCCGAATTTCCATTGGAAACAAGGGGTAGAAATACAATCTTTAGATGTGTGTCGACCGGAAATAAAAAATAACCGAAAAAAATATAAGCTGAAGAAAACACTTAAGATAGTCAAAGGTCCATAATAAGTACAAATGGAATCATGAGGGAAGGGAGTGACAGAAGTGGACCAAGGAAATAATGAGAATGAGAGAGGTGGGGAAGGAAAGATGTAAGAATGAGAGAGAGTAAAAAAGAGGGAGAAAGAAGGAGAGGGAGTAGAGATGAGGGCATAGAGAGTGGGGGGCATATGAGAGGTGGTAAGATCAGAGGGCAAATGAGAGAGAGAGGGAGAGTGAAGGACCCAGAGATAGAGAGAGTCATGGTATCATCCTCCCTTGGCAGGCCCTCTATTCCGCAATGAGTTACTCCATACTAGTTGGTAGAAACTGGTTGCGGAGTTCCCGGGCCTGCCTAGGGAGGATGGATGGTATGGGCTGACTGTACTGGTAGTCTGGTAGTGGTAGACTAGACACAACACCACTCTACCCTACCTACCACTGGGCCGTCCTTAGCCAACTCTTTATCTTCTTGTCCACAAAGTGCACTGGTGACTAATCATACATACATTTATATGCAGCATTATATGCATCGGATTTATGATTAGTCATGGTAGTGCAAGGTGGCGGAGAAGGAAAGGGGGGGGGGAGCTGAACAGGAGACAAATAGACAGGGGGAGACAGAGACAGAGGGGAGATAAAGAGAGAGAGGGACAGAGGCAGAGACAGAGGGGAGATAAAGAGAGAGAGAGGGACAGAGGCAGAGACAGAGGGGAGATAAAGAGAGAGAGAGGGACAGAGACAGAGACAGAGGGGAGATAAAGAGAGAGAGAGGGACAGAGGCAGAGACAGAGGGGAGATAAAGAGAGAGAGAGGGACAGAGGCAGAGACAGAGGGGAGATAAAGAGAGAGAGAGGGACAGAGACAGAGGGGAGATAAAGAGAGAGAGGGGGACAGAGACAGAGGGGAGATAAAGAGAGAGAGAGGGACAGAGGCAGAGACAGAGGGGAGATAAAGAGAGAGAGAGGGACAGAGGCAGAGACAGAGGGGAGATAAAGAGAGAGAGAGGGACAGAGACAGAGACAGAGGGGAGATAAAGAGAGAGAGGGACAGAGGCAGAGAGGGACATAGACAGAGACAGACAGGAGATAAAGAGAGAGAGGGACAGAGGCAGAGAGGGACATAGACAGAGACAGACAGGAGATAAAGAGAGAGAGGGACAGAGGCAGAGAGGGACATAGACAGAGGCAGAGACAGACAGGAGATAAAGAGAGAGAGGGACAGAGGCAGAGAGGGACATAGACAGAGGCAGAGACAGACAGGAGATAAAGAGAGAGAGGGACAGAGGCAGAGAGGGACATAGACAGAGACAGACAGGAGATAAAGAGAGAGACAGTCAAGGGAGAGAAGGAGAAAGAAATTCTAGGGACAGACACAGATAGGAAATGCAAGAGACGGAACTAGAGAGGTGATAATATCCTATTGGGCCGACACGGGTGCATCTCTATAAATCTAAATATATACGTATAAATATACATACATACATACATGTGGGTCAGATTTTCAGAAAATGTACAATTCACCTTCACCAATCGTGTCAAATAACCCGAATTTCTGACAAAAATAAAGTTCAAAACACCTAACCAAACAGATTGCTAGAATCAATGCAATGCCAAATATACTCGAATTTACCTAGTATTGACTAAATTGTAGCTTAATTTAGCAGAATGTACTAAAAGTGTACAGCTGCCAATTGTACATTTTTTGAAAATCTGACCCATGTGTTTCATAAGACCTCACTAATGCAAGCCAAGTTGTCAGCTATATTTCAAGGTGACCTCCCCCCTCCCCCCTCCTCCTCCCAATCCGGGGTTACTGGGTTTAAAGGCCAAATCCGACCACCAAACTCTGTTATAAAACTTATAGTATCTCTGTACACTCTGTTTGAGACCTACTTAGAGTAAACATCAAAGCGACCCAATGGTAACCCTACGGCGAACCGCTCCATGTAGACCTCCAATAGAGTGTAGTAGTCCATAGAATTCTATTTGTAAGATCTCCTGGTTAGTGTTTCTCCGGATCTTCTTCCGACTCCTGATTTAATTTTTATTTTTAGACATGATTTCTGATCTAACTTCAAACAATCTCTTATACAATTTTAGTGGTATCATTTATTCTAGAAATAAATTTATGTTCTGATCTAACTTCAAATCCTATTCAATCTCTTATACAATTTTAGTGGTATCATTTATTCTAGAAATAAATTTATGTTCTGATCTAACTTCAAATCCTATGTCATATCCACATGGATTTTTTTTTACTCATTTTCTTTAATAAATTTCTGGTCTATTTTCAAATCTTATTATTTGCCTAGGTATTTTTATCATGATGGGAAATTACTGAGGTCACTGGATCACCAACAGTATACGTACCAGGCTGAATATAAATGATTTAACTCATAAATTGATTTAGACAATATGTTAACAAATAGCTAAATTAAGATAGCTACAATTGTCAATTTTGAAAATGCGAAATTTCAGGATCCAGTGGAATACCGGGATTACCCGAACTGATTAAAAACTCTGGCAAATGCCATCTATCCTCCTGAATAAAGATTTGTCAAAAAAAAAAAATATCTCGGAGTATAAATTCCCATTACTGTGAGCTAATATGGAACTCGTATATTTAATATAACATGTATTCATTTCTACGTTATACTTGGCTGGTGTTTATAAGTTATTTATTGTACTCGTCACATAAACATAAAGGAAGCATATACTGGTATTGTCATAATTCTGGGACCGGGGGAATTTCTAGCCACGATTAAATACAACATGGAGTGGGTGCACGTGACCTTGCGGTACTGGGACCCGTCTAGACAGTGAGAGATCAAGGTGTGGGGGGGGGGGGGGTGTACCAGTATGGTATAGTCGGTTACAGTTGCTTCTTTTTTTCTCTTCTTCATTAAGAGGAATTCCATATGCTGTCAGGTTTTTGAACAAGACAAATATTTTACTCGGTTATAGAGGAAAAAACTTGATTAATTGGTTTATAACTGCTGTTAAAAGTTACTTATCGTCAGAGAATTTTCTATAACAACAAATTAGTATTCATAGCCTTTATTAATGAAGTCAAAATAGAGTTGAGAGTATTAGAATACAATAATGTTATACAAGGTAGAGGTAAAAAAAATCAAACTCATGGTTCAAATTCTTAGCAGAGTCATGACTCAGGAACGCAGGACGCACGGAGTAAAGCCCTGTTGGGGAGGATGAGCAGAGTTAGAAGTCAAATCAATCATTTGTAGATAATGGAGTGCCTTTTCCACCTGGCAGGTTTTGTGTGATTGTGGTGGTGTTGGTTGGAAGGTACTGTAGCATGGAGCTATTCTAATGTCCTGGTTTACTGGAAGGTACTGTAGCATGGAGTGAGGGAGCTATTCTAATGTCCTGGT
Source organism: Sthenelais limicola (assembly GCA_942159475.1). Classification (NCBI taxonomy): domain Eukaryota; kingdom Metazoa; phylum Annelida; class Polychaeta; order Phyllodocida; family Sigalionidae; genus Sthenelais; species Sthenelais limicola. Next base: position 124,399,395 of record OW804097.1, read on the forward strand.
TTACTGGAAGGTACTGTAGCATGGAGTGAGGGAGCTATTCTAATGTCCTGGTTTACTGGAAGGTACTGTAGCATGGAGTGAGGGAGCTATTCTAATGTCCTGGTTTACTGGAAGGTACTGTAGCATGGAGTGAGGGAGCTATTCTAATGTCCTGGTTTACTGGAAGGTACTGTAGCATGGAGTGAGGGAGCTATTCTAATGTCCTGGTTTACTGGAAGGTACTGTAGCATGGAGTGAGGGAGCTATTCTAATGTCCTGGTTTACTGGAAGGTACTGTAGCATGGAGTGAGGGAGCTATTCTAATGTCCTGGTTTACTGGAAGGTACTGTAGCATGGAGTGAGGGAGCTATTCTAATGTCCTGGTTTACTGGAAGGTACTGTAGCATGGAGCTATTCTAATGTCCTGGTTTACTGGAAGGTACTGTAGCATGGAGTGAGGGAGCTATTCTAATGTCCTGGTTTACTGGAAGGTACTGTAGCATGGAGTGAGGGAGCTATTCTAATGTCCTGGTTTACTGGAAGGTACTGTAGCATGGAGTGAGGGAGCTATTCTAATGTCCTGGTTTACTGGAAGGTACTGTAGCATGGAGCTATTCTAATGTCCTGGTTTACTCTGTGTGGACCAGTTGTTGGTAGAGGACAATATTGTGAGTAACCAAGGCAACAGGCTGATACTACATGGTAATGGTTGAGAGGTACAGGAGGAGGAGGAAGAGGAGGAGGAGGAGATAGAAGGGGTGGGGGATGGCATGGAAGGAAAGAAGGAAGAGGAGTAGGGGAAGGAATAGGAAGAGAGGGGAAGGAGCAGGAGATGGGAAAAGAAGGTGGAGGAGGATAATGGAGAGAACAAGGAGGGTGGGAGTAGGAGTAAGGAAGAGAAGAAAGAGGGAGGAGAAAGGAGGGGAAGAGCAGTAAGAACAGGAAAAAGGAGAATAAAGAGTGGGAGGGGGAGGAGGAAGGGGAGATCGAGGAGAAATGGGAGAAGGAACAGGAGAAAGGGGAGAAAGAACAGGAGAAGAAGCTGAAAGAGGGGAGCATGAGTAAGAAGAGGGGCTGAAATGGAGAAGAAGGATAAAGAGGAGAAGGATACGAATAAGAAAGACCTGGATCTGGCTCAGGCTGTGGCCTCAAACTCTCGTTGCCTTGATCCTATTGCATCTGTCCCACCGTAACACAAGCCAGCAACGGGCGGGGGGAGTGGGGGGGGGGGGGTATTTGTGAGAGAAGGAAAAATTAAATCTTTTCTCTTTCCTCAATATTCATTAACCTGTCTCCTGTCTAAAGTTTCATTTTTAGAAAAGCACTAAGTTTGCATGATGGATCCAGTCAGAGTCTAGGCTCACAGCCTCTCAGATCAGATACGAATGATATGTCAGTGATTGGAGGCCTACTGCGCTGAGAGTTTTCCCGGTCCTGGAGTAGCGAATAATTATGGTGTTTTAATGAGCAAGAGGCTTTCCCTTAGTTTGGAGGGACTCTTGTCAGCTCTGGGCCTAGAGTAGATCATCACGTCTTTTGTCAGTTTTGCTACAGAATATGACATGAACAGTCAGGTCCAGACGGCCACATTCCTCGATTCCACATCCAGCGATAAGCCTAACCACAAGGCTAAGACTAAGGCTAAAGAATGACCCCTAAAACTTGGAGGTCCAAAACTGCCTTCTGAACCTGACTGTGAACATGGGAGGAAAACAATCCTTTAATTAGCGAATTATGAATGAAATCATCCATTTATTCATGAAAACTTCCGGTCTAAAATCAATACACAATTCGTTCACTGACAAACATCACCAATACAACAGTGGCCAGTAAACACATATTAATTCTTAATTTTGTAAACCTTATGATTCGTAAATTTGTAGTAATTATTAGGCGAAATTGATCTATTCTGATGTAATTAATGAAGGCTTAGAATATGTATATATACTAACTTTGATTGGAGATACATTACACATTCGTTATGATTCGTAAATTTGTAGTAATTATTTGGCGAAATTGATTTATTCTGATGTAATCAATGAAGGCTTAAAATATATATACTAACTTTGATTAGAGATGAGACAAATATCACATTCGTGAAATTCTGCCAATAAAAAAGTGTAAAAATGAAATTTTAACTAAATGATCATGAATCAACACAAAAAATTGATGGAGCTGAAGCCTGCTGCCACTCCCTGGCCCCAGTAACTTGCCTCTCGTGACTGAAGTCCCTCATAAACCATCTGTTGTTCTCTTCCCTCTTCAACGCCTTATTTGTGGTTTTCCATGGAAACTAATGTAGCCAGCGTCCCATGCATGGCTTGGTATCCGGGTTATACTTCTATATATTATACATACTATTATATGTTCTAGTCACTTAACCCTTTAAAGTCAAGTTTTATCCTTTAAACCCTTCTACAGTGAAGCTCTCTCTTTGTCTCTACCTACCATATGCAACCGTGCACATATCTTAATAAGAAAATTGGCCTCAAATGATTTTTTTTAAAGAAAAAGAAACCATCTTTCAGGAAATAAAAAATGTTTTATTTCGTAACAATATAAACGAGAAATGTGCCTGTTAAGGGTGGAAAGGAAGACATGTTTTCCTGCTTTGATTTGTATTTCCTCGGTAAAAAGAATCAATGAAGTAAAACAATGTAATAGGGATTATGTCTCGTCAATCACGAGATTGTTTCCGATACTAGATGAGACGTGCAATAATAATAAAGTGTTTCTCGGTAGTGTGTGTGTAGGGAGGGTGGGGGGGGGGGGGCGGAGGGGGGGGGGGGGCAGAAACGCCTGTTTTTTGTTGGCCTAAATGTAGAGCTTCTAACTTCCTTGCTTGGTCCTGGGTATGACCATAAAGTGCCTTTCTGTCTCTTTTCTCTGTCTCTCATAAAGTGCCTTTCTGTCTCTTTCTCCCTTCTTATCTACCTCTATTCCCTGGGTATGATCATAAACTGCCTCCCTCTCAGCTCTCACGCCCTTGATATAACCATCTTAATTAATTAAATGTGTTGATAAGGGGCTGGGCGAATCTCACTCACTCCCTCTCTCTAACTTTCTTGCATTTAAATGGGCCTTGAGTTGTTGGATGGTTACTGTAGTCATTATTTAGCGCACAGGAATATTACAGATGATCGTGACAACACGGGACGTGATGTAACTCAGCACGAGAAATCTATTTTTTCCTTTCTGATTCATGGACACGTGATGTGGAGGAGCATATGCTACAGATGATGGAGAGATGATGAACTAAATATTTTTTTTTAAAAAAAAGTCGTTATCGCGCTTCTCTTTCTTGTCTCTCGCTGTTGTGTCGCAGCCGAAATAAGACCCGGATTTAGGTAGATGACGTCATACTGGTAGATACTATGTTAAACGAGGTCATGTGATTTAGTTTAGTGGACGGAGGGAGATACGGTAGCTAACGGGAGACATAGGGGGAGGGGAGGGGAGGGCAGAGACAGCGAGGGGGGAGGGTAGGGAAAGAGAGAGGAGACAGGGAGGGGAGGGGAGGGGAGAGGGGGGGGGGAGAGACAGACTGACAGCAAGCGCATAATAGTATACAAAGTTTTACATTAATCTATTTTCAACACAAATATTTAGACTTGTACAATACATATGAACAATGTTTGGGTTAGAATGATACAAAGTCTGGACTTGGACTTGGCATTGTTGTCTGGATGTTGCACTGGGACCATATGCCTCTAACGTTACCTTATAGTCTATCCCGAATAACTTGAGCCCTGGGACCATATGACTCTAACGTTACGTTACAGTCTTTCCAGTATAACTTGAGCAGATCAAATGTAGGCTTAAGTCCCTCAGATCAAATTCTACCATTGATAATCCAAAGTTCATCAACATAAACTCTGAGCCTAGACTGGATAGGCTTTCCCTCAGTTTGAAGGGACTAAACTCTGAGCCTAGACTGGAGAGGCTTTCCCTCAGTTTGAAGGGACTAAACTGTGAGCCTAGACTGGAGAGGCTTTCCCTCAGTTTGAAGGGACTAAACTGTGAGCCTAGACTGGAGAGGCTTTCCCTCAGTTTGAAGGGACTAGACTGGAGAAGCTTTCCCTCAGTTTGAAGGGACTAAACTGTGAGCCTAGACTGGAGAGGCTTTCCCTCAGTTTGAAGGGACTAAACTCTGAGCCTAGACTGGAGAGGCTTTCCCTCAGTTTGAAGGGACTAAACTCTGAGCCTAGACTGGAGAACCTTTCCCTCAGTTTGAAGGGACTCTACTCTGAGCCTAGACTGGAGAGGCTTTCCCTCAGTTTGAAGGGACTAAACTCTGAGCCTAGACTGGAGAACCTTTCCCTCAGTTTGAAGGGACTCTACTCTGAGCCTAGACTGGAGAACCTTTCCCTCAGTTTGAAGGGACTCTACTCTGAGCCTAGACTGGAGAGGCTTTCCCTCAGTTTGAAGGGACTAAACTGTGAGCCTAGACTGGAGAGGCTTTCCCTCAGTTTGAAGGGACTAAACCTTGAGCCTAGACTGGAGAGGCTTTCCCTCAGTTTGAAGGGACTAAACTGTGAGCCTAGAGAGAACAATAGGTACAGGTATGTGTGGACCACACTGTATGTAGCAGTGGCCGGGTTTCCTGGAAGGGTGGGCTGCTGGTTCTAGGCGAACCTTTCCCTGACGTCCGTGTCACGACCACCCCGTGTGTCTAACTGGGTTGTGTGGTTTTAACCCGTCTAGACACCCCCGCCCGTGCCCCCCCCCCCCCGTGCCCCCCCCCCCCGCCCCCTGGCCCCTGCGTACTCATGCAGGAGTGAACCCAAACCCATATAGGGAAGGGTAAGGTCACCTTAGGCAACATCCATGGACTTTTTGGCAAATGTCAGATTGCAGCTTAGCCTACATTTGGGTTTAAAATTATTTATTTATATCGATTTTTGGTGTCTTTTTCTCTGGTTACATCTTTTTTTTCTGAAGTCTCAAAATTAATATTGATCAAATTTTGGGTTTAGAATTATTTAGTTGTATTTGATTTTAAGGTGTTCTTTTTGTGGTAGTAACTTTTTTCTGAACGCTCAAAATTAAAACTGTTCAAATTTGTTTCAGAATTTAAACAGAACTGATGTCAGAACTAATAAGTAATGTATGGGTTTTTGGTTAATAAATCAAATTATTTATTCTGTATGTCTGTATGTCGAACATATCACTTCATTTGAAAGTATTAATGAGATAAAAGCACAAAATGTCTGAATATATCGACATGAGATTGCGACCTATTCCATTCAGTATATAAATAAAACAGTGAGTAAACTCTGGGGGTCGGCGCCTGGTTTGTACCCAAATAAATTGCGCTGACCTGTAGACCTGTAGTCACCAGCACCCATACCTGCTGCCGGGAAGTACCAGGAAACCCCAAGCCCCCCTTTATCGCCCCCCGCGTCCCATTCGCGCGCCAGTCGCCCTTGTGTTGCCGCGGGGCGTGTGGTGGTGGTGGTGGCGGTGGGGTGGGGTGGGGTGGTGATACCCAGAAATGATGGTTTCCATGGTAATCTGAGTATCTTCTCTTACATGAACCCTGCGCGTTCCCCCCAAGGTCACTGAGTACATTCCCTACCCCCGACCCCCCGTGTCAGGGTGGGGGTGGGGGTGGGGAGGTCATGGTAGCCTACATGAAGGGTTTAAGGTTTGGTCGGTCAGGGCAACACATAGACTGTGACAGAGTATCCATAGCTATGGGTCAGATTCTCAGAAAATGTACAATTGGCAGCTGTACACATTTAGTAAATTCTGCAAAATTAGGCTGCAATTTGGTCAATACTAGGTAATTTCGAGTATATTTAAGATAAGATTAAGATAATCTTTTATTTGTCCAGTAACTCGAAAATACAATATGAAGAAACAAAAGGGTCTACATGTCTATATGAAAAGAGATATTTGGGATTGACTTGATTCTAGCAATCTCATTCTGTTTCCCTAGGTTAAACTGTATTTTGAACTTTATTTTCGTCTGTAATTTGGGTTATTTGAGGGGATTGAAGAAAGTGAATTGTACTTTTTCTGAAAATCTGATATGATATGGTCAGATCAGATATGGTATATCAGTGATTGGATGCCTACTGCGCTTATGGCGCTCCTCCCTTGGAGTAGGCGTCATAATGACATTTTGCGGTTTGGAGCGAGAGGCTTTCCCTCTCAGTTTGAAAGGACTCTCAACTCTGATAAAGTGAATAAACACCCCCCATATTCGCGTAACTAGGGTCCCAACTATCCCCCCCCCCCCCCACACACACACCCCTACCCTCATTTATTAGGACTAAATCAGCAAAACGCCATCAACATGTCTGACATGTTTAGTTCTGTCTGGAACGCGGGCCGCGTGAACCCGGATGTAGGATCTAAAAACATGGAATATAAACACAACATGGACGACTTGAGTCTAGTCAAACTATGTTGTTTTGATCCTTACACTACTTGTGGTGTGGTTGTAGTGAGAGAGGGTGGGGTAGGTATTCCCCATGTTTAGTCATATATACAATGTATATAATGTATATATATGAGAATGAATTTAGAGACCTATCATTCTTGTCCAATCTTAGTATTTTACTCTGGTACTTAGGTCCAAGCAACGAGAGTAAAATGAAGGATTTTTGTAGAAATTCAGAAATTCCCTCTTGTACAATTGATTGGATAAGAATTATATGCTGGTGATTGGACGCCTATCGCACCAATGGCTTCCCCGTCCTAATGGGATTTTAACGGGATTTTGCCTGCTTGGAGCGTCAGCGAGAAGTGTTCCCTCGGTTTGGAGGGACTCACTCATCTCTGAGCCTAGACTGAAATGTCCATGGGGTTTGAAAGCTGAGAAATTTCCTTTTGAAAATCTTAAGATTCCGAAGGAGAAACCCAATGAAACCAAGTCAGATGGTATCTGTATAATATTTTACAACGCTGCACAATTAACAGAAGGTGTAAATAATATCTTAACATCTAAAAATATTTTTTAAACCAAATACCACGAAAAGAAGACTAATCACACACTCTAGGCCCAAACCCTCAGATCAGATAAGAATGGTATGTCAGCCTACCTCGCAAATTGGTTTCTTGTCCTAGAACTCGGCGTTTTAATGGAAATATAATGAGATTTTGCGGTCTTAATGGATTTATAATGACTCTGCGGTTTGAGGCGAGAGGCTTTTCCTTCATTTGAAGGGACTCTCTCAAGTTTGGGCCTAGACTGTACTAAGTGTAAGCCGAGCCCCTTGGTTGGCCCAGTTGTGGTGGTATTTATTGTGGTGTTGGTTGAGCGGTCTGATAGCCGACCACAAGTCCTGACACGATTTTTTTCGTATTTACGCAGGGAGTAAAGAAAGATCTCTTCTGAACCACTCGGTCTTTGAAGAGTAAACTCAGCGTGTAGCTGGTATATAGAGATAAAGGTTGAATATTACAGGGAGTGGTAGTGTCATAGTCAGTCATTACATGGGGAAGGGGTGGGTCTTGGTAGGGGGAAGGGGTGGGTCTTGGTAGGGGGAAATTAATAGTGGCCCCACCTCATATGCTTTGTTCTGATAAAACTCACATTTTCTTTAATGCTATGGATTTCCAAAGTATTTAGTGTCAGAAGTGAACTCTCAATTTGTATCATAGAATGAATGATACAGTCTAGTCTCAGAGCCTCTCAGGGGTTATGAGAATGATCCAGTCCAATGATCAGATAACAATGGTATGTCAGCCTACTTCGCTAATCACTTTCTGGCCTAGGACTCGGCGTGCTTTTCTGTCTCTTTTCTCTGTCTCTCTCTCCCTTCTTCTCTATCTCTATTTCCTGGATATGATCATAAACTGCCTCCCTCTCAGCAACCAATCTCACTCACTCCCTCTCAGCTCTCCCGCCCTTGATATAACCATATTAAATGTGTTGATAAGGGCGTAAAGCAACCAATCTCACTCACTCACTCCATCGGCGTTTTAATGGAAATATGAAGACATTTTGCGGTCTTAATGGAATGAATTATAATGACACTTTGCGGTTTGAGGCGAGAGACTTTTCCCTTCGTTTGAAGGGACTCAACTTTGGGCCTCGACTGTCATGACAATAATTATAAAATTGGGTTATAGTGGCCCAGATTGTAACCCAGGGGGTGGCCGCCATGTCCCCATGTGACGGGTGTTGTTTGATACCACCCTGTTATACGAAATGGGTCAGATTTTCAGAAAATGTACAATTGGCAGCTGTACACATTTAGTACATTCTGCTAAATGAGGCTGCAATTTAGTCAATACTGGGTAAATTTGAGTATATCCGGCATTGCATTGATTCTAGCAATCTGTTTGGTTAGGTTGAATTGTATTCTGAATTTTATTTTCGTCTGAAATTTGGATTATTTGAGAAGATTGGCGAAGTTAAATTGTACCTTTTCTGAAAATCTGACCCATATACAATGTGGACGGATCCGATCCGTCAACAATTGTAAGTTGAGACCCGAACCTGGGTTCCTGGGGGAAGAGTGTGGGTACGAACTGAGAGAAGACCTGAATCAATTTCACATGTTCGCAACCTATTCCATCTTAGCAAATAAAGAATATTTCGATTTCAAATAAATTCACATTAATCATAACGAATAGAGGCAAGCCAGAGACAACAACGAAAGACAACAGAAGGATTTGACCAAAGAATGGGGGATAGACAGACATAGCGAGAGGAGAAAGAAAGAGGACAGACAGACAGACAGGGTTAGAGACGACAGACAGACAGGGAGAGACATAGAGAGGGAGAGAGACACAGAGCAGTCTAGGCCCAAACTTGACTGAGAGAATCCCCTCAAGCCGCAAAGAGCCATTATAATTCCATTTAGACAGCAAAATGTCATCATATTCCAATTAAAACGCCGAGTTCTAGGGCAAGAAACCAATTAGCGAGGTAGGCTGATTGATATATACCATTCTTATCTGATCTGAGGGTTTGGACTTGGACTGAGAGGGAGGGAGAGACAGACAGACAGAGGGAGAAAGAAAGGTAGAAACATAGAGGGAGAGAGAGACAGACCGACAGAGGGAGAGAGAGACAGACCGACAGAGGGAGAGAGAGAGACAGACCGACAGACAAAGGGAGACAGACAGAGGGAGAGAGCGAGACAGATGGAGACAGACAGACAGAGGGAGAGACAGCTAGACAGACAGACATAGCCCAGTTCAGTCCAGTCCAGTGCTCAAGAGCAGCAATACCTGTGTACTATAGCGACAAGTGCGCCCATCCCCCACTGCGCCCGCACCCTGAGCGCCCGGGGTATTTGGGTACAGGCGGCCTCGCCCCTCCACCGTGACCCAATAAGGTCAGGGGTCATGGGTCGGACGTCAGGTCATGGCACGAACGTCTGGTTCAAGTACCTCTTCCTTCTCCCTCCCTCGCCTCAAATGTTACTGACCCACCCTATAGTTTATGGCAGGGTAATTATAGAGCGGGGATTTCTCTCTGATGTTGAGGTGTGGAAGAAGGCATATTCCATTAGTTCCTCTTAATCAGTTCACATCCCCATAAAAAACCAGCTGGGCTCGCCTCCCTCGACCCAATTTGGGGGAAGTTCCTCCTGTCTTAGGTTTAATCCTCTCCCATCTAAGCCAAGTCATGATAGCACATATCAAGTAGGCGACGTTTAATGGCACTTAAAATCATGAAATGATGCCTAAATGACCATAGGATATATGGCCTTCCCTCCCCTTCCACCTACCCCTTCCCACTTCCCTCTAAAGGAAAGGAGCGCTAAACTATAGCAACCCGTTCTCTGTCGGATTTACCATATTCATGAGGGTTCCTTTTTCCACCTTTGTACTATTGGGGTACGTGGTAGATTGGATGAATGAACCTCACAGGAAGGAAGATTACATGTGGGTCAGATTTTCAGAAAATGTACATTTAGCAGCTGTACACATTTAGTAAATTCTGCTAAATTAGGCTGCAATTTGGTCAATACTAGGTACATTCGAGTATATTCGGCATTGCATTGATTCTAGCAATCTGTTTGGTTAGGTTGAACTGTATTTTGGACGTTATTTTCGTCGGAAATTTGGGTTATTTGAAAAGATGGGCGAAGTTGAATAGTACATATATATAGGTTTAGTGATTAAATCCCGAGTTTTCTGTTTAGCAGATCAATTTGTGGTGTAGTGGAAAGTGATGGGGTTACTTTTAATTATCAGTAATAATATGTGTAATAAATGTGTATATTCTAATGTATGCATACAACATAATATTGTGGTATAGATAACGTTTATTCTTGGTACCATTTCAGCGCTACATTCTAGTGTTAATATAATGACATGTTATTGTTAGTACCAATATAATGGCAGTATCAGTGCTAATATAATTTCCTGGGTTATTTCTGGTGCTAATGTTATTATGCTGCATTTTAGACTGGGGTCTGTAAGCCAGTCTAGGCCCAAAGTTGAGAGAGTCCCTTCAAATGAAGGGAAAGCCCATATCCAGAACAAACTTTGTAATAAATATTTATATCATACATTTATACATGTATTTCTTATATTAATATGTATCAATTCTATTTTTAGGTGAGTGACGCGTTTTCTTTTCTATAATAGAAATATGCAGAAAATAAATCTCAGCAATCGGTAAGTAATGAGTTGAAATAGAAATTATATTCATTTTATTTAGCTCTGACTACATTCATTGTCTCACTTCCAACAAGTAACAAAGTCTAGGCTCAGAGCCTCTCAGATCAGATAAGTGTGCCACTGATACACTAATGACTTCTCTGACCCTGGAGTCGGCCTGATCCTAATGGGATTTTGCGGTTTGGAGCAAGTGTTTTTTCACTCGGTATGAAGGGACTGCGTGGGCTCTGGGCCTAGACTGAACACATACCGGGCACAGCATTTTTACACTCTAGGTCCAAACCCTCAGATCAGATAAGAATGGTTTGTGAAATTGTCAGTCTACTTCGCTAATCGGTTTTCTGGACTCAGACTCGGCGGTTTGATGGGAATATAATGGCATTTTGCGGTCTTAATGGAATTATAATGGCACTTAGCGGTTTGAGGGGAGAGGCTTTCCCTTCGTTTGAAGGGATTCTCTAAACTTTGGGCCTAGACTGTATATACGTTTTGGCACATCCTCAGATCGTCTGCGCCATTTGAAGGCGAGGTAAATAATTTATGGACAGTTGTCGTCTGCCGCAGTCTTGGGACGATCATCCCAGGCGCCCGCCCATGGCTCCTCATTACACTTTCTTCTTCTCCTTTTCGACTTTTGCTCTCCCTTGCAGTTTCTCCATCCGCGTCTCCTTCTGTTCCTCTCCTTCCCCCTCTTCTCGTCAAGTACCATCTCCTTCTCTTGTTCTACTTCCTCCTGTTCAATTCTTATCATATTCCTCCTCATCCTCCTTCCTTTCTGCCCCCCCCCCTATTTCCATCTCCTCCGCTCCCCTCCTCCTCCATCTCTTCCTCCTCCCCCTTCTCTTCCTCCTCTTCCTCCATCTCCCCCTTCTTTTCCTCCAATTCCTCGGGCCTCCTCCTCTTCCCCTCCTCCTCTTCCCCTCCTCCTCTTCCTCCTTCTTCTCCATCTCTTCCTCCTTCTTCTCCATCTCTTCCTCCTTCTTCTCCATCTCTTCCTCCTCCTCCCTCCTCCTCCCTCCTCCTCCCTCCTCCTCCTCTTCCTCCTCCTCCCTCCTCCTCCCTCCTCCTCCTCCCCCCTCCTCCTCCCCCTCTTCCCCCTCCTCCTTCCCCCTCCTCTTCCTCCTCCTCTTCCTCCTCCTCCTCCCCCTCCTCCTCCTCCCCCCTCCTCCTCCTCCTCCTCCTCCTCCCCCTCCCCCTCCCTCCTCCTCCCCCTCCTCTTCCTCCTCCTCCTCCCCCTCCTCCTCCTTCCCCCTCCTCTTCCTCCTCCTCCTCCCCCTCCTCCTCCCCCCCCCTCCTCCTCCTCCTCCTTCTCCTCCTCCTCCCCCTCCTCCTCCTCCCTCCTCCTCCCCCTCCTCTTCCTCCTCCTCCTCCTTCTCCTCCTCCTCCCCCTCCTCCTCCTCCCTCCTCCTCCCCCTCCCCCTCCCCCCTCCTCTTCCTCCCCCTCCCCCTCCCCCTCCACCACCAGCAAACCTTAACCTAATTCCCCACAAGGTGGTTAGGTGCATAGCCATTAAATGCCACAGTCGGTCTGCCCACCACTATGATGATCTATGACTTGCTGCAAATGGCGGCCTCCACACTGACAGCACGAGGTTGCCATGGAGAGGCCGGCACCGTTCACTTGGCGCCTGCGCACAACCTATCTCAATCTCCTACTGAAAAGGAAGCAGCCGTTCAGTCGGTTGTTGGCCCTGTCTTTCTGCTCGTAAATTCCTAAACGGGACAATTGTTGTGTTTTTTCACCATTTTCCCTCTCAAGGGTTCGTTTTCGCACTGTCTTTTATTATGCGGGTTCGACCCCCATAATTTGCATACGGTATTCAAAAGGCAGCGCGTGGCAGAATTTTACTGTGTGTGCAATATTATAACAAAACATTTGAAAATGATATTATTCTCTTCTAAGATAAGTGGCATCATTAAGACTACGCGCATAATTCAATTTAACGTTAACACTGAAATAATGCACTGTTGTGTAGTAAACCAATTTGGCTTTCCTGGTCCTGGAATAGGCGTTCTAATGGGAATTTAATGTCATTTTTGCGGTCAGAAGCGAGAGGGTTTCCCTCGGTCTGGAGGCACTCTTGTCAGCTCTGAGCCTAGACGGTAGACATTTTGTTCTTTCGCTTCATATATTACAAATTATATTTTCTCAAAAGCCATCGGCCTTAAATGTGTTGATAAAGGCGTAAAGCAACTAATCTCACTCACTCACTCACTCACTCACTCACTCACTCACTCACTCACTAAATAGTCTAATTCTAGTTGGCAATGCTTTACAATCAATAGCTATTAATCAGCTACAAGATTGCTCCATGTTGCCAGCCTAATTAAGATTCTCATAATCCTAGGTAAAAGAAGCTATTCCTTCTGAACTTCATCAAGATACTACTTTATTTATCGAATTCTCACATGACATAAGAATAATCACATATATAAAAGACAAATAGGTATACAGTCATCTAGATTAAATCCAGTTCTCACTTTATCAAGTGAGTGCCCTTACCGTAATAGTGATAATAAAACTTGTTTTGCACCAAAAGTGCCCATTTTTAACATGTTAATATTGACATATTTTCCGTGTCAAGATGGAATTCTTATTCCTAATTTTAATAGTGTTTCTCTAGAAATGTGTGTATTGGCCCCTGAATTATCGTCAAGGACACTTGTCCAATATTGCCTTATTTGGCGGCAAATATTGCAATATTGTCTGAGAAGCTCCTGTTGCCATAGAAAATGTTCCACTTCAAGGACGTTTGATTGTTTGATTTGGGGAGAAAAATAGAAAAGGGAGCTGGCGAGATGACGTCAGAATCAGCAGACGACAATTGATTTCCCGCCTTTATCTGTTCTGACCCAGATTCCAGTTTTTTGAACATTAATTGAAGGTCAAGGTTAGTGGGTGTTGAATTATGGGAATAGATGACTGAATTGGTTCTTGTCACGCGGAAACGCATTACCTCATTGGAAAATAGGATTTTGTTCTACGATATGTTTTAGAATACGTTGCTCTATTCTAATAGTCATTTTCAGCAATCACTTGCCACTTACATTACTTGTTATAGCCATATCAAGCTAAACAGGCATTTACTATAGCATCTGTTAACAAACCTCTTAAAGCTTGCCTGATTATGACGAAAGCCATTTTGCTTTAATTAAACACAAACAACTCAAATTATATTCTAATATGGTTTTAACATATTATGGGAATATTTCTTTTTTTTGGGGGGGGGGGGGGGGCAATAATTTATTAGAAGAGTTTGCACGAATTAGTCTGATTCTGTGAATTTCTCTTTGGTCAAACGAACTTATCAGGTGTTATCTAGTTGATAGGAATATTACGGATCAACTTGATTTATACTTGAATCTGGGATTTCTTGTTGATAGTGGATATATTGCATAAATTGGTTAAACTGGTGATGAAAGAAAACTACGAGAACTGTCCAAATTGGTGCTTTCACTCTGTCTAGTCTAGGCTCTAATGGGTATCTTGGTCAGGAGTAGGCATCCTAATGGGATTATAATGGCATTTTACGGTACTGATCCCAGGTGTAATGGTGTTCTGTGGTTTGGAGCGAGAGGCTTTCCCTCAGTTTGAAGGGACTCTCTCAACTTTGGGCCTAGTCTGCCTTCATGATAGCTATGACACCTGAGTACAGGAGGTTTGACTATAATACAGGTGTGTACAGGTAGGGTGACGGAAACGAGCATATATATTATAATATATGGGTCGGATAATCAGGATATGTCCAATCGCCAGCTCTACACAAATAGTAAATTCTGCTAAATAAAGACTTTAAATGGTCAATACTAGGTATATTTGAGTATATTTGGTATTAAGTTGATTCCAACAATCGATCTCTTCGGTTTGAACCTTCTGGGTCTAATATTGGGGTTATTTTAGAGGGTTGGTTACGGCGAATTGTGCGTACATGTTCCGACGCCTTGACATTAAGGGCTGGTTCCATTGGTACGGATACGAATGTTAGTACGGATACGAATCCGTCATGCGGATACGGTAACCTATTTTGGAGTGAACCCATACGTCTAGAATGTAATGGCATCAAAGAGGGAAACCATACGAATGGAGTACGGAAACGTCCCGATCGCTACATGGAGCGATCGGTTTATCCGTATCCGTACCTGTTGACATGTACGGATCCGCACACATGGAAACATGCCTGTATATTTTAATGTGAGCGAATTTTGCCGTATCCGTATCCGTATCCGTATCCGTATCCGTACCAATGGAACCAGCCCTTTATACTACATGTTGTTGGAATGTCTGGGTTCTCTTTGAATAAAGTGCCTGCTGCTGCAAGGCTGAGGGGGGATACACTAGGCGTTGACTGGGTACTGTGCAAATACTCCAGTCTATACTATAGTCCATGCAACCTGACATTCACCGCTCCAAGGTCACTCACAAACTCACTGAGAAGTGAAATTTGGTGGGGTATACAGTCTAAGCCCAAAGTTGAGAGGGTCCCTTCAAATGAAGGGAAAGCCTCTCGCCTCAAACCGCAAGGTGCCATTATGATTCCATTAAGACCGCTAAATGTCATTTTATTCCCATTAAAAGGCCGAGTCCTAAGCCAGGAAAGCATTAGCGAAGTAAGCTGACATGTCCATTCTTATCTGATCTGAGGTTTTGGGCCTAGAGGGAGAGAATTATATATTGGCCTATGTATGGTATTCAACATTATATTTTTAGAATTTTGAGAGGATTACTTACGCGCGGTGAGGCGAACTAAAATTGTGACCTTTTTGTTGGGGCAGGGAGGGGGAAAAAAATCGAAAATGGGCATGGTCAATGAAAATGATTGCGTCAAGTCTAGGCTCAATGAGTTAGTTCAGAGTGACCCTCCAAACTGAGGGAAAGCCAGCCTCGCACTCCAAACCTTCAGGATCCCATGATTAAGAGCCCAGGAAAGCCATTAGCGCAGTAGGCGTCCAATCACTGACATACCATTTTTATCTGATCTGAGAGGATGTGAGCCTAGACTATAAACTATAATTATTTCTGCTGTAGGTTTCTAAAATTCTTGTTTCGGCACATTTGTCAAGTTTGATGTAATTCACGAAACTACCACTCAACCCCAGTATAATGTACATATCAATGTTGACCTAATTTATTTACTTTATCCTGGTGCAGCTGCTAAAAACCAACTTTCAAGAGGTGAAAGCTGGACGGAATTTCAGTAAGCAGAAAAAAATCAAAACGCCCGGTTGGCTCAGAATGCTTTAGCCCACTTTGACGGTCCGATTTCATTTCTGGGTCAATATCTTTTTCTATTTCTCAGTTGGCATAGCAGCAGGGTGGGTTGAGGTATGTAGAGGCATTCTGAATGCATACCTCGCTCTGGGAGAATGTGGCTAGATTCAAAGTCATTTTAAATATGGGTGAGATTTGTTAGAAAATGTACAATTGGCAGCTGTATACATTTAGTAAATTAGGCTAAATTAGGCTGCAATTCAGTCAATACTAGGTAAATTCGAGTATATTCAGCATTGAAATTTCGGTTATTTGAGAAGATTGGCGAAGTTGAATTGTGGATTTTCTGAAAATCTGACCCATATATGCCAAATGGAAATGGGGTGGGGTTGTTGCGCAGTAGGCGTCCAATCACTGAATACCATAATGGTATTACACCAAATAGAATTTTTTTTTCAAATCCAAAATTGTTGATTAGTTTGAACTTAGATTAAAAGAAACAGATTAAGTTCTCGGAATTTTATGGCTTACTCCCTGCTGATTCCCGGCCCAAAGATGAGGGGGACCACCTGTGGTGCAGGAGGGCTTTGTGCACCATGATGGTCACCGCCGATGCCCACCCCTCTCCAGAACCTCATGACCTAATAGCTGGATATTAATTATTGGTACATGATTAATACAAACTATCATTCATACACATTGCACTCTTCCAGAATTATATTCCCCATATTGCAAGCATGATTTTGGTATTCGATTTATCTCTCTACTATACTTACAAATCAAGTCACAGTTAAATTTCTTTGGAACACTCATTTGAAAGAACTTTTTCTTTTCAAGATTTTTATATTTCCTAATCCGTCCTAATTATTGGGATTTGAGTATGTGATTCTTGAGAAATGTAGCTTTCCTGTGGTATATGTGGTTAAGGTGTCGCACAATGTCGCATGGGGAAAATATGCAGGTAAAAATGATGAATTTTGTGTATTTGGCAGGGATGCAAGTTCTCAGATTATCAACTGAATTCAGATATATGGAAAAGTCAGCAAATGTCCCATACAATACACTAAATCGACTCCTAAATACCAAAATTTTCTCAAAATTCCATTTGACAGACAATATTAGGGGAGTGATGTGTAGAGACCTCTATCTAAGTGTTCTCACGGAGCCTGGAGCTAACGGAGCCGCCTATCCCTGTCGGGGGAGAGGCGGCCTCAGATCATAACTGAAGTGAGATTCCCGATATTTCCGTTAGTCTTTAGCATTGAGTCTATGGAGGTCACGGAAATCCCCGAGGTCCTTCGCTCAAGACCTCCGGGAAGGGTGCAGCAGGTGGCCCTTGGACTGACCCAGATACCCACTGTTAGTTAGGCCGCACTGTTGTACATACACACATGGTCCTTATATGACATGTGCGCCTTTATCTACCTCCCCCTGGACCTTGGAAAATGTTCAGATTATTTTACCTTACCCGACTTGCATCCCTGATTTGGTACTTGATATCTCCACTTGTACTGGATGTATTTGAACCGGGGAAAGATAGTTTTTCTGCTCTTAACTAAGCACTTGATATCGTATTGAAATAATCCTGATATTGGTATCAAAAACTCAAAACTTTAAAATGACTATTTAAAATTGTAATTAAATCGGGTGGAAATAGGCAGTGGCACCCCACTGCTAATGACCTGATAAGAGCTAATCACCCTGCTGGGCGGCGGAGATGATGGAACCTTTCATCTCCCTCTGACTCCCCTCTGTCCCTTTTACTTTTACTCTAAGGTTTGAATGAATTATTCTGGGGTAGGGTGCTACTACCATTGCTTGTATATTGGACCAGTTTTCAGAAGCTGCTCTACTATCTTCAGGGGGACTGTCAATTCAACTTCGCTAATCTTCTCAAATAACCCAAATTTCATACGACAATAAAGTTCAAAATACAGTTCAACCTAACCAAACAGATTGCTAGAATCACTGCAATGCCAAATATACTCGAATTTACCTAGTATTGGCTATTTTCCAGACTAATTTAGCAGAATTTACTAAATGTGTACAGCTGCCAATTGTACATTTTCTGAAAATCTGACCCATAAGTACAATAAACCGTAACCAAGATTCACAAATGTGACAAAAAAATCTGACCCAGGTGTGTCACCTAATAAGGGTAGGACAGGCGTGAATACAGGACAGTGTGTCGGGTTATACAGTGTTTGTCCCCAACCCACACTCACACCTGCAGCACGCTTTCCCCGGTCATTGACCTGTCAGCCGACCCACAATATATGGCAGTATACTACATTATATGGAACAGCTTTTTAAATCTGCCCACATATAGAACTAATGAACGATGTACGACGAACCCATGAACGACTACCCCATACTAATGAACGACTACCCCATACTACCCCCCCCCCCCCCAGAATATATATCTCCACTATAGGTCCAAACCCTCAGATCAGATGAGAAGGTATGTCAGTGATTAGACGCCTGCTTCGCTAATCATTATTTTCGCCTAGGACTCGGCGTTTTAATTGAAATATATATGACATGTTGCGGTCTTAATGGACTTATAATGGCACTTTGCGGTTTGAGACCGAAGTCTGATTCTGCAGAGGAATATTACCAGTCCCGAAACTATTTGACCTTACGTATACCATTCAGCCAAGGACATCGTGTCCATTTTGGTCTCTAATTGGCCTGGCCTCTTTCCAGCTCGACGCTCCATTGGCCTGGCCTTACGTCATCCTCACCTGGGTTAGGCCAGAGAACTATATGGGTAAGATTTTCAGAAAATGTACAATTCACCTTCACCGATCCTCTCAAATAACCCACATTTCGGACAAAAATAAAGTTCAAAACACAGTTCAACCTAACCAAACAGATTGCTAGATTCAATGCAATGCCAAATATACTCGAATTTACCTAGTATTGACCAAATTGTAGCAGAATTTACTACATGTTTACAGCTGCCAATTGTACATTTTCTAAAAATCTGACTCCTATAGACTCGCACTCTGGTTAGGCGGCTTGGAGACGTTAGTTACGCCATGTTGTTCGCGATGACCAATATTAGTCGCTCCCTCCGCCTCCCAAAGTACCTTACGTCATGTTACGTCACGTAACGTCAGACGCGGACTCTCGTCTGTCCCGACTGGGTGAGTGGGCCTGCTCACTAGGGAGGATTAGCTGTGACGTAACGTGGCGTCTAACGTGACGTAACGCTATACAACGAGGTCACGATGGAAGGTACTTATTAATGCCGCGGGGGGGGGGGGGGGGGGGGGGGGAGGTAGGGAGGGGGTGCTGCACGCCTCTTCATAATATAGATCTGGCTATACAATCAGATTACCAATCATGGTATGTCAGTGAGTGGGTACAATGAGTGCGTCCTAATGAGATTCTAATGATATTTTAGCGTTTAGAGCGAGAGGATTTCCCTCAGTTTGGAGGGAATCCCCCATCTCTAGGCCTGGACTGGATAAACCTTAGTACTAATATTACTACATGTACTGAGATAGGATAGAATAGAATAGAATAGAACAATCTTTTATTCATCAATGGGTTACAAAGTTTTGACGAACAGATCGACAGGCCTCTGGGTACCATTCAGGATTTATACCCAGATCTTCCTGCCGTTCTCTTGACATTAAAGGGATAGACTTCTACATAATTTGGTTGTGCAACACAATATATAAAATATAAAATAAAAATACAACACATATGAGATATACATTTAAACATTAAATAGTCGACATGGATCATTAAGATAGAACCAACGAGGGCCTCGTTGATAGAACCAGACCCGGATAAAACTATGTGAATGAATTTATTCTTGTGGATAGAAGAGTACACAAATGTCTATGCTGGGAGGAAACAAATTAATGGTTTCCTGGCTTAGGACTCGGCGTTTTAATGGGAATATAATGAGATTTTGCGGTCTTAATGGAATTACAATGGTACCTTGCGGTTTGCAGCGAGAGGTTTTCCCTTCATTTGAAGGGACTCAACTTTGGGCCTAGACTATAAATGCATGGTTTCAATATGGCGCTAAATAACTAGCAGACGACATTTAGAGCGCCGTGGGCAGGAGTTGGATTGTTACGTAATGCACAGACCTTGTCTGCACAAACAACTCCATAGATTTGCTACCCTCCCCCCGCCACAGTTGTGCTATTTTTGTTAGTTCATTCAGTATATCGTATATTTTATTTTGCATTTTCTACCACCGCCTCTTCCATTATTTTGAGTTGAGTGAGTGAGATTGGTTGCTTTACGCCCTTATCAACACATTTAATATGGTTATATCAAGGGCGGGAGAGCTGAGAGGGAGGCAGTTCATGATCTTACCCAGGAAATAGAGATAGAAAAGAAGGGAGAGACAGAAAAGAGACAGAAAGGCACTTCATGGTCAAACCCAGGAGATAGAGAAGAATAGAGGGAGAGACAGAGAAAAGAGACAGAAAGGCACTTCATGGTCAAACCCAGGAGATAGAGAAGAAGGGAGTGAGAGACAGAGAAAAGAGACAGAAAGGCACTTCATGGTCAAACCCAGGAGATAGAGAAGAAGGGAGTGAGAGACAGAGAAAAGAGACAGAAAGGCACTTCATGGTCAAACCCAGGAGATAGAGAAGAAGGGAGTGAGAGACAGAGAAAAGAGACAGAAAGGCACTTCATGGTCAAAACCCAGGAGATAGAGAAGAATGGAGGGAGAGACAGAGAAAAGAGACAGAAAGGCACTTCATGGTCAAACCCAGGAGATAGAGAAGAAGGGAGAGAGAGACAGAGAAAAGAGACAGAAAGGCACTTCATGGTCAAACCCAGGAGATAGAGAAGAAGGGAGACAGAGAAAAGAGACAGAAAGGCACTTTATGGTCAAACCCAGGACCACTACATGTATTTAATTTGGTATGTAGTATGGAGGCTTGCCCTACTTTCTTTAGGCCTCTGTTCGTTTTCTCTCCACCGGCGTCAGGGGCTGAGTATCCCGGCTAGTTTTCTTAGGAGGTTAAATCCATATATTATTGGGGTCGGACCGAATGCATTCGCCATTTGACACCTAACCCAATGTCGAATGATAGATCACTCTCTACATTTATAAGAATTCACTGTCCCTGAATAAACATAATTAACGTTTTCAGAATCGTTGCCATGAACGCCACCCCCAACTCCCCCCCGGCTCGCATCCCTGATGATTAAAGAAAATCAATTCTAGGGAAATTAAACCACACAGATCAGCGAAGATATATACCCAGGGAATTTCGAGTTAAAAGAAAAATCGGCGCGTAATTAAGGGCTTGAGTGGCAAGTCTAATGAAGTCTGATCTTGTCCCGGCCTGTTCAATGGGCAGTGGGTGGAGGGGGGGGGGGGTAGACTAGTGGGTGGGTGGGTGGGTGGGTGGTAGAGGTCTGGGCTAAGTACAGTACTGAGCCTCTATACCTGGCTACAATGCTGTAGGTGGAAGGCTGGCTGGCTGCTAGTCGTGGGCTAGTCAGGACTCACGTTGGCTCTCTCTCAGTCAGACAGCACTGTTTGGACTGGGCATTAAGCTAAACTGTATCCCCTCCCCCAATACATACATGTTACGATGATGTAACTCCTCCCTCCCTCTCATTGAACCTCACGGCTATAGAAAGGACTGTGTGGGTCAGTATGTGGAACCCCTCCCTCCTCAACCTCTCTCTCTCTCTCTCTCTCCACCCCCTCTCTCCTCAACCTCTCCCTTTCTCCCCACCCCCTCTCTCTTTCTCCCCACCCCACCCCCTCTCTCTCTCCCCCCCTCTCTCTCCCTCTCTCCTTCGAGTAGAGAGCTTTCAATTCGTCTCCCCCTCTATATACTACCTGTACCAAAAACTCTCATTTTCCCCATTTCTCTCTCTGTCTCCCCATCGACAATCTAATGTAACATGAATGAATGTCCTGGTTCGGCCTCTTCACTCCAGTCCCATCTACCAGTAACAGTACAGCACACCTTGACCTTCATTATAGCCGTGCTGCAGGTAATATTTGCCATGCAGGTACTAATGAAGGCTCACCTGGCTCACCTGAGGAGTCCTCCTGTAGCTAGGTACAGGGGGTATTACGTAACCCTCCTCCAGCTAGGTACTACGGGGGTATTACGTAACCTCAGCCCGCACCTTGGTCAGTCTGTCCTTGGGGTAATCGATTACTTACTCCAAGGTCTGCATATATATGGGTCAGATTTTCGGAAAATGTACAATTCGCCTTCACCAATTCTCTTAAATAACCCTAATTTAAGACAAAAATGACCTTCAAAATGCAGTTTAACATAATAGAACTGATACTTTAAATCAATGCGATACCAAATATACTCAGATATACCCGGTATTCATCATTTTCAACCTAATTTAGTAGAATTTACTAAATGTATGAAGTTGCCAATTGTACATTTTCTGAAAATCCGACCCATATCCTGTTAACACACCATTCAACGATATACAGTCTAGGCCCAAAGTTGAGAGAGTCCCTTCAAACGAAGGGAAAGCCTCTCGCCTCAAACCGCAAAATGTCAATATAATCCCATTAAAACGCCTAGTCCTAGGCCAGGAAACCAATTAGCGAAGTAGGCGTCTAATCACTGACATACCATTATCTGATATGAGGTTTTGGGCCTGGACTGTGCTGTAGAGGGTAATTGCTGAAGATTCTCCCTATTCGAATATATGGGTCAGATTTTCAGAAAATGTATAATTCAACTTCACCAATCTTCTCAAATAACCCACATTTCAGATGAAAATAAAGTTCAAAATACAGTTCAACCTAGCCAAACAGATTGCTAGAATCAATGCAATGCCAAATATACTCGAATTTACCTAGTATTGGCCAAATTGCAGCCTAAATTTGCAGAATTTCCTACTTGTGTAGATCTGCCAATTGTACATTTTCTGGAAATCTGACCCATATATAGTTGGTAACATGATACCCGCGTTGCGGGGACATTTCTTTGATTGGGAAGGGTGGAAGACGGAATTCCATTAAACCTCTCGAAATCTGTCACCTCCTCATGAAAACAACAGCTGGGATAGGATGGAGGAACTCAGATTTGGGGGACAGCTCCCCTTGTCTTATCATCATGAATGACATTACAGGCCTAATGGCGATCATCCAGAACACTGTAATGGCTGTAATGGCGTTCATGTATAACAGTATGTATCAGGATGGCGGGCCTCATTACCTAAAGGAGTGGTCCTAGCTGGTCCTCCCTCCCCTCACCTCCACCCGTGTCCAGTTAAGAACTATATCTAGTTTCTGAGTGTAGTTAGTTCGGCATAAGACGACCCCCAGTGCCAGGAGATGCGGTGAAATTGGCCAATAAAAATGTTTAAAAAGTGTACACGATGTAGAAAAACAACATGCATGAATACATCATTGGTTGCTACCACGGCCAGAATCGTGATGTGCTGTCTGAGGGTGCTTGCTAACTGGGGTGTTATCATTAAAAAAATAATAAATAATGCTGAGAGAATCGGGAAATGTGCATCGTTTCCCGAACTTGCACTTTGTTTACTGTAGTAGGAAGGATCATACACAATATTTTTTAACATTTTATTTCGTTCAGGACGATATATCATATTTAATAAGTTACAGAAACGCACTATCCTTCAACAGCCCCCCGCCCCCCCCCCCCCGGCCCAAATTTGCTCTATTTGTGATCATGGCCTGGCTTGATACGAACAGTTAATTTTTCCCTCCTCAAATCAGTATTTTCGACCAGAAACTTCCGAAATTTTCCCCCTGAATTTTAATTAACCATTTATATAAGTTTTGAGACTTCTCAAGATCTTAATTGCCTAATTTTTCAATTTAAGGTTCTCAAAATAGAATATAATATATAATATAATATGAATTTAAGGTTCTCAAAATGTAAATTCACACTTTCTCTCCCTTCCCTCTCCCTCTTTCTCTCTTTCATCCTCTTTCTCTCTTTCACTGTCTCGCCCCTCCCCCTCGCCCCACCCCCCTCTCTCTCTGTCCGTCTCAACTCTATCAATATGTCTGCCATGACCCGGCTTATATCCCTGTATTTATTATTTGTCCCTTTATTTCTAAAACGCAAAAGGTCATCCAAAGCACAAGAAGCACCCGAGCGAAAAGTTAAGCCATCCGCCGCCCATATTTCAACATAGGGATACGATATCTACGTATTTCTATACGGCCATCTTTTACATTCTTGTCACATTTGTCCATCGCAGAGAGGCCATGGACAATGTTAAACTGAAGGAACTAAAGAATTCGTTATCTCCAATAACTCCTTAGGTTCATTGTTGGCAATAATAACATAGTCTCGCCAGAATGCGTGGAGAAGCGAGACTTATAAATCATTGTGACATGTAAATGAAGAGTCAGTGGGTTGTGGTCTTGTGCTCGATCAGACGCCCAGTCAGTAGTCTATATGGGTCAGATTTTCAGACAATGTTCAATTCGCCTTCACCAATTCTCTCGAATAACCCACATTTAAGACAAAAATGAGCTTCAAAATGCAGTTTAACATAACAGAACAGATACTTTAAATCAATGCGATACCAAATATACTCAGATATATCTGGTATTAATCTTTTTTTAGCCAAATTTACTAACTGTGTAGAGCTGGCAATTGTACATTTTCTAAAAATCTGACCCATATAGCAGATCTGGTAGATCAGACCACTGATATAATGGGTCAGATTTTCAGAAAATGTACAATTGGCAGCTGTATACATTTAGTAAATTCTGCTAAATTAGGCTGCAATTCGGTCAATACAAGGTAAATTCGAGAATATTTGGCATTGCATTGATTCTAGCAATGTGTTAGGTTAGGTTGAACTGTATTTTGAACTTTATTTTTGTCTGAAATTTGGGTTATTAGAGAGAATTGGTGAAGGTTAATTGTACATTTTCTGAAAATCAGACCACTGATATAATGGCTGGATCACCTGGCCTGTCTTTAGTTTATAACCTGTAGAATACTGACCAGGTGGCGCTTGGGTGCGACTACTAAAAGAGAGAGGGGGGGGGGGGCTTAAAACCCTGCCCACACATAGCCGATTTGCCTCCCGATTGCCCCCCCCCCCCCCGATTTGGGTCTCGTTATGAATCCTATGATCTCATTTCAAATCCTGGTTTATGTGTTTGAAATAAGATGAACCAGGATTGGAAATGAAATCGTAGGATTCATCGGAAGACCAAAATCGGGGCGGCAATCGGGAGGCAAATCGGCTGTGTGTGGGCAGGGTTTAAGACTTTGATTTGTGTAGGCTATTGTTTAAAAAAAAGGATATTTTAAGACTGAGGGAAATAGGAGCATACAAATATCAGTATAATCAGGGACGACAGTTGTCGGGCGGAGGGGGTTAGATCCGACAGGCTATATCAATGTTCAGAAAATAAAAGGCTCTTTTCTCAATATCACCCAAAGAATAAAATATGAATTTTGAGGCGCTCCTTTATCTTTATCTTTATCCAAAGCCTTTCAGATCAGATAATGGTATGTCAGTGATTGGACGCCTACTGCGTTAATGTTTCCTCATCTATAGAACCTAGCGTCCTAATGGGATTATGATGACATTTTCGGGTCTTAATGAAATTATAAAGACACTTTGCGGTTTGGAGCGAGTGGCTTTCCCTCAGTTTGAAGGGACTGTCATATCTGTGAGCCCAGACAATATTGATATAGATCAATATTGTATGACGTTGGTTGAGGTTGGTGAATAATATAGTGGTGTGTCCTAATTCTGCATTCTCTATGTCGCCTGTCTTGGCCCTGGTCTTGTCTAGTGTTCTCCACCCGGTCATGGTACAAGTAGAGTGTATAGACAGCCCTGTATAATATACATCTATCTATGCCTGTATATCTGGCTTTGTCTCTATGCATATTTGTTGGATCTCTCCTTGTCTGTCCCTTCCTGTCCCGTCCCTTCCCTCTCTCTCCTTTATGTGTTTGTAGCTTCTTTAGTACTTGTCTTTCACTATTTCTCTGTTTCTGTATCACTTTGTGTTTCTTGTCTCTCTCCCCCTCCCCCTCTCTCTGTCAGTCTCTCTTCTCTCCCTCTCCCTTCCCCTGTCTTTGTCAGTATCTCTCCCTGTCTCTCTCCTCACCCTCCTCCCTCTATCGTCAATTACTGGTGTGTGTGGGGGGGGGGGGGGGCTAGTGAACGAATATTTTGTCTATCCTCTCTCTCCTGTCTCTGTTTCTCCCCATGTCTGCCGCCTCTCACTTCCTGTCTCTTTCTCTGTCTCTCCTCCTCTCTCTGTCTCTCCGTCCCCCTCCTCCCTTGCCCCCTGCCCAACACAAACACAAAACCAGACGTACTATCTATCAATCAATACACACACTCCCCGCTTGTCTCACTCCACCCGACAAACCTCCAGTCTACCAGTCTATACATATAGCTGTATAATACCAGTCCCTACATATAGCTGTATAATACCAGTCCCTACATATAGCTGTATAATACCAGTCCCTACATATAGCTGTATAATACCAGTCCCTACATATAGCTGTATAATACCAGTCCCTACATATAGCTGTATAATACCAGTCCCTACATATAGCTGTATAATACCAGTCCCTACATATAGCTGTATAATACCAGTCCCTACATATAGCTGTATAATACCAGTCCCTACATATAGCTGTACAATACCAGTCCCTACATATAGCTGTATAATACCAGTCCCTACATATAGCTGTATAATACCAGTCCCTACATATAGCTGTATAATACCAGTCCCTACATATAGCTGTATAATACCAGTCCCTACATATAGCTGTATAATACCAGTCCCTACATATAGCTGTACAATACCAGTCCCTACATATAGCTGTACAATACCAGTCCCTACATATAGCTGTATAATACCAGTCCCTACATATAGCTGTATAATACCAGTCCCTACATATAGCTGTATAATACCAGTCCCTACATATAGCTGTATAATACCAGTCCCTACATATAGCTGTATAATACCAGTCCCTACATATAGCTGTATAATACCAGTCCCTACATATAGCTGTATAATAACTATAGTACACTATAGTACAGTCATATGTAGCTGTATAATAATAACTATAGTACAGTCATATACTTTATAGTATACTCTATTTGAGTTGTGTTGAGAGCGGCAAGGATGGTGGTTCAGGGGTTATATACAGCTGTATTATAGAGTGAACTAGTTTACTCGTGAGACTATAACGTCTATAATACAGTCTCATATAATATAGTGTGCAATGCAATAAGGCCAAACAAAATAGGTGTGTTTCCGATCCCCCCCCCCCCCCACACACACACACACCTAGAAAAACTTCCCTGACAGTAAAACCATTTTTCATCATTCCTATTTAATGTATTGGCCTGAAAATGAAATAAAAAAAAAAATGGTTAAAAAAATCATTTTTATTTTAACAAAAAAAGCTTACAAAAGCAGGAAAACCTGAACTAGGTAACGTAACGAGGAATGTGACGTCACTGAATATGGAATTTCCTCTTGATTGAATCAAACTCTGGATATTAAAGCTTGATCAGATCCAATAAAAATCGTTTAGAATCTGAGAGAGAAAGCTAAAAACCTTTTAGCACTGGGCTACTCAAATATCGACAAGTAGAATTTATCAGTACATATCCCGCTTTTAGAGTTATAGATCCGTTTCTATAGAAACCGAGCAGTTTTAAATAAAGAAAGTCGACTCCAGAAAGAGCCAAATAGTTCTCAATGTGAGCCCCTTTTATCAAGGACTCAAGAGATAGAGAGAGAACCATATGGTTTCAATTCTTCGAACTCTATTTTTTCATGGTGTTTTTGCCTGAAAGAAGGCTATACGGGTTCGACCTTCTAGTTCTCTGAAATCTGGAAAACGAGGCCAAACTCATTTCGAAGTCGGCTGAGTAAAAATATAGTTCAGGTTGCCTATGGCTGGTCAGGGGCACTTATGGGTCAGATGTTCAGAAAATGTACAATTGGCCTTCACCAATCCTCTCAAATAACTCACATTTAAAATAAAAATGAGCTTCAAAATGCAGTTTAACATAACAGAAGAGATACTTTAAATCAATGGGATACCAAATATGCTCAGATATGCCTAGTATTCATCATTTTTCAGCTTAATTTAGCGGAATTTACTAAATGTGTTGAACTGCCAATTGTACATTTTCTGAAAATGTGACCCTTGTAGCTATTGTAGCTCACAACCTCTATCAAAAAAAAATGTAAAAAAAATACATGTGACCTGATTTTGAAAGGTTTCCCATTTGCTTGCACAGTGAAACGCTTAATGTTTCAATAATATTTAAGTCCATTTTTCCGTTTTTCCACCAATAAAACATGTAATTCTAATTTATTTCATGATATCTCGTGCTTTGTTCATCCATTCATGATATTGAATTCAATTAATGTTTATTTATTTTTTTGTTCTTGGGGGACATCTTTGTTAGAGGGTTAATAAAACATCTCCGTTATAGGGTTAACCTATGAGAGTGAGGTTTCGTCATTAACCTTTTCCCATCCGAGGTTTCTTTTTAAACTGAAAACCTGATGTTTTGTTCCCTGTGTTAAGGTTATTTGGGAGGTATGGGTCATATTTTCAGAAAATTTACAATTGGCCGCTCTACACATTTAGTAATTTCTGCTAAATGCTGCTAAAAATTATACATTTTTGGACATATCTGAGTATATTTGGTATCGCATTGATTTATAGTATCTGTTTTGCTATGTTAAAAAGCATTTTGAAGCTCATTTCTGTCTTAAATGTGGGTTATTTGAGAGGAGTGGTGAAGGTGAATTGTACATTTGCTGAAAATCTGACCCATATGATGAACACCTGCAAACGTCAGTGATTGGACGCCTACTTCGCTAATCGGACTAGGCGTTCTAATGGGATTAATTATAATGGCATTTTGCGGTCTTAATGGAATTATAAAGGCAACTTTGTGGTTTGAGGCGAGAGGCTTTCCCTCCGTTTGAAGGGACTCTCTTATCTTTGGGCCTAGACTGGTGAAGGTGAATAGTACCTTTTCTGACGATTTCACCCAAATTTACACCTGGTGTACTTGTGTATGGGTCAGATTTTCAGAAAATGTAAAATTGGCAGCTGTACACATTGAGTAACTTCTGCAAAATTAGGCTGCAATTTGGTCAATACTAGGGAGATTCAAGTATATTTGGCATTGCATTGATTGTAGCAATCTGTGTGGTTAGGTTAAACTGTATTTTGAAGTTAATTTTCGTCTGAAATTTGGGTTATTGGAGAGGATTGGTGAAGGTCAATTTACATTTTCTGAAAATCTGACCGATATATAGTAGAGAGCAGCATGTAGGGCTGTACAAAACCAGGTTAATACATGTTCAGGCACAACCATAACTAGCTGATGCTGCAACGCAAAAGAAGAAACAAAATTGGCAAAAAAACCCGGAGAGTTTGATGTCAGTTGCATGCAGCGGGTTATGATGGATGGATGGATGGATGAGGCTAGGCTGCCAAATCTACTGAAGGCCAAGGAAAAAATAAATAAGATTCTATGACTGCCGCTTATTCAGTGTTACTGGCTCACTTTCATGTGGTTGGGGGTATAGTTGGTGGTGGTGGTGGTGGTGGGGATGGTGGTGGTGGTGGGTTGGAATGAACTTTCAGAATTGATTAGTTTTGTTTTTACGTTCTGAGCGTGCCAACTTGTTTCAAAGATACTACACTCTATTCGAGATCTACTTGGAGCGGTTCGCCGTAGGCTTACCATTGGGTCGCTTTGATGTTTACTCTAAGTAGGTCTCAAACACAGTATATATATGGGTATTTATTACTATTTTTGCTGTAGGGGAGTTGCATGTCTCACTGCGCATGTCTACTGCAGTGCATGCTGGGATGGGTTCTGATGACATCTGACATACAAATATTTGACAATATTTTATCGAAAATTGCAAGAATGTTTTCACCAATGCTTGTATAAGATATCTATGAAAACCAACTGCATGATGGGAAAGATGAAGACTTGCATTATGGAAACATGTAAAACACATGGATATTGACATTAGAGCCCTTGAGTTGCCTCGAAGATATCATAATTTTAATTCAACTTACTACCTAACGGCTAAGTGAAAGTCTCTCAAAATTCTAAAATATTCCATGCTGAACATGGCATGTTTTCTATAGATTTTATACTGTACCATTAGTCCCATAATTCCATGGGAATCTAGATTCAAAAGGGCGGCTATGCAAACCCCCCTCTATTGTGATGTGTGCTTGCTAACACAGGTATGATCTCATACCTTGCAACTATTCAACATAAAGTAGGTGAAGTATATTGTAAACAAAAAAAGGCCAAGCAATGTAGAGGAATGTGTGTTGAAGCTAAACTGTATTTGGTTTGGCCTGGCGTGTCAGTGGTGTATAGACTTGTTGTCTGCGGTGGTGCGGTGGTGGTGGTGGTGGTGGTGGTGGTGCAGTGGTGGTGTCTGCCTTTCTCATATCTGTCTGGCTGATACTGTCTCTTATACAACTCGTGGTTTATGTGGTGAAATAACTATGGTTTTAGAGCACTTTCAGCCTTCTCTCTCTGTGAGTCCGTTTCTCTCCTCTCTGTCTCTTTCTCTACTCTCTGTCTGTCTGGCTCTCCCTCTCTCTTCCTCTCTCTCTTGATTCTTCCTTTCTCTCTGTCTTCTTCTCTCCTCTCTCTCTCTCCCTCTCTCCCTCTCTCCCACCCTCTCTCCCACCCTCTCTCTCCCTCTCTCTCTATCACTCTCTCTCTCTCTCCCTCTCTCCCTCCCTGTCTCTCACTCTCTCACTCTCTCTCTTGATTCTTCCTTTCTCTCTGTCTCTCTCCTCTCTCCTCTCTCTCCCTCTCTCTCTCACTCTCTCTCTCCCTCTCTCTTTCTCTCTCTCCCTCTCTCTCCATCTCTCCCCCCCTCTCTCTCTCCCTCTCTCTCCCTCTCTCTCTCTCTCCCTCTCTCCCTCTCTCCCTCTCTCTCCCTCTCTCTCTCTCTCTCTCTATCTCCCTCTCTTTTGTTTCTCCTCTCCCTCCCTCTCTTCCCCACTCTTTCCCCACTCGGCTCCTCTCTCCTATGAAAAAAAGGAAAATGCCCCCAGAAATGTGATACATGCGAGACATATTGCATGTAACATGTCTGGAAATAGACCATTGACCCAATTAACAACATTACATTATTTTTGACATACATGTATATAATACATACTGTTCGCCTAGACTGTCCCGACCTCATTACATCACCATCTTCCCCACCTTCACTGTTTCATGAATTGTTTTTTTTAAATGTTTATTTAATGTTTTTATTTTGTTTTTTTGCAGGTGAGTCGAGAAATAACAAATATAAAAATGAGGCGGAGGTGGGTAAGTTAATACCCAGGTTCAGGGTCCGAGTGATTTTTTTTTATCACTTTATTTATCAAGGGAGTTGCCTCGAAAATATCATAAGTTTAATTCAACTTACTACCTAACGGGTAAGTCTCTCAAAATTCTAAAATGTATAATTTGCCTCTTTCTCCCTCTCCTTTCTGTTTCCTCTATGTCTTCCCCCCCCCCCCCTTTCTCCTCCTTCCTCCTTCCTCTTCATCCCCTCTCTCTACTCTCTACCCCTTACCCCTCTCCCCTCCTCTCTACCACTTCTACCCCCTCTCTACTCTCCTCGTCGGGTGACCAAAAAAGTATAGTATTAATATTCTCATAATATGAATTGTTCTTTTTTGATTTTGTCTTTAAATCAGTTTAAAATATACGGTACAGTTCTAAAAAATCCTTAGTAATAAGTTTCTTTTGTCCCCCCGAACTTGTCCAGTATTTTGGCACGAGCTGACTGTAGAATAAGGCGTATATGTTTATCATGTAATATACCGTGCTCCATTCTCCCCTGCTCCATTTTGAAAACAAATACGCTTGTCATATTCCATTCACGTGAGGGGGAAGTGGAGTGGAGACCCAAGCTCTCACACGGCACCCAGTTTAGACAATTACAGACTGTCTCTCCCCCACCCACCGTTTTCTCTTCCTCTCTTCTCCTTCTCTATCCTCTCTCCCCTCCCTCCCTCTCCCCCTCCCCCCCTGTCCAGTCTACTCTCTCCCCTCTCTCCCTCCCTCCCTCCCTCCCTCTCCCCCTCCCCATCTCCCCTCCCTCCCTCCCTCTCCCCCTCCCCATCTCCCCTCCCCTCCTGTCCAGTCTAGGCCCAAAGCTCAGAGAGTCCCTTCAAACGAAGGGAAAGCCTCTCGCCTCAAACCGCAAAGTGTCATTATAATTCCATTATTAAGACCGCAAAATATCATTATATTCCCATTAAAACGCCGAGTCCTAGACCAGGAAACCGATTAGCGAAGTAGACTAACATACCATTTTTATCTAATGTGAGGGTTTGGACCTAGAGTGTGTCTACATAGACAGCGTAGTAGAGGTATGTTATGAAGAGTTAAATACAATATTTCACCATGTTTGTGCGCAGGAAGGGATGAGTGATATGTAGTGCAGGCGGGCGTTATCTGTAGTAGTAGTGAGAGGGAGATAAGCGTGCGATACGGTACAGGTGTGGCTGATAGGCCTGCCGCTCTATGGGGGCGGGAGGGGGGGGGGGGGGTAGAGGGTGTAGATAGGGAGAAGAGGGGAGGAGAGAATGAGGAGGAGAAGGAGGAGATGTTATAGTTGGTAACATGATACCCGCGTTGCGGGGACATTTCTTTGATTGGGAAGGGTGGAAGACGGAATTCCATTAAACCTCTCGAAATCTGTCACCTCCTCATGAAAACAACAGCTGGGATAGGATGGAGGAACTCAGATTTGGGGGACAGCTCCCCTTGTCTTATCATCATGAATGACATTACAGGCCTAATGGCGATCATCCAGAACACTGTAATGGCTGTAATGGCGTTCATGTATAACAGTATGTATCAGGATGGCGGGCCTCATTACCTAAAGGAGTGGTCCTAGCTGGTCCTCCCTCCCCTCACCTCCACCCGTGTCCAGTTAAGAACTATAGGCACATGAAGGTGTATGAGAGAGGGGGGAGAAAGCAAGAGGGAGGAACATACAGAGGGAAAAAGAAAGAGATAACAGAAGGAAAAGAGAACAGAGAGAGAGAGAGAACAGAGAGGGTGAAGGAAAGAGGGAAGAGAGAGGGGAAAAAAGGTGAAGAGAGAGAGGGAACAGAAAGGGGGAAAGAAAAACTCGAGGCAGGAGAGGGGGAAAAAAGAAAGGGAAGAAAGCGGGAACAGAGGGGGAGGAAAGAAGAGGGGGAGAAATAGGGGCGAAGAAAGAAGGAGAGAGGAGGGAAAGAAGAAGAGAGGAGAGGGTGTGTGAATGGGAGACAACAGGTAAACAGAAAGGGAGAGAGAGAGAGAGAGGCATGGGGGAGGGGAGCAGAGAGAAGAAATGGAGGAGGGGGCGCATAACATAACAACAGTCCGGTCCAGAAGGCAGTTTTGGACCCCTAAGTTTTAGGGGGCATTAACACTTTTAGCCTTAGTCTCGGCCTCGTGGTTAAGCTTATCGCTGGATGTGGAATCGAGGAATGTGGCCGTCTGGACCTGACTGACAAATCAAGATGTATAAGATGAAGTGTATGAACAGAGCGATACAATGCTATGCTAAGGATGTTATGATAAACTACACCAAGCCCTATTTATAAACTTGTACATCATATCAATCGATTCCTCCCCACTGCCTGTATAGCCACACATATCTATCAATACACACCTCCAAGGTTATCTCTACATGAAAGAGGAACCAAGATACTTTCTTATCTGCATCTATTTGTCACAATTTATTTCCAGAATTCCAGACAGACATGTGTTGCCATGAGCTCTTAATAATATCCAACAGATTGCTCTTCATCTTTCATTCATCATTATATATATATGGGTCAGATTTTCAGAAAATGTACAATTGGCAGCTGTACACATTTAGGAAATTCTGCTAAATTAGGCTGCAATTTGGTCAATACTAGGTAAACTCGAGTATATTTGGCATTGCATTGATTCCAGCAATCGGTTTGGTTAGGTTGAACTGTGTTTTAAACTTTATTTCTGTCTGAAATTTGGGTTATTTGAGACGACTGGTGAAGATAAATTGTACATTTTCCGGAAATCTGACCCATATGATATAGGAGGAGGATCGTGGATAGGATTAAATGTTAGGAGAATATTGCCTCGGGTCTTGATTCTCATTTTGTTGGCATTTCTGAGGTTAATACTTGTGCGACAAATTCTGTTTTCAGTGATTGGGTTGGTCTTCAATCCTTTAAGATCTGTTGGTATAATCTTGGTAGTAAAATTTACTACCAGTTAAAGTCCAATAAAAAGTGCGAAAATTCCACTCCATGACTCTTTTTCAACCAAGTCATAAGCGAAAAGTATCTTAAATTCAGACGGTTGGCAGCACCCCTGCCAATATCTTAGTAGACAAATATTTATATTACTATTAAGGTATAATTGTCTTAAAATTAGATTAAATTTTAGATATGATTAAGATATTCCTCACCTCCAGATATATATTAATTATTCCTCGTGGATCATCAGCAAATAGTTACTTAATTTTGTTTAAATGTTAATTCTTTTAGACCCCCTTCCTGTAGGTATGAATCTAAGAAAAGGGACAGAATGATGTCAAAACCTAATCAATATTTTTGTGCTTAGATCAGGTGGGATATGTCCTGGCCTTGTCCTAC
Source organism: Sthenelais limicola (assembly GCA_942159475.1). Lineage (NCBI taxonomy): Eukaryota > Metazoa > Annelida > Polychaeta > Phyllodocida > Sigalionidae > Sthenelais > Sthenelais limicola. Next base: position 124,433,817 of record OW804097.1, read on the forward strand.
CTGTGGGTCCCTGTGCTCCGATGTCTATTTAATTATAATATTTGAATAGTTTATTTTAATTTTATTATATTTTTTTATTTTTATATTATCATATAGCCTGCAGCCAGATAATGTGAACACCTAGACTTATCACGCATATTATATTAGAATTTCTGATTCATCAATAATGTATAAATCTATATAAATGTACACAAGAACACAATCAACAACAAAAATGTACAAAATAGGTAGTGTCACAGGTTACTGAGGAAATTTAAAAAAAAAAATATGGAGAAATCCAGGAGATGTACCTGTATGAAAAGAATAGATAAAAACGTATTCAAATCAAATAAAAAAATAGCTTGGAGTAAAAGTCCCTTTTCTCTTTAAGATATTAGGAATGATATCTACATTATTGTTTTAAAATATACTAAAGTATTATTTATAAGTTATCCCACCATACTACTACCGGAACGCTGGCCTACCAGGCGTTCTGCTATCAGCGTTCCTGGTCTATGGGTGGTATCCACTAGCCTGCCCCCTGTAGTTAGCCGACCTGCCGTTAGAGGGACCCCATACTGTCGCGCCCCCTACACAGACGCTGGTGCTTTACCAATCAATCTATTATAATAGACGTGACGCTGTTACCATGACAACCTGCTCCCGGCAGGTATCTAATCCCTAACCCCAAAACTCTACTACCATATCACACCTGGCATTTATAATAAACTCTGGAATTATTTTTTCTTAAAAAAAATCATTAAAGGTTAATATTAGTATTTAATTATATTTTCAGTTATTTCCTGTAAAACTTCCTTCCAAAATAATGTCTTTTATCTTAAATGTCAATCAATAAATTTGATGAATTGTTCGCTGTCAAACAATATTTTTCATGTATTCCCCGCAACCCCTCGAGTTGCCTAAAAAAATCCTAATTTTAATTCAACTTACTACCTAACGGGTAAGTAAAACTCTCAAAATTCCAAAATTATAATTAATTACATCTTGGGTTTAGTTTCTGTAACAGTTCCTTCTCAAATAATGTTTTTCTTCCCATTTTGTTCACATGTAATTTAAAAAATAATGATATGGAAATATAGTAATATCCCTGCAAAAATGCGTGCCATGTTTTCTCATAAAATGTGCAGGACTTTGTGTGCAATATTTCTCATAAATTCTGTGGATAAAAACATCCGCTTTCACTTTCTAATGCTACGTTATAGGTCTTTTTAGAAGCCAATTTACGATTTCTTCTTGGAAACGCCAAGTTGGACATTAAAAACCCAGCATGAGACCATAAATAAATAAGATCCTGCTGTTGCCAAAACTGAGAGCAATGTATCGTAACAAATGACCCAAAACACAGGTTGGCGACCTCACAAATTGTAGAATGTAAAAAATTGGGCCCAGGTCCCCCGCCCTACATGGGTCAGATTTCCAGAAAATGTACAATTCGCCTTCACCAATCCTCCCAAATAGCCTACATTTAAGACAGAAATGAGCTTCAAAATGCAGTTCAACATAACAGAACTGATACTTTTAATCAATGCGATACCATATATACCCTGATATACCCTAAATCTCTCATTCTTTAGCAGAATTGACTAAATATGTAGAGTTTCCAATTGTACATTTTCTGAAAATCTGACCTACATCATTCTTGCCCTGGAGTTGAGGGGTAATTTTGGTGGCCTCCCCGCGTTCTCAACAGCGTCCCTGGCCAGGAAGCGCGAATAAAAAACGATCGTAAAATATAAAATATCCTGATCACCACCACCCCAGTCGGTACACATGTACTGCTAGTGGGGGAGGCCAAAAAAAAATAATAGGTGTAGACAAAAAAGAAGCAGGAAAACGGGTTTTCCTAAGCCGGAACTGTCAAAAGGCACATCTCCCATGTTTAAAACAACAATTGTTATAAAATGGACATTTTTTTCAGTTTCTGGGAGGTGGTTTCCTAAAAAAAAAATTTTTAAAAGTTACCCCCTAGCTAGTTTTCAGCCAGATAAATCGGAAACACACCTATTATTTTTTTTGGCCTAAACGCGGGAAGAGCGATAGAGAGACGGGCGTTGTTTGAAACATGAGAAATGAACATTTTATCATTTTCTGGTAAGAAGACCCGTTTTCCTGCTTTAATTAGCGTTTTTGTAAAATAAAAAAAAAATCATTAAAAAAAATAGGGATAGAGTCAACGAATTTAAGTTGTGGGAGCGTTTCTATTATAACTTGTAATGTCCGCTTCGTTGCTGTGTAACCAAACGACCACCCCATGTCCTAGAACATGGCGAGTGCACTTGATTCTTGTTTGTAGTTTGTCTCGTAGCTTGTTTCTAACCCTGTTGACTAGTTTTTTACCTCTAGAGCGTTTGTAAAAGCAAAGTTGTATACCGCTCTGCACCTGAAATCATGTCTACCTTATGAATAAAGACCCGGTGTTGGGAAAAAAATAAAAAATAAATAGGGATAGGTAAAACAAATGTTACTTTTAGGCGGGGTACGTTTTGTAGGCGGTGGGAGGGGGGGGGGGGCTAATCCTCACCTTTTAGATGTCTTTGAGTAAAGAAGGAATTCATTTCTTATACCTAATGGCACAA
>OW804097.1:124436592-124458198 GCA_942159475.1 Sthenelais limicola
CGCGGTTGGAAGCGAGAGGCTTATACCCTCAGTTTGGAGGGACTCAACTCTGGAGCCTAGACTGCATAGTATCATAGTACCCTAACCCTTTATAACTATTAGTAACGTCCCCCACCCATCCATACCCCTAGCTCTCCCCTCAGTGGGCTGGAGTGATGGGAAGAGAAAGAGGGGCTGATGGTGGAGGGGGTGACCTGTATACTTTTGAATTATTGATTTATGTCTGTTCTCCTAGTCATGAAAAGTGTGGGGCGAGTGCCGAATGCGCTTGTAATGGGAGTGGGTACGTTGGGAATGGGGGTGTCCTTAGAGGACCTTAGAACGGGTTGGGGTTACGGCGCTTACGTGGGCTCTAACGTGGGCCCTATTTACGTGTGGTCTTAATTTTTGGTTACGTCATTTTATTAATCGTATGTGGGTCAGGGCGTTGATAATGTACAATCCGCAGCTCTACACATTTAGTAAATTCTGTTAAATTAGGTTGAACATAAGAAATTCTAGCTAAATTTATGTCATATTGTAACGAATTGATTCTTTTTGAATTACTGGGTAATTCCCCACAATTTTACAATATATTTGGTATTTGAAATCTGTTGAAGTGTAAATTGGATTTGGAGCATCAATTCTTACAGTCCTTCCCCGACACCATGTTGATATTAGTCAACTAGATGACTGCATTAATGTGTTTACTAATGTTTTTATTTCTCCTTGTTTCAGGTGAGTCCCCTGGTTCCTTTCCTTAGAAAGAAATACATAGAAAATGAAAACAGTAAGTAAGAAAGCGACTGAAGCACGTCGGTCCATAATGTTCTTTGGTCCTAAATAAATCTGAAATTTTCTTAGAACCATAAGTGCCATCTGGGGCGGCCGTAGTCCATTTTCCATACAGAAAAAAAATGACAGATTTGACATTTCACCTTAATCCTTGGTGAGCCCATTTACCATAGATCCAAGAGCCCCCCAGCCATGCGTGCCTTGTGTCGTCTGCTCGTCATTGAACGCGCTGTCATGCGCACAAAGCGCGGAATGTGAGGCCTGCCGTCAGAGTATGACGTCCTGAGTGGTTTACCTTGACTGAACCCTAACACATTGTAGAAAAGATGCTCATTCACAATAGGCTACCTTTTCACCGCCGCCCTGAAACCCTCCCTCTTCCCCAACACCCACTGCCTCCTTCTATGGTGGATAGGCCTCCCTCTTTTCCTCCTCCTCTTCTTCGTCTTCGTCTTCTCCACCCTCTTCCCCTCCTTTCCCTTTCTGTCTGTCGTCTTCTTCTCCCCTTTCTTCTTTTTCTTCTTCTTCTTCTTCCCCCTCCTCCTCCCCCCCCCCTCCTCCTCCTCCTCCTCCACAAATGTCGTCTCCTTCCATTCACATCCTCCCTAGGCAGGCCCTATACTCCGCAACCAGTTTCTCCCTGGTACTAGTATGTGGTAGTGTTGCTACTGTAAGGTGTAAGGGCCATCCTCACTCGTACATAACCATTTACTGGTACAGATTCGTGAAATTGGAGATGGGGGGGGGGGCATATTAGTACAACTACATGTACATGGGAAAGCCCTACAACACTGAGAACCATAGTCACCGTATCATAGTGGGATATTATATACAGGGAACTGGTTCAGGCTACACCACCACCACCACACCACCACCACCACACCACCACCACCACCACCACCACCCAGGCTGGGATCAATAGAGCCCATTTACACTTTGACTAGGTACATGTAATGTTAGGTAATCCCCCTATTGTACTGCCGTGGTGGCTGGCTGGCTGGCTGGGCGGGGGCTTAGCTGTTGTTACCAGGCATAGTCACCTTAGTTAGCATTATACACATATGCCACCCACCCTCCCTCCTGTCCTTCTGTATTCTTGTATTCACTCTCCTGTCAATATATCTCTGGCTGTGTCCATATTTCACTCCACCTCTCTCTCTCTCTATATATATATATCTTCTTTCTCTCTCTCTCTCTCTCTCTCTCTCTCTCTCTCTCTCTCTCTCTCCTCTCTCTCTCCCTCTCTCTCTCTCTCGCATTCTCTCTCTTTCTCCCTCGCATTCTCTCTGAGTCTCCCCCCTCACATTCTCTCTCCCCCTCACACAGACACTCGCAAAAACACGAATTAATTCTTGGCAATATAACCAATATATTACTGTTAAAGCCAATAATTAACCAATATATTACTGTTAAAGCCACTACATTTAGTGTTGAGTATATTATAACAAGTTGGGGGCAGTGTGGCACCTGGCCTTGGCCTCATCTTGTAGGGTCACTCACTGACCACTCCTTACGTCACGTGACCGCCTTGTCCTGTCACAACCTTCCCCTGCCGGTCAGTCCGCCCACCTCCCTCAGCCAGTGGTCAGTGGCAACTAGTCTAGGCTCACAGGGTTGAGAGAGTCCCTCCAATCTAAGGGAAGGAAGGAAGGCTGACCGCTCCTAACAGCAACATGCTCCAGGGCCAGGAAAGTCATAGACTTTCAATGACTGCTCGATCCCCTCTCCCTCTTCCTCCTTCCCCCTCTCTCTCCCCTCCTCCGCTTCCTTATCCCTCTCCCTCTCTCCTCCTCTTCCTTCTCCCTCTCCCTCTCTCCTCCTCTTCCTTCTCCTCTTGCTCCCCCTTTCCCCTCTTCCTTCTTCCTCTCCCTCTTCCTCCTTCCCCCTCTCTTCCTCCTTCTCCCTCTCTCCCCTCCTCCTCTTCCTTATCCCTCCCCCCTCTCCCTCTCTCCTCCTCTTCCTTCTCCCTCTTTCTATCCTCTTCCTTCTCCCTCTTTCTCTCCTCTTCCTCCCCCTTTCCCCCTCTCCTCTTCCTTCTCCCTCTCTCTCTCCTCTACCTCTCCCCTCTTCCTCCCCCCTCCCCCTCTCTCTCACCGACCTCTCCCTCTCTCCTCCTCCCCCTCTCTCTCCCCCCTCCTCCCTCCTCCCCCTCTCTCCTCCTCCCCCTCTCTCTCCTCTCTCCTCCTCCTCCCTCTCTCCTCCTGTCCCCCCTTTCCCTCTCTCCTCTTCCTCCCCCTCCCACCCCCTCTCCCTCTCCAAGGTGAGACCAATAGTGACATTGTTTCAATGCTACACACAAAACCTTTATCAATCATACAAATGTTAATCAATAATGGAAGACGCGCACAAGCATGTTCCTGCCTGAAATATAGCACGAGGTTTGTTGAGGACACGGCGTTAGCCCGTTACGTAGGTGCGTATGCACTGGTCAGTGCACGTATAACGTTACGTAACATCTCTACCGCCTCCCAGTCAATGGTTAATGGTCAGATTGCTTGGCTGGCCTTACTCCAGCCAGTGGTCAAGGACTCAGACTAGTCAGTGGCTAAGGCGCTTGACCACCACTGACTGGGTGGGTGCTCCACGGGCTGGGCTGGAGCTCCGGGGGCTAGTTAGTGGTCAGTCCTGTACGTGTATTGATTAATTGTGTTGGTATAAATATCATGTGTATTTTAATAACCACTGTAATAGACAATCTCTCTCTTGACCTGATGTGGTCTTGTAGTCCTAAGGTATGACCAATGTATGGTGTAAACTTAGAGCAATTTACCCTTGTTTAGAGCAACGAGACTATGTATGTGTTAATATAGTCTGGTTGTTTAGAAGAAGAGGAATATAAAACTCCATATTATTCCTGATTCCAGCAGTAAAAGAGAGCGTTTCAAGCGTACAGTGCATAGAAACAAAATTCCGGCGGGTCCTCCAAATACAAATGAGGACGTTTTAGAAGCCCTGTATAAAAAAACCACCGGGCAAAGTACTCCCAAAATGTTGCTCAAATGACTTTAAGATTGAATTGAATTGAATTGAAAAATCTTTTATTTGTCAGTAATAAAATAACAGTTACCGTACATAGAAAATGACAAGCTGGTCGACAACAGACTTCTGTGATTATCCCAGTTCTTCTCAGTCATTCCAGACGTGGTTTGAAAAGAATGGAACAAAAAGTAGAAAATGTTTCGATTTTGACCGACGATAGCTGAGAGTGAAATTACACATAAAGCGATGGTAAGGTCGCCAGTGCGTCTATAGATTTCCTCTACCTGTGCTATTAATAGACCTTTGTGTTGGCACAGACGTAACATGTTCATGACACAAGACATGTTCTGCTGCTAGTCTCTCTATAACCCCCACCTCAGCACCCTAGGCTGAAATTTGCAGAAAATGTACAATTCATCTTTAAAAAATCCTTTCAAATAACCCAAATTTAAGTGAATTTGAAAAAGTGACGTTCAAAATGCAGTTTAACACAATAAAAGAGGGATTTTTAATCGACACAATGCCAAAGATACTCTGATATTCCCATATTTATGAAAAAAATTCTGTTTTATTTAACAGAAGTTACCAAATTTGTAGAGCTGCCAATTGTGCATTTTCTGAAAATCTGACCCTGTAGATCTGTGGCCTTGAAAATGTAGGCTGGGCTACGCGCGCAGCTGGGCCTTTCAGATCAGATATAAATGGTGTATCAGTGATTGGACGCCTACTGCTCCAATGGATTTCCTAGCCCAGGACTAGGCGTCCTAATGGAATCAAAATGACACTTTGCGGCTTAAAGGGAATGAAATATAAAAAAAACTCCACTCGTTATGCTATAAGATAAGATGTTTTTTATTTGTCTTTTCGAAGAGTACAAACAGTACAAACGAGTAATATATAAACAGACAAAAGGGTCGACATACCTTTATGGACTACATGGAGTATATTCTTCCGGCAGTTACCGTAATTTAGAAAATGTATGGATGAACTAGGCTAAACAAAGTGACTTAGAGATATAATAGACCAACCACCATGCTCAGATCTATTGATTGAATGGTAACTAACAACTAACCCAAACCCCAGCCAAACCCGGGTTGTGGTAATGGTGGGTTCGTGATGTATGACTATAACCTGGGTGCCACTAGGTGGCGTTAATGTAGGGAGAAGCTCTATTACTCTCCGGGACGGACCTGGATCATCCTGCCCTACCTGCACATTACCTTTTCTACTTATCCCTCTCCCAGCCCGTCTCATAGCATCCGTCACGGCACCCTACAGTGCTACAGTGCAGTCCATAGGATTGGATATCTGAGAATATTTGGTTGATGGAAATAATCCGTTCAGTCATGTCGAACTATATTTTTACCCTAATATAAAAATAGTTATAAATACAGATGAGGTGGGAGTATTGTTTTCCGCAACCAGATTTGCATATTATTCTCGAATAGTTTGTTTTAAAGGAAGTGACGATATTTATCAACAGCTAGGCCTACATGATAAATCGGAAACAAACTTTTTTTGTGTGTGTGATAACTTATAAATCCACCTAATATAATAGGGGAGTTGCATGTCTCACTGCGCATGCCTACTGTAGTGCATGCTAGGATGGATTCTGATGAAATGTGACATACAAATATTGAGCAACATTTTTATTGAAAATTGCAAGAATGTTTTCACCAATATCATAGCTTGTATCAATGATCTATGAAAACCAAATGCATGATGGGAAAGATCCATGGAAACATGTATAACGCATGTATATTGACATAAGACCATTGATAAATATCCCATGCTGAACATGGCATGTTTTCTGTAGATTTTTCACTGTACAATTAATCCCATAATTCAATGCGAATCAAGATTCAAAATGGCGGCTATGCAATTCCCCTATTAGATGGCATCTGGATCTCTTCCCCGACCATTACCCCGTCAATCAGGGGTATCACTATAAGTGCATCTTATCCAGATTCTCTCTCCCCAACCTACAACACTTCATCGCTGCCGATCAATCTTCCTTCCTCGAAATAGGTCAATGACCTGTTTAATTATGGAGGTCAAGATCGAATGAGCGCGCTCTGTCGGTCTCTTTCTCCCACTGTCTGTCTGTTTCTCCTCTCTGTCCCTCTCCCTCACCGTCTGTATCTCTCTCCTCACTCCTGTCTTTGTCTGTCCCTCTCTCTGTCTTTCTCTTTCTGTCTCTCTCTCCCATCCTCCTATCTCGAAATAGGTCAGTGACCTGATTATGAAGGTGAAGGTTGTGTGTATAGAGTACCTGTAGCGTGGAGGAGGAGGAGGTATGTGCATTAAAGTGGTTGCCATGACGACGGTAGGTTAATGGCTGGCATCATGCAATAAGACCCCACCACCTAGCCGCATCATCATCATCATCATTCCATATCTTCACAGTACAGTAGTTGCCGTAATCCCCTGAATACTGTAGACGTATTAATGTTCGCGCAGTATTTATTTTCGCTATTTTCGCGCACCCACCGTTGTGCGTGAAAATAAATCCTGCGCGAAAAGTATAATTATTGCAGAAACAATGTGTGAGGTTTCCTTGGTGCGCGAATTTAAATCTGCGCGAAAAGCTGTACTGAGTGCGCGAAAATTTATCTGTGCGAAAATAAATACGTTTACAGGATAGTGTGAGGTCTACTCCGGTCACTTCTAGCTTTCTACTGCTCCGAGCTGAGAGTCGCTCCCAACTGGTAGGGGGTGGGGGGATGGTAACTTTTTTTTTTTTAGGAAACCACCTCCCAGGAACTGAAAAAAATGTCTATTTGATAACAATCGTTGTTGTAAACATGGGAGATGTGCTTTTTGACAGTTCCGGGTCAGTGCTTTTATAAGCTTTTTGGGGCAAATATCAAAAAAAAAAAAGTAAGATGGTAACAGAAAATCAGATATGGTAAACAGATTTGAAGGTTTTTCTAGTTAGGTAGGGGGGGGGGGGGGATCGGAAACACACCTACTTTTTTGGCCTTAGAAGAGACATGCTGCATCCATTTGTATTTGATGAATTATACACCTGGCCTTTTTTACCGCGTTCCCCCTGCGTTGATGGCCCCTTGTGACGTCATTGACAGTTGATGGTCATGTTGTGACGTCACTGACCGATCCACGATTACTGTCTGCCGTCCTCATCTCCGTGAGCGGTTTTTTTTTCTTATTTTTTTTTCATTAAAACGCAAAGATAAGTAGAATTAAACTATCAATCTCATATCAAACCAACATATGTTGTTTTCGATGACGAATTCGTGTACCATGAACTGACTGTCTTAGACGCCATTTTGGTTTTGATTCGCATGGAATGATGGGATTTGGCCTAGTCAACTATTTGAATAGAAGTCTAGTATTATCCTACAATCTAGAATTGGGGGATAGCTTTATAATTGTTATCTTAAGTAGTTTCAATAAATCAAATTTATTTCTTTAAATCAATGAATACAATTGAAGGGTTACCACGATTATGTTGCCTGGATTTTATTGATATAACCTTGAGGTTATGCCATATACCCCGCTTTACCATACATTAACTTATGCACCACCACGAAAACATTATCTCGCTGGGAGAAATACCATTGAATCAACTGTGGGCTGAAATAGGAGGGGAGAGAAATATTTCCCCCTGGACCCATATGGGTCAGATCGTCAGAAAATATACAATCGGCAGATCTACACATTTGGCTAAATTACACTGTAAAATTGCCAATACTGAGTATATTTGACATTGCCTTGATTCATGCAACCTGTTTGGTTACGTTGAACTGAATTTTGAACCTTATTTCTGTCTTAAATTTGGGTTATTTGAAAGGATTGGTGAACATGAATTGTACATTTTCTGACGATTTCACCCAAATACCCTTGCAGCCACGACCTGCACCTAGAAGTGAGTGATATACCTGGCACTATGACCCAGTCTTCCTGCTAGAGTTAACTCTAGTGTGGAATTAACGACTTGAGGTGCAAGATTTATTTCCTTGTTTTTGTCGTTGGGCGGGTGGATCTATGGTGGATCAACCTGTTTACTAACCGCTAAATTATGTTTGAACATCGCTTTATTTTTATGGTTGTGTGGGTGGGTGGGGATATCTAACTTTATAACGGACTCAGTTCATAAATATTGTATTTTGTTCAATGTAATAAAGCTGGTCTGGTCTTTAAGTAGTCTCGGGACAAGGTTGTTGGTAGGGCCCTTATTGCAGGACTGCCATACCATAACAGTGTTTCTGTGCAAGTCTAGTATTTAAGGGTTGATTTTCTTCTTCTTCTTTTCCTCCTACTCCTCCTTCTCCTCCTTCTCCTCCTGAGGTCCTCTGTCCTTCTACCGCCTCCTCCTCTTCCTCCTTCCTCCTCCCCTCTTCTCCCACCATCCTTTCTCCTTCCTCCTCCACCACCACCTCCTTCCTCTTCCTCCCGCTCCCCCTCCCTCGCTTCCTTCTCCTCTTTCCTTCTCCTCTTCTCCCACCACCTTTTGATCCCTCTTCCTCCTCCCTCCTCCCTCCTCCCTCCTCCTCTGTTCTCCCACCACCTTTTATGCTTTTCTCCCTCCTCCTCCTCCCCCTCCTCCTCCCCCTCCTCCTCCTCCTCCACCTCCTCCACCTCCTCCCCCTCCTCCTCCTCCGTCTCCACCTCCTCCTCCTCCCCCTACTCCTCCTCCTCCTCCTCCTCCCACCTCCTCCTCAGTCTCCTCCACCTCCTCCACCACTACACTGAACTTGCTGCACCGACACTGCCAATGCCAGCAGTAGTACACAGAAGTCGTGTAGCACAGCCCTCTCAGCACTCAAATAAAGAATATTTCAAAAATAAAAGTAACCCAGCTCTGTCAGAGCCCAGAGCCTTATTTCTAGAACTACGTGTTTATCGCTCACAGGGGAGATTATCAGATACTACAGGATCCTAACACTAATGCCCTAATGGAAACTTTAGAGTTTTAGTTTTTAGTCGCAGCAACATTTGTTAAAATACAACACTGTTTGTACGGGAACTGAATTGTAGATCACGTAATCATCTTGCCTTAGATAAACCTCTCAGCTCTCAATAAAAAACAATAATTTATAGATGTTTGTTTGTTAAAGTTAAAGTTTGTTATGTAAAGAGAAAATATTTTATCTCATCTATGACATCTACTTTTCTTAGAATATATATTCGGTGTATATAATATAAAATGTCAGAGGAAGTGGGGAGATATTGAGGGGACGTGGGCGTACTGTATTGCGTTAGATTGTATTTAAGATATTAAAGTTCAGTGAAAAATCGGGGCAAAGACATTGTCTGAATACATAGTTCAAAAGCTTTAACATTTACAGATTTATATGTATGTATGTATGTATGGGGACTTGTAGATTAAAACATTGATATTGCTTAGAATTCATCTAAATGAGAAATAAGTAGAGGTTGTATGAATAGTGTCAGTATTTTGCCTCAGGTTGTATTTAGCACACTCAGCAATATATGGGTCAGATTTTCAGAAAATGTACAATTCATCTTCACCAGTCGTCTCAAATAACCCAAATTCCAGACAGAAATAAAGTTTAAAACACAGTTCAACCTAACCAAACCGATTGCTGGAATCAATGCAATGCCGAATATACTCGAGTTTACCTAGTATTGACCAAATTGCAGCCTAATTTAGCAGAATTTCCTAAATGTGTACAGCTGCCGATTGTACATTTTCTGAAAATCTGACCCATATACGGTGTACATCTGTATGTATGCTCGGGACAGCATGCACATTAAATAAAAGTTTTCTCATGAGAAACTTTCTTACTGTATTGTAATAGTGTAGATTTTGTCATACATATTTATATAGAGATTACCACAACTAAACATAAATCATACAACTGCAACAAGTAACCATATAACAGTACACTACGCCCTGCATGGCCTTCACTCACTCGAAGTGACCTTTAAAGTTTTAAAAAGTGCAATAGGGGACTTGCATGTGCCACTGCGCATGTCTGTTACAATGCATCCTGGGATGGATTCTGATGAAATCTGATTTAGAAAAATTTGTCAACATTTTTATTGAAAATTGCAAGAATGTTTTCACCAATATCATAGCTATTATGAATGATCTTTGAAAAGCAAATGCATGATGGGAAAGATGGGGACTTGTGTTATGGAAACATGTATAACACATGGATAATGACATTAGAACACTGATAAAAAGTCCATGCTGAAAATGACATGTTTTCTATAGAGTTTACACTGTACCATTAGTCCCATAATTCCATGCGAATCCAGATTCAAAATGGCGGCTATGCAACTCCCCAATTGATATCAAGTTTTGCATATAAAACTTGTTTAATAAATCATGAGCAACAACTTAGAGTAAAAGGAGACAGAGGAGAGTCTCGGGGAGATGAAGGGTTCCATCATCTCCGCCGCCCAGCAGGGTGATTAGCTCCTATCTTGTCATTAGCAGTGGGGTGCCTCTGCCTGTTTCCAACCGATTTAATTACTATTTTAAAAAGTCATTTTAAAGTTTTGAGTTTTTTTACACCAGTATCAGGATTACCCCAATACGATATCAAGAGCAGAAAAACTATCTTTTTCCGGTTCAAATACATGCAGTACAAGTGGAGATATCAAGTACCATCTACACAAAATTCATCATTTTTACTTGCATATTTTCCACATGCGACATTGTGCGACACCTTAACCACATATACCACATGAAAGCTGCATTTCTCAAGAATCACATACTCAAATCCCAATAATTAGGACGGATTAGGAAATGTATAGATTTTGAGAAGAAAAAGTCATTCCAAATGAGTGTTCCAAAGAAATTTAAGTGTAACTTGATTTGTAAGTATAGTAGAGAGATAAATCGAATACCAAAATCATGCTTGCAACATGGGGAATATAATTCTGGAAGAGTGCAATGTGTATGAATGATAGTTTGTATTAATCATGTACCAATAATTAATATCCAGCAATTAGGTCATGAGGTTCTGGAGAGGGGTGGGCATCTGCGGTGGCATCGGCGGTGACCATCATGGTGCACAAAGCCCTCCTGCACCACAGGTGGTCCCCCTCATCTTTGGGCCGGGAATCAGCAGGGTGCAAGCAATAAAATTCCGAGAACTTAATCTGTTTCTTTTAATCTAAGGCAACAACAACTGTATTATAACTGAAGTACAATATACATGCCTTATTGTATTATCTTTGTATTGTATGATGATTGCTGTATAAACATACTTAATAATTTTTTTTTAAAAAACCCCAAAACTACTACAATTAACCCACTCGTCCCATCGTACGGTAGTGAAAACCCACTGAAATGGACCTGGAAAAGCCTGGATTTTGTTCTTACCAAATGCAGAGATTCTGTTTAAGTATGACTTAAAGTAACGGACAAAATCTAAAACCCTCAAAATGTCATTATTGTTCGCCATTAGAATTTATGTCTTTGAAAAACAGTTTAACATGTTATGAGAGGCCCTAAATAATAAGAAATCATTTCTTTCTTTTTTCTCAGAAAATCTTCAGTGTGTTTGGCATGACCTGAACATTCTATTTTGATACTTATAATTGTGTAATTGTATGTGTTTACATTTTGATGGCGACTCAGGGGGCAAAGGTTTAATTGAAGTCAAAAGTCCCCAACTTTTCCCTCTTCTTAAAGGACCACAGAATCCCGTGTCAACTATTTTGGGACAGACTATGGTTAGAGAATTGGATGGAGTCCGTCTGTCTCTTGGCTCTTGCCTACCATTAATACTACCACTGTGTCAATAGGGTAGGTATGTATCACAGTATGTGTGGTGGTGAGAATATGGGATGTTGAGTGCAATAGGATCAACCCTGGTAAATAGGGCCTATTATACCACTGTCCACTTATCAAGTTGGCTGGGGATTTTTGGCCAATTACCCCCGAAATGTTGGATAGATATAGGTCCAGTTTTACTCGATTTAGCTGAAACAGTCTAGGCCCAAAGTTGAGAGAGTTCCTTCAAACGAAGGGAAAGCCTCTCACCTCAAACCGCAAAGTGCCATTATAATTCCATTAAGACCGTAAAATGTCATTATATTCCCATTAAAACGCCTAGTCTTAAGCCAGGAAACTTGATTAGCTAGGTAGGGGTCCAATGACTGACACACCATTCTTATCTGATCTGAGGGTTTGGACCTAGAGTGGAAATATCAAATGGACAAGGAATTTTCGAATTCTACTTGATCCGGCACGGTATTATTTTCTGAATATTGATCCTTCAATCATTATCTAAATGGAAAAAGGAAAATAACAAGCTTTAAAAAAGAAACAATTGGGTGTATTTTAACAATATTTTTGTAAAAATAGCCAAAATAATGATGCCCAACCATGACTAGTATATAGGATTGACCTGTGGTATAATATAGACTGCTGGACACAGTTGTTGTTGTACTGACCACTCAATGCTTGACCCTCTCCAGGCAATGTGTGGTCAAGCCAAGGTCAAGCATACTAGCCGCAAGGTCAGTTCCCAGCTGGTCAGTCTGGGTCAAAGGTTAGAGGTCAAGAACTGATTGTTAAGGGAATGACAGATGGAGGTCAGTTTTTCTTGTGGTCAGAGAAATATATCGGTGAGACCAAATCGCAATATTTTATCTGGTAATGGAAGAAATTGACGATACTCATACTAAATATAACATATATAATATATACCCAAAGATAAGCTTGCCCATGGGAAATCAAATGTCAATTATCTCCATTTATGAGCAATTCGTCTTCAAAATGTTCTCAAAATCTGATTGGCACAATTTTGTCCAATTTTTAAAAATTGAAATTGAAATTCTGACTTAGTTTGTCATAAAGGTCCTTGTCTTTGAGTCAGTTTATGAAATCTGACATTCAAATATTTGGCAACAATTGTATAAGAAAAATGCAACAATGTTTTCCCCATTATCATTAGAAATGATCTATGAAAACCAAATGCTGGAGACGGACCAAAAGAGTGAGGCTTGTGTTATGGGAACATGTACATAACACATGGGTATTGACATTTTAGAGCATTGATAAAGATCCCATGCTGAACATAACAAGTTTTCAATATATTTTATAATGTATCATTAGTCCCCTAATTCCATGCGAATCAAAATTCAAAACGGCGGCTATGCAAATCTCCTATTGTCTGATATTCATCATACTAATGTAGAATGTCTTTTATTGGTCAGGTGAGGGGCAGGGTTTTGTTTTCTGAAATCACATGTAAGAGGTCGTGAGCGGACAACGCGCGTTGGTGCGTCAGTGTTGCTGATGATGATGGTGGTTATTTCTGAATTCTCTAGAGAAGATAGATGACACCTATAGTTCTAAAAGAGAGACTTCTCTGAAACTGAAAGGCTATTTTTAGCTAGATAGGAAGAGCGAGTTCGTAATGGAGGGAGGGAGAGAAAGAAGGGACAAGAAGAGACAGAGAGGCAGAGAAAAGAAGAGAGAGAAGGGGCAAGAACAGAGACACAACATAGAGAGAGAGAAAGAAGAGGGAGAGAGAGAAAGAAGATGGAAAAAGAGAGAGCAGTCTCACAGACACCCACAAGAGAGAGGTGGGGAAATAGCCTGTACACAAGCACATCATGTCAGTTCTATGTACAATATTGGGGTAAATGGGAACTACTATAGTCTGTCCGAAAAGTAGTTGACACGTGATTCCTTTGTCCCTTTAAGGGGAGGGAAAAGTGGGAGAATTTTGACTTCAAACTAATTGTCCCAGAATCACCGTTTGCGACCAACCATGGCCGTTTGCGACCAACCATGGCCGTTTGCGACCAACCATGGCCAAATGTCCAGCTGTACTGTATTGTGCTGTTTCTGTTCCATGTGCTGCAGCTGTTGTTTTGGTTAAAAGGAAGGAAGAGCTGGTTATACTGGCCTTGTTTCTCAATGGTTGATTGCAATAAGCAACTCACTGGGCAAAGAGTGGACAGGTCCTTGTCATAAATAGAAATCAGAAATCTCCCACTTTTCCCTCCCCTTAAAGGGACTAAGGAATCACGTGTCAACTACTTTTCGGACAGACTATATAGGGTGGCCGTAAGTACTAATGGTTACTATTCCGTCTCAACAGCCAATATGAGTGCTTCGGACAGACGGCTTCTGGATATACTCAACAACCCAAGGCTTTTGTTAGCTCTACTCTGATTGGTCTATTTGATTTTGCTTCACTGCACATGCCAGATGCAATGCACTATGGGTAGTGTCTGGTCTTTATTTGACCTATTAAATCTCCAAAGCCATTCATGTTCAAATGGGAATGTGATAAATGATGAATCAAACATCATTGAGGTTCATGTGCTCCATTTCTATGGAACGCACCCTTATTCATATAGAATACACATCAATGTTTTTTGGTTTCCAGTAGATAGTGAATTTTAAAGCTGGTATTGATAAGTCTTTGGTATCTTGGACTCTATTAAGTATGGGTGACGTGGAATGTGCATTTATTCATATGAAAACACATCAATCTCAATGAAATGTTTCATGTCACTATCGTTTTAAATAAACTCTGCAAGTGTAACATGCCTTCTGCCATCATTGATACAGTTTAGTATCAACTGTTGAATATAGACTAACCAATACACACTCATAATATAATCTGTTAATATAGGATCTCTTCTCTCTATAAGGCTCTCTCTCCTGTCTTTCTCTCTCTCCTGTCTTTCTCTCTCTCCTGTCTCTCTCCCTCTTGTCTCTCCCTCTCTCTTCTCTCTCCCTCTCTCCCTCTCCTCTCTCCTATCTCTCTCTCTCTCTCTCTCCTCTCTCTCTCTCCCTCTCTCCTCTCTCTCTCTCCTCTCTCTCTTTCTCTCCCACTCCCTCTCTCCTCTCTCCTCTCTATCTCTCCCTCCCTCTCGCTTCCCCTTCTCTCCCTGTTTCTTTCTCTTCCTCTGTTCTTTTCATTGTGTTTCCATTTTCTGGTAATCAAGGTACGATTCTGTCCCCCTGGTGTCTCTCCTATCTCCCTCCTCACTTTCTGTCTATCTCTCTCCTCTCTGTCTCTGCCTCCCCCCTCCTCTCACATTCACACACACTGCTGCTCTTGAATAACAACTGAGATATCGCTACCTACCCCTCTGTACCCCTCTGCCCGACAAGACAACTGAGATATCGCTACCTATCCATCATAACCCTTTCATGCCAGAGTGCTACTTTCCCAGGCAGTTCAGGGTTCCAACAATAAATCGCATATGACGGGTTGAGGAAAGGGTTTCACTGTCTGTTCCATCCGCTATCTGCGGCTCCACACCCAACTTATAATGGGTCAGATTTTCAGAAAATGTACAATTGGCAGCTGTACACATTTAGTGAATTCTGCAGAATAAGACTGCAATTTGGAGAATACTAGGTAAATTTAAGTATATTCAGCATTGCATTGATTCTAGCAATCTATTTGGTTAGGTTGAACTGCATTTTTGTCTGAAATTTGGGTTATTTGTGAGGATTGGTGAGGGCGAATTGTACATTTTCTGAAAATCGGACCCTTATGCAACTAAGACATCAGAGGCAAGTTGGAGGGGTGGGGAGAGATAGCCTTGATGCATGGAGGGTTGTATGGTGGGTGATAACTTACCACTCCGAGCATTATACATCTCTATTATTCACTGACAACCATGTTAGTCTTCAAAAGTTGTATTGAAATGCGTGTTTCTTTTAACTTCCACTAATTGTCAAATTCCACCATTCATAACCAATTTTCGTCATGGCCGATCACAATTGTCAAAATCTGATTTAGTCTGTCTCATGATTGAATCAGTTTAAAGTTTTCTCAATTTATCTAATTCTGTATTAACATTGAGTTCATAGGGCCAAAAAAAAATAGGTGTGTTTCCGATTTATCTGGCTGAAAACAAGGTTGGGGGGGGTAACTTTTTTTTTGTGTTATTTTTGTTTGTTTGGAAACCTCCTCGCAGGAACTGAAAAAAATGTCTTTTTCATAACAATGGTTGTTTTGAAGATGGGAAATGTGCCTTTTGACAGTTCCAGGTTAGGAAAACCCGTTTTCCTGCTTTTATAAGCTTTTTTTGTCAAAAAATCCAAAAAAAGTAAGATATGATGGGGGAAAAATCAGGTATGGTAAAAAAAAAATTTAGGTAGGGTAAGGTTTTTCTAGGTAGGGGGGTGGGGGGGGGGGGGGTAAATCGGAAACACACCTATTTTTTTTTTGCCTAGTACATCAATCAAAAATTAAGGTGTGTTTCCGATTTATCTAGCTGATATAGTCTGTCTAGAAAGTAGTTGACACGTGATTCCTTAGTCCCTTTAAGGGGAGGGAAAAGTGGGGGAGTTTTGACTTCAAACCTTTGCTCCTTGAATCGCCGTTTGCGACTGACCATGACCGTTTGCGACCGACCATGGCCAAATATCCAGCTGCATTGTATTGCCCTGTCTCTGTTCTATGTGGAGCAGCTGCTGTTTTGCTTAGGTGGAAGGAAGAGCTGATTATACTGGCCCTGTTTCCCCATGGTTGATTGCAATGGGCGACTCTCTGGGCAAAGGGTTGACAAGTCCTTGTCATAAATAGAAATACAAAGTCTCCCACTTTCCCCCCCCCCCCCCTTAAAGTGACTAAGGAATCACGTGTCAACTACTTTCTAGACAGACTATAGGTAAGTGGGGGGGGGGCGTAACTTCTTTTTTTTAATTAGGGCAAAAAAAAACCGAAGGTGTCACAGAGAGAGAGTGTGTGTGTGAGAGGTGAAAGAGTAGAGAGAAGGGAAAGAGAAACACAAAGAAAAGGAGAAGGAACAGAGAGAGAATTGTGAAAATGAATTATGAAAAGAATAAGTCTAATCTAGAATAATAGATAACTGACATTGCACCATCTTTTCCCCGACTTTTTTGAGTGAGAAATCTCGAGAAAGAAGAGGATATGTTGGTCAAGTTTCCAGAAAATGTACAATTGGCCTTCACCAATCCTCTCAAATAACCCAAATTTAAGACAAAAATCAGGTTCAAAATACACTTCAACATAACCAGACAGATTTATTGACTGAATACAATACAGAATACACTCGGATATACCTAGTAATAACCTTTTTTTAAAGCCAAATTTGGCCAAATTAGAGTAGAGCCAATTTTACATTTTCTGAAAATCTGACCCATATATTCCATCTGCTTATGGGTCAGATTTTTAGAAAATGTACAATTCGCCTTCACCAATTCTCTCAAATAACCCACATTTAAGACAGAAATGAGCTTCAAAATGCTGTTTAACATAACAGAACTGATACTTTAAGTCAATGCGATACCAAATATACTCAGATATACCCGGTATTCTTCATTTTTTAGCCTAATTTAGGGGAATTTTCTAAATGTGTACGGCTGCCAATTGTACAATTTCTGAAAATCTGACCCATATGGCAGCTCCCGAGGGTCATCGCTCATTTAATAGACAAGGCTCAAGTTTTGTGGCGTAGATTATAGGTCAGGGTTGATAGGTAAGGCTCACATGTATGAGTGATAGGGTGCCTAACTAGACATATATATATCGGGTCACTCTTTGAAATATATGTAATACATCATCTATAATTGACAGTATGGGAACCCTGCCCAAGAAAATGTAATTTAATCTTTATAAACCATTAAACTAAAAATAATATAATTTTTCAGAACAACCTAGTACCAGTAAAAAAAAACGTTTGATTTTGATGATCTGATAATAAAATGATGGAAGATCTAGTGACATCATAGACACTGTTAACGTGTATTTTAATCGGCCAAAATTTGAAAGAAAAAAATATTTTTCTTCCTTTCTTTCTCTTCTTAAAAGTTGCTTATCTCTAAGGTCTAACATCTATGTTACTTCGATATGAAGAATTGTTAAGTTGCCTCATGACAACTATACATCTAGTAAACTTAAATTGTACTCTAGTTAGTAGTTATATCACTCAAATTACATTGTATCAGTAATGTTTCGTACAATGAAATGTATCTCCTAGTGAAATGTGTCACGAAATAAAACTGTTTAAAAAAAAAGAGACGAGGTGTGCAATTCACGAATTTGATCTAGGAGTTTTAGTCGAGTATAAATGGGTCAGATTTTCAGAAAATGTACAAATAACCCAAATTTCAGACGAAAATAAAGTTCTAAAAACAGTTCAACCTAACCAAACAGATTGGTAGAATCAATGCAATGCCGAATATACTCGAATTTACCTAGTATTGACCAAATTGCAGCCTGATTCAGCAGAATTTACTAAATACTTAGAGCTGCCAATTGTACATTTTCTGAAAATCTGACCCAAATACATATTTGATAATACCAACGAGATTATATTAACACCAATGTTAAAAAAAACGAGATTATATTAACACCAATGTTAATATAATCTCGTTGATAATGCGATGTACTGTATACTGCCGCCACTTCGCGGATCTGGGATGTGATGTAGCGATACTAGTGAATGTGATGTATGATATCAACATACGCATATATAAAAGCTATTTAGATCCAGTAGCATGGTAGTGTGTGACCTCCAGGGCATGCATCATTACTTTAAAAATAGCAACTGAGGACAGAGATGGGGAGGGGGTCAGGAAGAGAACGGGGGGCAGGAAGAGAAGGGGGGGCGATGTGGGGCAAGGATGAAGAGAAAGGGGGACAGAAAGGAAGAGGGAGGGGTTAAAGAAGAGAAACAAGGGGGAGAGAGAGGGCGGGGGGGGGGTAGGTAAAGAAGAAATATGGGGGGCAGAGAAAGAGGTTATGGGTCAGATTTCCAGAAAATGAAAATGTACAATTCACCTTCACCAATCTTCTCAAATAACCCGAAATTCAGACAAAAATAAAAGTTCAAAATACAGTTCTACATAACCAAACAGATTGCTAGAATCAATACAATGCCGAATAGACTCGAATTTACCTAGTATTGACCAAATTGCAGCTTAATTTAGCAGAATTCACTGAATGTGTAGAGCTGCTAATTGTACTTTTTCTGAAAATCTGACCTTTATTTCTGACCACATTTCTTTCTTACCTACTCCCCCCTCTCTCTCCCTCTTGTTTCTCTTCCTTTAACCCCTCCCTCGTCCTTTCTGCCCCCCCCCCCCTTTCTCTTCCTCCTTGTCTCTCATCGCCCCCCCCCCCCCCAAGACAGGAGAGAGAATGGAGAGGCAGAGAAAGAGTGTTAATGTTCAACTAGGGCAGTGGGACATAACCATGCTCATGTGACTAGTATCAGCCTGTTGTGTCATATCAAAAAAGTCAACAGCGCCCTCGTCCGACCGCAAGATGAACTTGTGTACATAGTGGTATCAGTAGATAGGCGAGGTGCACTTGTGGGGAGCCCAAGTGTCCAGGTCATCAAGTGACACATGCTACAATGGTTTTAGTTACGCAGATACATAGGCATTCTCCACTCTGTATTGTAGTCCATAAAAGAGAGAGGGGGGGGGATATTATAGCACAAGGTTCGTTCTCGGGCTGAGATATGGGTCAGATTTTCAGAAAATGTACAATTGGCAGCTCTATACAGTTATTAAGTTTTGCTAAATTCTCCTGAAAAATGATGATACCAAGTGTATCAGAGTATATTTGGTTTTGTGTGGGTTTAATATATCTGTTCTGTTATGTTAAACTGTATTTTGAACATTATTTTTTTCTTAAATGTGGATTATTTGAGAGGATTGGTGTAGGCGAATTGTACATTTTCTGAAAATCTGACCCATATAGTGCCTTTTGTGAGTATTTAAAACTTATGTGTACAAATATTTGTCAAAGATCTACCTCCAAGCAACGAGAGATCTATTTCACCCGTTAATTACATGTATACTTATAATCAAACTTTATTTTAAAAAATGATTTTTAAAAATCCAGGATGTGAATAACAGTGCTGAGCCATTTTATAAGATTTTTAAAGAAATTTAATCATAACGATAGAGAGCAATGACAATGACAATGACATAACAGTGACAAAGAATACGGCGTGTTTTGGTTTCAAACAATTCGTCTCATAGTGATTAGTCCGAAAGACATCGTATAAAATTGAAACAAATTTAACAATCAAATGTCTTAAATAACTAACGATAACGATAACTAACGATAACGATATGTTACCACAAGTTAACACAAAATCTCTCCCACGTTTCCAGATTCGAAATCATTGTTTTCAAGACGAATGGACAGTGATTTTACAAGCTTAGCATGTCCTAACTCGTTGAATTGTAAATTGGATTGCTTGGTTTTATCAACGAGAGTAAATGTTAAATGTAGTTATATTTCCATTTCTCTCTATTAAGTCATGAGTTAAAATTGCCAGAACATGTGGTTTTTATGGCCTTTTATGGTCCTTTCCCCGATTTTCTCCCCCAGACCCCTTACTGTTGTTCACAGCGGGATCAAACAAGCTCGGCTATAGCATCGGACAGAGTTTATACTCTTCCGTTTTAAACTCGTTGGTTTTATCAATAAGAATAAATTTATTCTGGTTGGTTTTATAGCTGACCAATTGTCAGGTTGAGAGATAGAGAGAGAGTGAACTGGTCAGGGAAGATCGTTGACCCGTATATAGTGTAGCTTTTATTGCTTCAATCTCCTCAACTGTCAATATTGAAGGTAATTTCTGATCGCCAAATGACCTGAGGGTCATGACCTAAGGGTCAAGGTCGTTACTCTTGACTTATAAACATGCAGTAAAACATTGTTGATACATTTCTATTATTGGTGGGGGACCTTGAGATTTTGAGAAAGACCTATTAAAGATGTCTTACTGTGTTTCTTCTGTCTGTATCTCTGTCTGTTTGTCTGTTTCCCCTGATCTCCATCTTCCCTCCTGTTTGTCTGCCCCCTCCCCCTTCTCTATCTCTCCCCTGCTCTACCCCCCCCCCCCCTGCTGTCTCTCCCTCTCCCTGTTCTTTCCTTTATGTATGTATGTTTGACTATGTATAATGTAAATTTCCGGAAGTGTACATTTATGTAACAACAATAAAGTAATTTTACACCTTCTATGGAACCATCTCTCCTTCCCGCTGCTCTCTCTCCTCCCCCCTGCTCTCTCCCTTTCCTTTCTGAGACTCTTCCCTCTCTCTCCCTCTCTGCCCCCCCCCCCCTCCCCCAACGCTTCCTCTGTCTGTCTAGTATCTTCCTCCCCTCTCTCATCCCTATGCCTATGGGGAATCCCCTTCTTTTTTCCCTCGAACAGATCCTGATTTTTTTCATGTAATGACTTATTTATGTGCTCCTCAACTGATACTACGCGTTGTCTCCAGACCCAGGGCCTTAATCACCTTTTAAAAACAATGAAGCGCCGCATGTCAAGGCCTTGAGACTAGTCTTTCCTACTCAGTGTGTGTGTGGTTAGGCCTAAACAATAGATACATTGTCGCAGCACACACTTGAGAAGTACACAATGAGGAGGAGATATCAAATAGACTTTTTTAAAAAAATTAACAGTAAATGTGTTACCCACACTTAGTGGAAAATTCCATCATGCACTCGGCATATATGGGTCAGATTTGCAAAAAAATGTACAATTCGACTTCCTCAATCCTCCTCTCAAATAACCCACTTGTAAGACAAAAATTAAGTTCGTAATTCAGTTTACCATAACCAAACAGATTATTTTAATCAAGGCAATATTAAATATACTCAAATATACCAAGTATTTAACGTTTTTCAGTCTACTCTAATTTAGCAGAATTTACTAAATGTATAGTGCTGCTAATTGTACATTTTCTAAAGATATGAGCCATAGATAGCAGGCTAATAGCTAATGTATGGTTTAAGTGAGGGGGGAACTGGGAGTAAGAGAAGGGAGATAGAATGGGGGAGTGGAATAGATAGATAGAGAGAAGGGGAGAGAAAGATAGAGAAGGGAGAGAAAGAGGGGGAGTGGGTAAGGAAAGTGAGAAGAGGAGAAGAATAAATATCCTCC